>VYXD01012666.1:1557361-1786224 GCA_013397195.1 Hylia prasina
GGAAGTGCAGTGATCACTGCACTGCCTGGCGGAGCTAAAGCACGTTAAAGGCATTGTCCACATCCCTTAAGCACGGACAGCCCTGGGGCATTGAGCGCCCCTCTCAGGAGCTTGTTCCAGTGTCCGACCGCGCTGTTGGTAAAGAAATACTTCCTGATGACCTGCCTAAACCTCCCCCGGTGCAGCGCTGAACCATTCCCACATGCTGTCACTGCATACCGCGGAGAAGGGATCAGCACCTCCCTGTCCGTGTCCCTCCTCGGGATCCTCCCTCAGCCTTCTCTCCTGCAAGGCAGACCTGCCCCAGTCCTTACCTGCTTGGCACAGGGCCCCCCCAGCCCTTTGGCAGCTTTGTTGCCCTCCCCGGGCACGTTTAAGCAAAACTGTCTTTAGCTAAGCAAATCTCTCAAGCCTTTGTTTTAAATGCACAGTAGGAAGTCCAAGGATCAGTGTGAACAAGGATTATTCTCTAAGGAAACCTTGCCAGGAAGTGACAACAGTTATCGTTCTAAAACAAATACATGCTCATGTACACCTACAGGACAGAGTGGCTACAACATCAAATTGTCCCTCACTTATGTTCCCTTTATCATGATAAAGGTCAGGTTCTTTCACCAATCTCTAGTCAAGTGGACTGATGCATGTATAATAAATTACAGAAATGCCCTTTGAGCCTCTATTATTTTGTGAAAAGAAATAGCTAAGCAAAGGGTGCTCATCCACCCATAAGAAAAAAACAACTCAAAACATAATAGAAAAATCTTTCCTCTTTTCTTATTGAATTTCAGAGAGACAGAAAAGTCCTATTACATTTTTTAGTCCAGCCAAGGCCAAACAGATTCATAATTGGCAGTTAAGCACATATTTATCTGCCTTCTGGGTCTGTCTCCAATCTGAAGAGAGAAAGATCTGACAATCTATTTCAATCAATGCAATAATTGTTGACACACAAGGAGGAATTCTGACAGTATTTATCTGTGGGACAATAGTCTCAGAGTGGTACAGCTTTCTCCAGCTAATGCTGATCTCAGGCAAACCACAGAATTTCACTATGGCTCAGAAACACACCTGAGCTGCAAACATTTAAACAAAACCTAATAAAAACATGGGAAGAAGCTGGACACACTTCCAGTTTCCATGTTCTGCATGGAAAGTGAAAATATTGCATCGTTAATACCCAGAACAAGCAATGAAATATGTACAATATATAGAAAAAAAATCTTTTTTCTCCTACAATTTTCTGAAACAAATTAGGATTGCTGAGCATTTGTTAACCCAAACTTAAGTCATATAAAGTGTTCAGAAGAGAAGCTGTTCTGACACCTGATCCTGTGTCTGTGTATGTAATGCTCTCTACCTTTTATACTCAGTGGATCACCCTGAACTGCAAGGACAACTGGTGTTTAATGAAAGACAAACTGTTTCAACGTTTTTTGGGGGCTTTTTGATGTGAAAAAGTTATTTGGGCCTTTTTGATGTGAATTCTTGTAAGCACTAGAGGAGATAACAAAACATTAGTGGTTCTCTGTGGATATAAATGATTCTGCCAGATACAGAATTTAATCAAAAAGATCTTGCTGCTGGAGGTTACTTGTCCATGTGCTTTCCGTGCATTAAGATCACAAGTTCTAATACAGACATCTGAGTTTCTGGTTACAATATTACATTTTGTGTGGATTGTACTGGATGTGGAAAGGCTCCACACTGAATATACTGTCATAGAATGCAGACCCATCTCTCTTGGAGACATTATTGCTATTGCCTTGATTATAATGTTTTGTCTAACTTGATTTTTGTTTCCAATTATTTGGTAAAACAAGGCAGTAGGGTATCACCATATACGTTTCAAACATTTTTTTTCATGTTAAAAATGAAAGCATTCCTACTCGGCTACATCATACTAATCCTTGGTTTTCCAACCACAGAGGAATCTGCTCGGCCAGGCCAGTGCAATGAGCAAACACAAACTCCCAGAAAGTATGGACAGACCAGTTTAAATGAAAAAAACACACTCTTTTTTTGTGTGTGTTGTAACAATTCTCGATCTGAAAATGCAAAAATATCCCTGCTGGCAGAAGTATATGAAGTATTTCCAAGGACCAGACTTGGTGTACTGTTAACACTGCAAATCTTCTGGTGACTTCACCATGAGCACACAAAGTCACTGTGGTGGAGCTGGGCATTGAGGGACTGGGCTCTGAGTCCACAAATACTGTTTAAATAAACACCTGCTTGTTTCCTCTTGGGAAAGATGGAGAAGGAGAAGCAGGTTACTCTACCAACCAAGCAAAGGGATCACATCAGCAGGAACCACCCCTGGGTGAAACACAACTGTTGTTTAATAGGGTATAGACATTCCATGTAAGAGATTAAAACATCCATAAGATACAGAAGACCAAATAATTGCTTTATGATTTATCTGTTATCATACTGGAAGCTAATTATTAACCACAGTATTTCTGGCTGTAAATATATAATACAAAGAGAATTTTCCTGAGGTAGCATTGATTAATGTTGGAGGTAAATTATAGCAAATACAAAGAGAAAACCACTTACAGCATATTGAGTTTCTGGGGGAAGTTTGAGTAATGATCCATTATTGTGGACAGAAACTATTTACAGTACCACACTGTGAGAAGCAATAGTTCTGACAGAATTAATACATTAATACAAGGACATTGCCTTTGGTCACAGAGGAAGTTCACAGGCATGCAAATATCAGAGCTTCCAGCAGGCTCCCCTTAGGGCAGGGACAGTGCCTTTTCCTGCCTGGCAAATTCTTAGCACATCAGGAATAAATAAATAAAAAGAAGACTACATGGAAAAGTGTTCCTAATAATCTATGTAACATTGAAGGAGTTCATTGCTTCAGTCAGCTGAGCAGGAATGTTCTTGCCCAGGAGCAAAAGTCCTTCAGGCAGGCAACAGTCCCAGGGATGAAAACTTGACCCCATGCTTAGCCCCTGTTGATAATGTGCCCAGAATTTCAGTTTTCAGGGACTGGTAATTTAACCTGTCATAAGTGAAAGTTGCCAGAAAACAGGCCCTGAGCACCTGCCTGTATTTGACACTAAGGCAGAGAAGGTTAAGACTTTGGCTTCTAGGAGTTCTAGAGCAAGACAAGATCGAAGGAAGAGTAGCAAAGCTGCTGCCAAGACAGTTTTGCTCCCAACAATAAAAGAAAAGGACAGCATACAAATCATACGTGTGTGTGCCTGGCAGGAGTCCACAAAGCCTTGTTCTTGGAAGACATTCTGAGAAAGCTAAAGAGGCATTCTGCAACCTATTAAAAATAATGTATGCAGAGTAATGGGTTATAACTAGAAATGTCTGAGAATAGAAGCATCAATTTTACTTTTCCTTCTGGGCCTGTACTAAGTTTTTGAGATGAAGAACTGCACTGTGAAAGACCAGTGGGTGACAAGAGTCCAGCTAATCAGGAGACAGACATAACAGAAGAGGTTGTATTATAAAGGGCTATAACCTGTCCCCTATTCAGCCTGATTTCCAATACATTTTACTTCAGACAGGTACCTTGGGCAGACACTCAAAATTTGTCCTGGGTGTTGCTCTCCTGCCAAGATGCAATTGGGTTCAAAAGCACTGCTAATTAGCATCATTAGCAGTCCCTCATTCATCATTTTGTATTAGCTAATCATGGTTCTTAGAGAAACTTAAATTTGATGTAGCGGCACTATAACATTATTGAAACCCAACACCCAGTATTTCTGTTTCAGTATCAATTCATCAGGAGGGAAAAGGTCCAGTTTTCAAAGGTTCCTCACATTCTTTAAACCCATCCAACTTACCCTGCTGAGAGGTAAAGGACTGTAAGACAACATCTTCTTATTTGGATTGTAGCTAAATAAAGGAAGAAAAATCCCCAAGACAGAGAAGTCAGTCCTTAGTACATTTCCTCATTTAGTAACGATAATCCTGCATGAATCCAGACACCAGTGAGAGTGGTTATATTGCAGACTGGAAATAAAGTTCCTGTGGCTTAATAAAAGACAGAGCTGAGGGAAATGTCATGGGATAACAACCACCCCACCTTCAAGGCTTCCGTGCAAAAGCAACCCATGTTCATTTGCAAGGGACTGAGAGTTAATTTAACAACTCATTTTTATTCAGTGGCTTTTGTGCAAAGGGTTGTTGATCTCAGTGACATTATAAAACACAACTCTGACAGAGAAACTGATAAGCTGGTCTTGTCAGGAAGGTCCAGGAGATGAATGGGGTGAGATGTGCTCACTGTTCACGGGGTTCCTGTGTGAGGCAGGGCACACTGGTCATGAAAAACACAGATAAACACAGGCAATGCACTGTGCTGAGGAAGGAAAAGGTACTGTGAATTTAATCAGCAGCAGCACATTTGTAAATTGAGCAGCACTGAGGTACCACTACTGAAGATGTGCTGCACTACTGAAATTCAGTTTATAAATATTGGCCTAACTCCATTAAAGTAGGTGTTCATAAAACACGTTCAGAAAGAGCTTCAGAAATGCTCTAAATTTCTCTGATTCTGCCATTCTCAAAAAGTGTCAGTTCCACCAAGAGCACAGTAAAGCCTGAGCACTGATCAAAACTTCACACTAAATAATATAGTTTTCAAAATATCAGATCTACATTTTTATACTTTTGCCTCAGCTTACAAATTATACAATACTTGAGTTTGTAATGAAGTAGAGAAAAGAATGAAGAGAATAGTAAGAAAATAGAGGCCATAAAAGGAGTAACCTCCTAGCAGAGAGACTTTAGGAATGAGTATTTTTTAATTCCAGAAAAAAGAAAAGAAAGGGTCCAGCAAGGAGTTTGTGGAGGCAACTTTCTTTGCTGTAGACACACGCCAAAGTGGAAGGCAAAACGTTAGGCTGGAGATACTTTTCTAGATCTGTGTCCTATTGCTGCCTCCCTGAGACAGCACAGACATCGGTGTGCAGATGTTTTTGAGGGCAATGTAGCACAGCCAGCCATAAACTCAAGAGAAGACATGGCTGAAGATGCCCCACAGCCGAGCACATTCCCAGCACACGTCACAGGAGGAAGATGACACAGGAAAAGGTCTAACTGAGGCTACTGTAGAACAGAAATAAACGAAACAAAAGGGAAAGGCTCTGAGAGAAACCTGGCAGCAGCACAATTCCCTGGCAGGAGGAACTGTGGGTGTCAGGGCTCCCTCTGGCACGGCAGGATAAGAGAGGAGGGAGCACGAGGCAGGAACACTTGGGACAGTGACCCAGCAGAAGTGTCCTGGCTGCAATCCATGCAGTGCTGCTGACTGCAGTGCTGCTGACTGCAGTGCTGCTGTGCTGCTGTGCACACCCCACAAAGGACACGTGTGCCCCCTCTCAGCTCACAGCAGGGCCGTCCCCACAGGCTCACCTGCTCAGCCTGAAAGGACTAATCCATCCTGATTCCACCACTGGACACGTGAAGGCTTTTCCAGCCTTCTCCTCCTGTCAGATCTCCTATCATTGCCTGTGCAAGGTGCCCATGATCATGTAGCCCATTAGGCCTCACTCCTGGAGGAACAGGGACCTGTGCCTGGCCTACTGCAGTTACTTTGATAACTGTTTTCAGCAAGGACTGCTAGGGAGAAAATATTTGCATTTTGGCAAAAAGATTGAAGTTGGGTGGACAGCTTCAAAGTGCGTTCAGGTGAGGGAAGTCTTTTAAAAGCTGCTGAAATTTGCTTCTCCAAAGCAGTAAGATTTTCTCATTTATTGAGACATATCTTCACCATTGTTCTTTAAGAGTAGAGGTGTCAGTCTGCAAAAGGCCATTAAAATGCAAAAATAGAACTAGGCCATCTTTATGCTGCACGTCAGGGTATGTGCAGGGACGGTATTGATCACAGAAATTACACATAAGAGGTTCCTAAAATAACACGAGGGGAGAGGCAGCAGCTCTCACAGTTGTCTTTTAAGTCTGGAGGTTCAAAATAAAATGGGATCATTACTGAAATGTGAAATAGGAATATAAAGTTCCTGTTGAACACAGGATTGCCTGTGTCCTAATTATGGAAAGATTTTCTGTCCTCCTTTTCCTCCAGTCTCCTATCCACTTGGCACTTCCTTCAAAAGGATATGTATATCATCAATAGAGAAAATCAAATCATCTGAAGGCTGAAGTCACACTTTTGAATGATCCTTAAGATTATTTGTAATATTAAAATTATATGGTAGCTTGTAATATTACATTAATTTCCTTAAAAATTGCAATATAAACTCAAATAAAAAATATAAAGTAAGTCTCCTCTCCTAGTAAACACCTGGGTGGTAATTCCAAGGGGGAAAATGGACAGATATTTGTCCCTGTTCCTCAGGACAGGTTCTGAAATCCACAATTTTAGGTGCAAAAAATAAAGTGCATTTTAAATTCCATTCCTTCATTTTCTATTACTTCTTGTCTCTAGTGCCTAAGCATGAAACAGAGTTATTTTACCTCTTGCTGAAATGTCGTCAGTGGCTGCACCAGGACCCATTAGTGAGTAAATGAGTGTTCCAGCAGGGCAGGGAGCTCTGGGCTGAGCAGTGTCCCCCAGCACCACCTGGCCTGGAGGAGCAGGAGCCTCCTGCCCTGCCAGGGCTGGGGCTGCTGTGGGCAGTGCCAGACACTTCTCCACACGGGGCCTTGACAAACACTGGGTTGGACGTGATTTACTTTAAAAGCCAGGAGCTGGACCCTGAGCAGCTCTCTATTTACTCACACAGCACATACCCACTCTGCTTTGCCTGCACTGTTAGATTTGAGGATTCACCTCAGTGACGAGAAACAAATGAGATGGGCTAAATCTCAGAGAGACATTAGGAATACACCATTCCCCCACCAAAGACTTCATTTTCTTTCTCCAAAGGAGTTATTTGTCTTATGCTGTCTTGCCTAATTATTTTCCCCTGAAACTCTTGTGCATATATTTGAATAAAACAACATTATGCAAATATAAAATAATTGAACTCTAGAAATTATTGCAATAACAATGTGGAACACATCATAACCAAGCAGCTAAATGTTAGAATATTATTCTACATAAAGGGCTAATCTGAATTACTGTGGCTCACATAAATGCCTGCTTAGATAAGGTTTGGCATTGATTAAAAGACAATCATACATAGGGCTCCAAAACACTTGTTTAAAATTTATTTATTTTTAGTTATTAGAATTTAATGTCTAAAGATTCAAAGAATCAAATTGTCCCTTTGGGAAGACAGGACATCACTATTCACTAAAGAAAACCAAAAGAGTTTCAAGAAACTAACAAAAAATGACATTAGAAAACAGAGGAGGGATTACACCTGAGGAAAAGTGGGGCAGGCTTGAAGAGCTGTTGGAAAAATTATATTCTGTTTCTATTTGATAACACAGAAGGACTCATCTACATACTGGGAAAAAGGACTTGGGTCCACCAATGTGTATCTTTGAAAATTCACCCAACGGATGAAATTCTGTAAAACACTCAAAAACAAGGTGTGTTGTCAAGCCTTAGAACAGAACAAAATTAAAATAATTAACTATTCATTTAATTAATGAATTAAGGGAAAGAAAGGCAGAAAGGAATAGAAATGGACATGGTCATGAATAACCACTAATGCAGATATCTCAGGAATAAATGGAGCTTTAGCTGAGCAATTCCCTTTCATGTCAATGTAACAAGCCCTTTGGATGGGGGAATGCTGTAGCTATAAAAAAATCCTGATGTTTAATAGGCTTTCAGAAGCTCTTTCTAAAAGGTTGGTGCAAAATTGAAAACTACTTTCTGAGAATAATTCCAAATGATTCCTATTTTTCAATGGAAGGATGCAGTGAATGGAGTGATTTCTGTAGTGATTTTATTCTGCCTCAAATATTTTCAGTAACGAGGAGGACAGTGGGACAGTGTACATATACTTATTAAATTTGTGAACACCATCATGCTGGAAGGTGTTTCAAAGATTTTGAAGTACAGAATTGGAATTCAAAAGATAGTAAAAGGCTGAAATATGCAGTGAAAAACAAGGTGCATTCCTATTAAATGTGTTTAAGAACAATCACTGTGAAGAGCAGTCTGACATAAAAGGATTTCTGGGCTTTAGGGGATTGAAGGCAAAAATGGATCAACAAAACTCCACTGATGCCAGAGAAGAAATTGTGTATTAGGGGGCATAATTAAGTAGACATCCTGCAAGATATGAGACATATGAGAAGACATGAAATGCCAAACCTCAAGAAAGATGTGTTCAGAAAGGCTGGATTTGTGAAACCTCTAATCATTCTACGTGAGAAGAATTAAAAGACTCATTCTGTGGCATCGAGACTTCAAAATGCATAAAATGCTGTAGCACAAGGAATAGTCATCATCCTTTGAAAAGCCAGTCATTTGTATTTCCTGTGAGTCTGTGCAACAGGAGAACGTGCAACTTACTTCAGAAGCAACAAATTTTGTTCTCTGCTGTTTCAGAAGATAACAAATTATGACTATTTATCTGGAAACAGTACTCTAATTCTTCCCTGACCTTCTTTTTTCTCTGAGCTTTGATTGCTTAACACAGACTAACAACCTGACGTTAACAAGACTGCACGTGTGGGTTGGGAAAGGAGAGATCTACACCTGGATGTTACAGCTTCACTGTAGTTCCTGACAGAATTTCCTCTTTAGAGAGACTCTAAAAGAATAAATTAGATTATGCCAGAAAGTAAAAAGCACACTCTCCATTGCTGGGGCAGGTATGTCAGGACAGAAGATGCCACTGGGATGTGCTTCAGGTGAGATAAATATTGAAGCAAAATATTTCTTAAGCCTCACATTAACCAGATGATTCATTAGAGAAATTGTCCTCCACCTTTGCTGACTGAATGGAAACAAGAATGAGCAACTTCCTATTTTAACTCTTCCTTAAAACTTACTCCTAATTGCTTTTGCCCTTAAATGATGTGAGAATCCTGCAGTGAATTTGCTACCCAAAAGCTCCAGGCAAGCAACTGCTAACTTCCTGCTCAGATAAAACAGTAAATAACAAAGGCATGAAGTTGGCTTCTATAATTTTATACTGTCTGGTCTTTCCCTTCTAAACTGTTACTACATGGTATATGGATAGGTAATAGACAAATTAATGGGATGCCTGAAGCAAGGCAATTATTAATGTATTCAAACCATTACAGGTAAACAAAACAATAAACAAGGCATACAAATATTTAGAATAACATTATAATGACAGGCACATTCGCATTGTGTAAAAGTATATTAATTGCTGGAAAGAAAGTCATTTCGTTGAAAGACAAAGCAGTCCAAACAACAGATCTGAGCTGGCTGGTACATCTCAGCAGACTTTATTTCTGGGGAGAGGTACAGGAGTGTTTGATTTGTAAAACAACTGCTACCTTATGGGAAAGTATAAAGAACATTCTTCTGGGCAAAAAATAATTCTGTTGTGTAAGTCAAATTTGCTGAATTTATCTTTTCTTACTTTGCATAGCTAAGGATATTTGCAGTCTCAAAGTGTGTATAACTGGTGGGTTTAATTAATTTCTCAACTCTGCTACTTGAGGCAAAGAAGATGAAGAAAACCAGAAACGTGGGCAGGAGTGAGAACACAGCACTGCTCCCTGCCCTCCCACAGCTCAGGCACTGGAAATTGATATGAAAGCTGGGTCCTGATATCTCCAGAGTTCATCTGCTTATTGCCTCCTTAGAGGTTATAATCCTCTGTTTGTGAAGCCACAATGGGTAGCTGTAGAGAAGATTACAATGTCACAAATCCTATCAGAGGATTATAAGTCTGTCAAGTTGTGAGTAATTATGATGGAAAAGCAAACCTCCAGAGGACATAAAAATAACCTTCATAAAAGGAGATCCAGTGCCACACAATAAAAGTCTACATGGAAAACCAACCTCAGACTGCAGCTCTTTTGCAAAGCAAGAGCCCAGAAAATATTACAAGGACGTGAGTGTGATGGCACAGCATGGAGCCCAGGGGAAATGAAAAGCAGAAGAGAGAGGCTTCCAGCCAGTTTAGTCACAAGGCCAGTGATATTCCACTCCCACCATCCTCGGATGGCAGTAAAACAGGCAACTGATTTCACAGAACTCAGCTCCTACACACTTGGAGCCTAACCAGAAACAAGGAGCCTAAACCTGAAACATGATCACTGTCCCATCTCCTAAATCCCTGTGACCACAGAGAATTCAGCACCTCACAGCATCACAGACTTCATCCAGAAGACAGTGGGAAACTTCAGTCTACGGGTCTTGATTTTAACTGATACACAAAGATGCAATTGCCTCTTTCCCCATTTGCAACCTGTCAAAAGAGTTCAGAAGAGCTCACGGGCATAAAATTCCTACATATATATTGTATATAATTATAGATCTATAATTCCCATAGATTTAAAGATAAAGTGATAGCAGCACATTTAGTAAGAAAAAGGCCCGTTTACAGGAGCACTGAGTGTTCTTCCCTGGCTGGACACAGATAGCAGTGGAGCCTCACACCTCTTTGGCCACACTGCCATTGATTTTCCTCCTTTTATGTTTCAACTCCACTCCCACCCATTCACCCAGCCCTTATATCATTATTAAAAGAAATACAATCTCTGACTTTCACATAGGTAAGTGTCTGAAGGACATAGAAAATTAAAGGGGTAGAGGGGGGAGGATTTGTATTGTAAAGTTAGTGCTGTCCTTATCTGCACTTCAGATAAAAGTAGTCTGAATAAAGAGTCCATCTGGTTTTCAGTGTGTGTAGATAGCATTGCCTTCATCTGACAGCAGCAGAGAATTCCACAGCACTGGAAGGAAACTTGGGAATTTTGACATTTAGAAACAGACATGGGGCACTGTTTGAGCAACAGCAGCACTGTCACTACACAGCTCACCGACACATCCCTGCAGTTCACCTCTCCTGCCAGAGGAAAATCAGCTCCTTCTAAGCACCAAAGCCAGAGCATCATGGACTTCATCACCTGGCTCCCTGACCTTCTTTCCCATGTCCAGATGTAAGGCATTGTCTCTGAACATCAGCTCATGAATCTCCCTACCATAATCCTTCCTCATGAAGACTGCAGACGCAGTAACCTTGCTCATGGGTGTCTCAGATGAGCCCAAGGTGTCAGGAGGTGCCATGCTGTCTCTGCCGTGGTGGCAGCCAGCACTGTGCTCCCTCACCAGCTGCTGGTGCACAGCCACTCACAGCAGGGGTGGGTGTCCTTCAGCCTGTGCTCTGTGCTGCCAGCACAGCCCCAGCACTGCAGGCCAGAGGGAGTTCAGTGCCTCTACTGGGACTGTGGAACTGGAGTGTTCCAGCATCTCCTGCCCGGGAGGAAAGCTCATCCTCAGAGATCCACTGAGGTTCTCTCTGTGTGAAGGACCACACAGCCCTTACCGTGGGAAACAGCAGCAGAGCAAGAGGGTAATTGTGCAGGAATGACATAAAGCATTGCAGGTCAGTGTGCTGAGAGACTCCTGCACTCAGTGGCACCACAAAGAATCCCAACAGGATGGGACTGAGTCCTACAGTGGCTTGTTAGGACAGGGAAAGGCAGAAATCAGTATGTTTGGTGACACACATTTATACTGTAGACTGTCACTTCCATTAACAGAAACATTATTTTTTGCTGGATGAAATGCCATCCCGATCATCTCAGATCTTTTCTGTGATTGTGATTAGATGGGTAGGTTGTCTGTGTTACAAGAATGTTTTTGTGATATGGTGCAGAGACAGAACAGATCACTGACTAGCATAAATTGCCATGAAAAATATGTATTGTCTCAGAGCTATCACATTTAGAGGCAAGACAATTACTCACATGACTTGTGCATCACTGATGAGAAAACAAAAAAAGGAACAAAAATATGTAGGGATGGATTACAACAACATTATATACAGAACAACTCAGCTCTGTGGATTACTGAGGGTAAAAGCTCGTTCCAGAAGTTGCATTACAAGGCCACAAGTGTTTAGAAAAGGCAGCAGTAATGATCAAAGATTGGAAAGATTGAAAGCAGTGAAATTATTATTTCAGAGAAGAGACAAATATTTGAAAAGTGGTAAAAAGGCACTTAAAATAATGAATGATAAAGAAGTTGGATTGCAAGCATGTGTTCTTGTAAAAACACTAAATCACTTAAACTGCAAGGCAGTGAAATTAGGATTAGATGAGAGGAATACTTTTCAGTTTAGGACTTGTACTAGACTGGGGAAAATGTTGCAGCAGAATGCCATTAATTTGTTAAGAGCTGAAATACTGTTTTTCAACTATGTGGAGAATCAGGTCATGGATATTTGTAGCAGCGAATACAAACAAAAGGGTCCAAGTTTATAAGTTTTTGGGCATAACCTGTTTTGCTGTTTCTGGGAATAACCCCTAGAGTAAGGGATAAGCAGACATCTCTCAGAGACTGTTTTGCATATGAGCACCACGGGCTCCTGCAGCCTCCTGGAACACCTTTAGTGGCTGTTCAGCTGCAGGGACCACACACGTCAGGGGTGTCTGTATGTGAACAAACAGGGCACTGTCTCACGGGCATGGCACCCTGCTTCTGAGGCACCACCTTCTGCAGAGCAAACCCTGGTATGGGCTGGGTGTGAATAAGAATATCCTTTAAAGTACAACATCTAATGCAAATCTGAAGGAAGGGGTAAAGACTGTAAATAAAGACAGTGACAGTGGCGTTGCGATACCTACAAAGACACAAAGGTGTAAGAAAATGAGCAAACACAAAAGCTCTGAGGGTCAGTTCAATTGCACTGGGACAACCTACAGAGAGGACAGAACAAATGCACAGGGCAAGGGTTGGAGTGTCACTCTAACAGGAGGCTCAGTCCTGAGTCCTGAATGGACAACAGACTTATTATCCAGGAAGAAACTGAAAGGAATTACTTTACAGCCATAGTCAAGTTGTTGAAATCCTACAGTCTTCATCATATATGAGATTTTTCAGAAACAGTACTTGCAGCTTCTCTTGGTGAAGCTTGTAGGAACACGAGTATGGATTCACAATGCTGGATGAACTGGTCTTATAATTAAGTAAATTACACTCAAGAACAAAGAGGCAAATATGCTTCTTATGTCAGTGTAGTTACACATGGGAAGGGAACAACTTTATACAGATATTCTCTAATCACTCAGCTCTATCCTGTTTTCATAGCTGTTATTTTCAATTTCAGTTAGTTCAGGGCATATCTTTTTCTCCTGAGTATCTGAAAATGCTCAGCTATTATTATATTTTGCTCTGAATTTTCTCTTTTTTTCCCCTTTGACTTCCCAGACTTCTTTTGTCTGTCTTGTTCTCATTTCTTTTGTATGTGTGTCTGCAGGTGGCTTTTATAGCAAAATCTCATTCTGCTTTCCTGGCCTCCCCCCACCCTCTCCTGTTTTGTTACTGCATTGCCTTTCTCATTTGTGCTTTTCCTGATGCCTGTAACCACTCATTTCCTAATAGATTCCATTCTGTGCCTATGGAGTTTGTTCATTTTCCCTGTCCTCAAGCACTGAATCATTGACTTCATTGTACAGAAGGGAATGAATCCCCAGGCCACTCTCCAGAGCAGGTTTCACTCTCCCGTGGCTGAAGAGGAGGAGGGAAGTGGCTGAGCTCAAGGGATGCCCATGGCAGGCTCTTGGCTCTGAAGCAGTGAACAAGCTCATTATTGCTGCAGCCTCCTCACAGCTCTTCCTCTAACCCTGAATCTCCCATAGCTCTGGCAGCTTTTTGACAAGATTAATCAAACTAGGTGAACACACAATGTATCCTATAGAAAATAAAGAAATCAAATCACTCAGCTTTGAGGCTTTTGCCTTGTCATGCCCTGTTAATACATGGGACTATGACTGGTTTTACACTGAATTCTTATTTGTATTTAATACTTGTTGACTGCCCATTGCTTGGTTCCTGAATGAAGTGCATAAATCAGATATAACATCATGTTAAGTAGACAGAGTACAGAATAATTACAGTGACCAATAGCACTGTTGCCAAGTGATTCCCACTAAACTAACTCCAAAATTCACAATCAGAGAGGAGTACCAAAAAGAATTTTCACTTGAAAAATGCAGTACACAGTTAACTGTAATATCTTCAATTGCTGAGATTTAGGTCAAGGTAGTGAAGAGATAAGGTAATAATCAATATTTGTCAGTTGTTGGGCATGTGACCAGAAGCCAACGCCTCAGATGTTTTCAAAGGCTCACTGTTGGCTGGGATATAAACCCCACTTTCTCTAGCTATAAACTGGTTTTGGTGCAGCTTCCTTCCAGTTATTTTATTCCTGTGTCTCCCTGCAGCTTTTTTATAACTCAAAGTCTTAAAGGAATTACAGTCAAAAACACTCCAGCATAAAAAGAACTTTTTCATTTTTCCTTTTTTCCCTGTCTCATTTTCTGCCCATCAGACATCTAGCTTGTGCATGGTGAGCTTCAGCATATTTCAAACTCTTCCTTTTGGGCTGGTAGCAGGAAGACAGAGAACAAAGCACAGACACCTCACCCACAATAACCCCTCAAAGTCTTGGAAGGTTAGGGAGCAGGCTGGCATTGCATCTCCTCGCTTCAGCAGAAAATAAGATAGGTTGGGAATATTAAAGGTTCTTTACAATATCACCATTGCTAATCAGGTCTGATTATTCATGCTAGAAGCTGTGGCACAAACAGGTTTTTTCAGTCTTTGTGATATTCATACTCTCTGCTTTTTAAAAATAAATATATAACTTGGCAGGGGCACAATGCAGCTGGTTGTATGGAATACTGTGGTGGACAATACCAGTGTCACATTGCCAAAAATAATCTGTGAGCACAGCCACAGCTTTCGGGTTAAAGTTGTCCCCATTCAGTGAAGCAGCTATTTGCAAATACCAATCACAGAATATTGGTTTATAAGTATAAAGGATTTCACTTGGCACAAGGGGTCACTGGTAAAGCTGGTAGGGATTTTTCTGGTTAAACTTTCTTCCAATTGAAACTAATCCCTTGTATCACTAAATATTTTGAAGAATCCAATTGGTTATTATTTCCTCCCTGAAATGTAATGCTTTTGTACTATTTTTTCCCAAGTTCAGAGGGGAAAAAAAATTTCAGATTTTGCTCAAACATCTTGTGATATAGTTGTAGACAAATGTCTTATTTCCTGGGGAAATCCCTATTCAGAATTGCTGAGACTGAAGGAGTGTTAAGTATAACATGACCAATCCCTTTTTTAGTTATGAATGTGGATTGCCTCAAGCTAGGGCAGTGCTGCTCAAAACCTCCCAGCTGCTCACAGCTTACGGGGCTCCTGCAGTAGTTAGACTGACACTGCCCATTGCCCAACTGCTGTAGAATTTACATCTCACCATTGCTGCTTCAGTTATGAGCATTTCCTAGGTAACATCCAAATACAGGTGGATTTACTTACCCACATCGTCATGTTAACTACATGGGGAGAAAATTACACCAGTGTCCTGTTTGCTCATTTATTTCTAGAAAATCAAAGGTAAGGAATCAGATCACACACTTTAGTGAGCCTGTGAACACATGTAACATTCACCATCAATGGCCAGTTAAACTAAAATTTAGTTTGATTCAGATTTAGACAGATGTATGTATCAAGCCAGGATTTCTCTTGTAGGCCGTAGGAGTCCATTCCAATGGGAGCCTCTTTATAAACAGAAATCATTCTTCAATATGGCTAAATGCACTTTGCCAGGGGAGGCCTTTTGCTTAATTCACTTTGTACAAATGGCCAGTTGAATGAGGAATTTGATCTGTGTCTTCTATGTGATGACTTAGTCTTGTGTAAGCATCTGGCTTGAGTGAGGGACTCTCTGCTAGTCAGTGCAGCAGTGTAAGAATGACTGTCTTTAATTTGCTTGAAATTCATAATTTAGAAGAGTTCTGGGCTTTTAACAAGAAAGGAGAGAAGTCAAAGAAGATCTAGAAATTGGAAACATATTTCTTTGTATCTTTGTAAACATTCAGGGGAGCAAACCCCAGCACCATTAGTTACCCAGCAACCGAGAAGCAACAGAGTCTGTCCCTGAACAGCTGGACAAAGCCCAGGTTCACCTCATTCACCCTCCCCAGTACATTCCTGGGGTAACTTTCTGCACTGTGTTGAGAGAGATGACTGAATAAAACTGAAATGTCTGAGTAGGAAACACATACAGAAACCAGGTCTAGTTAGTTACACCTTATTTACATTGTTTTTACAAGTCTCCATGGCTGGAAATCATTTCAGCAGTGAGCGTGGTGCTCATAGTATTTTCAATGCAGTGAAATCATGCTGTTCTGACATACTGAATAATAACTACCACAAGGGAACTTCATAATGGTAGCATCCATGAAGTACTGATTTAGCTCCACTCAGAAGAAAAATTAATGACTGTAGGGTTAAAAGGTTGACACTTTCCTTACATTGAGGGTTCCACTCATGCTGGTACCTTCAGTGCTGCCCTTCACTGAAACACAGCTGTGCTGGCATTCCTGCTCTAAGGGCACTCACAGATGCAGCCAGAGGACAGAGATATATGGATGGTTTGGAAAGAGTGGTTAGCTCTTCATTGGTTCAAACCATTCTGTTAAGAGGCTTTCCTCAGCTGTACTCCAGAGATGGGATGGGAATGGTAAAGGATTGCACAAACTCCTGCTCCAGGAGTCATTCAGTTGCTTCAGACATGCAGTACTAGAACTGAACAGAAACATACTGAGAACTTTTACTTACTACAAAATAACAATTACTTCAAATAACAACTATTTCTGTGAAATTGCTGACTTAACCAACCTCCCCTTTCAAGGTAAACTATCAAAAAATATTCAAAAAGTGTTCCAATAGTTTTTGGGGAATTCTGAAACAGAAAAGTTTCTCATTTTCAGTTCTTCCATATTAAGAACCAGTAACAGCAAGAAGAATCATGCTTTTATTAAATGACAGCACTGGTACCATTTTTGTCCCATTGCCTCAGGATCCCCTCCCAACTTAGGCACAGGTGTATGGGATGGACAGAGCTCTGCATGGGCAGGGGCAGCCCCAGTGAGAACAGCAGAGGCTGCAGCAGCTGGTACCAGAGACAGGGAAGAAGTTAAAAAACACCTCTGGTTTCTTTTCTCTCCCAGCAGTAAATCTGTTAACTGACTTCAGAGCTCCTGCTTATTAATGAGCTGTGGAAAGCCAGGTGGCTCAATTCCCTTAAAATCCTGGCAAACAGCAGGGATATTTGGCTCCTGCCAGATCCTGTGGGCACTTGGAGGATGGTCCAATCCATCCATCACAATAAACCACCTTTCCCATAACTGACCAGCTTTCTGTCTACATGATCTCTACGCCGTGCTTGATGCTGTGGGAGTTACTGTATTGTCACCAAGACAGCACCATGGGCTCATTGCAGGAGAAAAATGTGTTTGTCTGCGATTGCAGAAGCCATGAAAACATTCTAGAATTGCCAATCAGCTCCAAATTTCTCAAAATACATGGCCCAGAGAAAGGTTCAGCAAAAAAGATACACTGACCATGTTGAAATCTGTTGAAAGTTAGGTTTGCAAATTCACTGCATCATACAGTTATGATCAAATGTTTTAGAGGCTGGACTTGAACACTAGAAAAAAACAGATAAATTTTATATTAGAAAGTATACAAGGTGTATTCTCTACTATAAAGGAACAAATCAATTTCAGCAAGGATATAGGGTGGTATAAAGCTGTATATAAGCAGTGATTAACTCCTGTTTTTATGTATGTCTGCTACAGAAAACATGATCTTGGTATGATATTACGATGCCCAATGTCAGGGGAGAGGAGAAAACACAAGGACAAAGTGTGTGCTTTGAAGAAATCACCTAATGATAGTCATGAAGCAAAAAAAGCACGTTTTAACTGTGATGTTTGTCTACAGAACACAACATAATGCTGTGCAAATAACAAAGCTGCTCCTGGATTTAAAAGCAGTGTAACTGTGAATGTGCAGCAGCCTGAGCCAATTTAAATGAGTTTGGCTCTTCTAGTGCAGAGAACCACTCTACTGCCCTGTATTCAGTCTCACTTGGAACAAACTCCATGTTTTGCTTTGTATCTTAATGCTGCAGCAAACTCAGTATTGTTGGTGTTCAATTGTTTTGAAAACCTATTTTTTAGTTCAAAGATCTTTTTATACAAAAATTATTGTGTGTTGCCATAATTACTTGTCAGCTTTTAATCATACCATTAACTGTTCAAAGTACAGGTTTGCTGTACTCAAACTCCCACTTTGTAATAAATACTGGTTTTTGCATTAAATCTCAGGACATATTCTGTCTAATCCGTACTCGACAATGACATGAAAACCTTAACGCTGATTTACTTAATGCTTGTTGATTTTCTTTAATACAGATCCACCACAGATGAATAACGTCATGCCAACATCTCCCCTCCTTCCTCAGATGGCACATCAACATTCATATCCCAGCCTGGGACAGATCACAAACCCATATGAGCAGCAGCCCCCAGGCAAAGAACTGAACAAGTACGCGTCTCTAAAGGCAGTCGGTAAGTAAGGACGCGACGCACGACTTCTCCTTTAGCTCAGCACGTTGCACTTGCTGCTGGCAGCTGACATTCTGCCTCAAAGTTGAAAGCAAGGTCTTGCTCATCTGGACTATTTCATGACAGAATTTCATATTGAATATCCCGTGGTAGAATTTAATATGGAATAACGTGTTAGTTGGAAATGCAATGAAAATTAAGATGAGGACTGCAATTAAGGGATAAGAGAACTGCATGCAAGAACTGGTGATGATATGATGTGAGCTCACACATCCACACAAAACCACCCCATGCCCCTGCAAGACATTTTCCAGCAAGTTTCACATGTGTTGTACACACAGTGTTCAGCCCCAGTTCTTTATGCCCCAAACCTGTGAGGAGCAGGGAGTTGGACTTGATGGTCCCTGTGGGTCCCTTCCAACCTGAGATATCCTGTAATATGCCTACATATGCACTGTGATGTGTATATCCCACAGCTTTCTACACAAATGAGAGAGAAAAACATCAGCTTATGATTTAGACACCTGCTAAATACTTCCAAAAAGAGAAGGCACTCATACAGCTCTAAGTAAGAACCTTCACACTTCCTGCAAGTTGTACATTAGTAGGTCACTGAAGGAATGTTCTGAGATCTTATGATTTCAAACAACTAGTGCATGATGAAACTCCTAATAAAGATCACAGTGGTGGCTATTTTCTGTGCCTGATTAATATTATTTTAAGTAAATGAGAAAACATCTTCAAACAAACAGTTGTGGGGAGGGAAAAGGACAATAGTGAGTAAAAAATTCAAAATTTTCATATTAAATGTCTAAGCTTAGAATAGTTTTCAGGGGCTGTAAATATCTGCTGCACACCCTGTGATGACAGAAAGCCCCTTCTAGACTATAATATATTAAGAACTGGGGGGTCTTCCCACTAAGCCTTGCTTAGCTTTCACATATAAATGCTAACATAGTTTCCCCTTAAATTTAGAGTAATGCCACACTCCCTATTTCCTGACAGAGATTTGTACCTAGAAAAAAAGCAGAAAAAGAGCAGAAGAACTTTCTGACTTAAGAATAGAGTATTCATCTTGCCAGAAAAAAATTTCATCACAAACTGACATTCCTTTACCTGCACTTCAGGATACCAGACCTCTAACCAAATGTACATCCAAGTCCCATCTCAAATAGTTCAGTTTCAACTTGAGCTTGTTGGTTTTGTATCTTACAAGTGGCATTTTATATCTGTTTATAAAAACAAAGGTTAATAGCTTTCTGCTGGCTTTTGAATACCAAGCAGCTTCACAACTCCTTCTTCAAAAGGTGCTACTGTGTAATGATGTGGTGATTATCACAGATTTATGCACTGATATTGAGCTGCTTTTTCAGATGTCAATTTAGGTCAAGCCAATCACCAAAGCTGAAAGGTATTTAAGCATAACAAAATGAGAGATGAAACACTCTAAAAACTTCTCTCATCTGCCCAAGAGCCACGGAATGTACCTTTCAAAAACATTATGAAATTAGAACTTAGATATTTCTTGTGTGTCTGAGTACAAGTTTTTAAAGCAGCTAGATTATAACCATACCATTAAATCAACCTTGAAAGATTGTGCACTTCAGCTCCAGAAGTTGTATAATGCCTCTCAGAATCTTAAACTAAATTAAACATAACTTTCAGGGACATTTTCTTCCAGGGGGATTGCACCATCTTCACATGCTTTTCCTCTGTTCTTCCTACCCCTTCTCTCTTTTTTGCCCCCACAGATCTACTGGTCTCAGACCACATTAGCCAAGTTTTAGATGCAGAATTTTTACAAGTACAAAATTGCGGCATTGTGATCCAAACTTTTCAGCAGAAAACAAGAGAAGTTTTGAAACTGTTACACATTCACGCCTTCTGTCTGGACTTATGGAAGGACAACTAACTACACTGAGTTTTCAACCATTTCCTGACACTCAGGGCCCTGATTCCTCCCAAGAGTGCCTCCTGAGTACATCCCAAAGGTCACAAAGAGCTTTTTCCTTAATGCCAGCAAGGCTTAGGTCTGTCACCACGCTGACATCCAGCTCTCAAGACTGGAGGGCTCCTGTTGGCTTTTGGAGAGCTCTGACAGGAAAGAGGAGCTGGCCAGCATCAAGCCCACCGATACAAATTTAACCTGACAACATCTTTTGAACAACCAGACATAGACTGAGTTCACCCTGACCTCATGTCGCAGGGCAAAGGCATTTTTTCCTGCCAACATTCAGACTTGTATTTATGGATCCCCACAGCAGGTTAATGAGTGTGTGTAGTCCATTTCCTTTTGCATTCATTGATAGTGGCTTGAGGGTGCATTCATTTGCCACAAGAGAAACTTAATAAGGGATGTGTTCTGTATTTCTCCATGCATTTGAAGCAGACCATATTCATTCAAGTGCCCCTTACTCTGCATGATCCCATTGTTTGGGCGTAGTCCACTGTGCTTAACCCTTTTCTTTAATAAGGCATTGGAGGAAGAAGCATTTCTAATGTTTTGTAGCAACTGTAGCTATAGTACATTAATATCTCTCATCAGAATGTGGCCATAAGTGGTAAAAAGTTTAGATAACTTTTAGTTTAGAAAAAGTGAAGCTTTACCAGAGGCAGTATTAAATTAATTTCTACACAGCTGCTTTCTTCTGAACTACAGATGTCCTAAAAAATTGGCTAATTTTAGAAATGAGCTACTCATTCCCCAGTGACTGTCTGCTGTGAAAATTCAGTTTATGGAAAAGTAGCGAGTCACATTAATCTCTGTTTTGATCATGCTCAGGTTCTCCATTAACTCCAGTAAAGATTCAAGTGCTTGTGAAAACAAGAAGCAACAGTGCTCTTGCTATTAATTTGCATTGTGCTGCTAAGAATGATCCATATCTTGGTAGTGAGAGCAAGCTGATTCCCAGGAAGCAATTTTAAAGCTGCACCTCATACTCCAAGTGACAGAGCTTAGCAGAGTGTGGCTGGACGTTGGACTGTTCCTGCACGTGTGCAGTGCAATGTGTGCACTGCAGTGTCTGATTCAGCACCACAGGGGGGAAGAGAGGTGAAAAGGCTGCTGTGGATGTATTTTATTTAAAAAGCTAAATATTTTTACTTGAACAAGCTCAAAGTGCACAACCAAACCCTTTTACACTCAAGGGAAGAGGATGTTTTCCTCATTTCTTGTTAGGAATTCCTTTATTTCTTGCAGCCTCCAGAATTCCTTAAGTACTGACCATGGCTGTTGATCAAATTCACCTTTTCCCCTTACTGCCTGCTGGCATTTACATCTCTGAATGATGTGAGGACATTCTGTGCCTATTGTATATTCTCAGATGAGTGCCTGGAGTACACCATTGTACTGGTGAGTTGACATGTGCTTACTGTTTTCCTCACTGCACTAGAATTTTACTCTCCACACACCACCAGGGAATGATGAGCAGAAGGCAGAGGACCACTTGGAAGTGAGCAGAGAACATACATTTCCTGAACAAATAGATAAGAAATTTACCTCCTTACTTCCATGTAGGCTAGCATCTCTAGCCTACCTGTCTGACTGATCTGACTTATTGTTAGGTACACTCTGTTCATCCATTATTTTTCCATTTTCAAGCTACAGAATCTCTTTTCAACAGTGCTAATTTTTTCCCACCTCAGAATGCAAGAGACTGTCTGAGGGAAAAGGGTTAATGAGCTCCAAGGCCAGTCCCAGCAGAAGTGGTCATTGAATGTCATGTTGCAATTAACACCCAGTGTTCAGAAATTCCAATTTTTTGGTCACCTGAGACTACATGGTCCTGGTTTCCTTCAGCATTTTGATTATTTATGTAAAAAGTGCAGAAAGAGGTTTTTCTGCATAAATTATTCTTATTTCCAGTTCATCAACCATGTTTTTACTCCATGCTTAAATGGTTATTGCTCACTTAAGCAATACTGACATGCCTAAAGCTATAAGTGGATGGAGATCTTGTAGCTGAACACCTTCATGAAATTCAAGTCCCAGGACATACAAAGGTAGCTCATCACAAATTTTTATGCACATCATTTGGACATTCATTTGGAAAGCATGAACAATCCAACTTCAAATTCCACTCTTCTAAGCTGTAAGAGCTGTAGTCCATCCTGTTGCTTAAGAGTTTCCTAGAGCTCAAACTGGCCTCATTATCCTGAGTTATTAGTTATTTATTCAGTCACACTGTTCTGCAAGCTCAGCTCAGTAATGGTTAATTTTCTTTCCTGAGTTTCAGGGAGTGCAAAGTCACTGAATATCTTTAGACCTTCTTGCATAAATTAAAAAAATACCCCACACTCAACTTCCAAATCCCTAGAGGACTGGGAAAATGATCACTCAGGTGCTGTGCTGGAGAGGTACACAGACATGCATATAAAAACTGAGAATACAAATATTTCTACAGTTTGACATGATTTTCTATTTCTTTCATAATTTTTCTTCTTCCCTTCTCACTCACAGACACACAAACATGTGAGGAATTGATTGGACATTGTCAAAAGAAAAAGAAATAAAAATAAAATTGACAGAATTCCTTCCTGAAACATAGACCCAGAAATCCTTCCCTGATGCTGGGAGTTATTAGTCTCCTGTGGGATTAAATCAGATCTAATTGATTTGATATAGTGAAGCCAGAAGGATATAATTGGCAGCAGACCCACCATCACATCTCTGAGTCTACAGCTCCCAGCATTTCTTGAAGCTGCAGTTCTTTGATCCCAGGGGAAACATTAGACAGTGATCCAGCTCTGCTTGCACTTGCAAAACTGCAAAGTGAGATTCTGCAAATACCACACTCAGAGAATAAATATCTCCTGGTTGGGTCTCTGCAGAAAGTCTTGTGCCACAAGTGTGCCAAGGCACCAGGCAACAACTGCCCCAGAAAGGTGAAGCATGTCAGCAAACTGACCTGGTCCTGTGTCCTCTGCACACACAGAAGGATCCAAAGGGAAGATCACCCTAAGGTTAACTCTAGGCTGTTATCTTTGAACCATCTTCTTGTCTGATGGGAAATCTGTGGCTGCCTTCTCCTGAGCTTCAGACCTTCAATTTCCATGGAAATGGCTGTAACTCTGTGCTGGTACAAGATCTGTCTCTCACCATGAGACTCTGTACCATTCCCTGTAGAGTTCATTGTGCTCTGGCCTGGAAAGAAACACTGTAATTGGAAAAATGGAAACACACAACATGCCTGCCCATGCATTCATAGGGTTGATACAGTCCACTTTTAGAAAAGGCAGAACAAATTTATTGGATACAATATGTTTGTATTAATTTACTTTCCTATACCAACCACACTGTTACACTGAGAGGTAAATATTCATTTGGAGGCTTAAAAAGGAATTGTGCTTTCTTTTAAAGAGAAAAGAAATTTTCAGTTACCACTTCCATAAGCACTTACACAAAGATGGATTAAAAAAAAAAAATCTGGGACATAGGAGTATCTCACTGGATTTAATACCACAAAAAACTGACAGGGAAGCACAGATTAAAGCATCACTTGTAATATCCAGAGGGTGATTCAGATAATGATTTCATGTATCCAGAGGTATGTGCTGTATCACAAATAATGCTCGACTAGGCGATCTGCCCAGCTCCACACTGGAACTACAGATCTGGCCCAAAGAAGTGTGACATAAAGGCTGGGTATCTTTTTATTGTTATTATTTACTCAGCCCAGTGTGGCTGGAGAATTTGAGTGTTCATTTGTTAGGGAAGTCTTTCATATTTTAATCCTCGTTTCTACTTCAGGCACAAGAGGAAAGCCAAGCAGCCCTCAGGAGCAAGGCTTGCTTTAGCAATCCCCCTGCCAGCACCTTCCCTCAGCTTTCCCATTCCCCAGATGGAGGAAGTGGAGCATCACTTGTTTCACTCACGTCTTCTGATGAGACCCAGCAAATTTCACAGCCTGCCCAGTGCATGCAGATGAAACTACAAGACTTTTTCTTGCTTCCACTAAATCATTTAATTATTTTCTCTGTTGTTTACTCAATTGGCTTCTGATACCCACAGGCACACAGTCATAGGTAAATATAAAATGCTTGGAGAGTCTTGATCAAAATATTTCCCTGTTTCATCATCCAGAACACTCATTTCTTCTTCCAGTGAAGTACTCATATTTTAATTATAAATATTGTGCAGAGCCTCAGTATCTTGAGCTAAATCATCTGCTTTGCTGACATTCTTTTTTGGCTTTTTAATCTACAGCAGGGTATTCTCTCTGAGGATGGGGAATTGTGCTCTAAGCAATCAGACTTCCAAGCAGCCACTGCCCATCCCATCCTTTAGCAAACTGACAGATTTGTGAACTTTGGGGATATGTTGGTCTTGGCAGAAGTGACACCATGGCAGGTGGAAGGAGACTGCAAATAGCCCTTCTTTTACAAGAATCAGTTTTAGCACCCAAACAGGATTCTCTTAAACACTGCCATCTATGTTGGCTCGTTTCTTAGACATCAGCAACACAATGAAATTGGGAAAGAAAGAAAATCTGACCTTGAGGTGTATTTAGTTTGGGTTTAAAGTTTAAACTTTTAGGTCTGTGGGTTGGATTCACACCTAGTGAATTCGGTTTTTCTGAACTTGGTCCACTCCCTAGTTTTGGAATGGCTGAAGAATATTCATAAGAATTTATTAAATCTTAACCTATTTTTCATGCCAAAAGAGCAAATTTAAATCTGTGCATCCTAATTCTGTTCCTGATGTTAATATTCTTTGTACCTATGTTCCCTACCACAGAAAAACAGCCTCTTTTTTTTGTTATCAGCACATTAAAATAGTGAAAACGAAATCGTCACTAATCATTCATAGACGTTCAACTTATAAACATCACTCCACATTCCATGAAGTTATGCTCCATAGAGAACTCACACCCTTTCACTGAAAATTAGGCTGGTTCTCTGGAAACAAATTGATTTTAAAAATCCTTATTATGTGATAATGAATCAAAATGAAACAAAAAGTTATTTTCTCATTTTTATGAGATATAATGGAGAGATCTAAAATAAGAGTACCAGAAACACAGCTGACTGCTAGAGAATGGAAGTTTTGCTGTCTTTTGCTTGTCTTCTGGCCCGGAAGGTAGAGCCTTCAGAGGTAATGAGCTTCCAGTAACCAGGTTTATTTCCATCCATTCAGATCAGTGGCGGCCCCAGGAAGAAAACAAGTAAATCTAAATCAAGCATGGGTTATTCCAACCTATTTCTGTGAAATGCTGATGAATTATGCATGAGATTTTTTTACACATTAAGTGATGTGAAGACATGAGTGAAACTTCATGCTCAGGCAATAAAAGTGAACCAATAAAAACAAGGCTCAGCTCACACGATGACAAAGCCTAACAATGCTGAGCATTTTCACTTGCAGCCCTTCCTAAAAATCTCTTTGTAACTTTTTTATTTTGCAATATAAACATACTTCTTATTCCACAATGCAATTTTTTTTATCAATTATTTAAGCGCAGAGATTGATCCGAAAGATATGAAAACAAGTGAATACTTGCAGATAAATAGCAACACTGTGGGATCCCAACTCAAATCTAGATTTAATCTCAAGTGTGGCTTTTAACAGTTCCCACCATGGAGCCTACACATTGCACTGCTTGCTCTTAACATAACTGCACCCATTTTTCCCTTTGAACTATTAGCTTTGTAGGTAATGCATGGCAACGTTTTTGCAGGAAGAGTTTCACACCTGTGTTCAGTATGTGATACCATGTTTTAAGACTTTTTGGTTTTGTACATGGATATATGTCAAAAGCAGAATGCAGTGTTCTGCAGGATTACCCACAAACACAAAAGATAGTAAGACAACTGATAGGAACGAATCCCTTATTAACAATATCATATAAATAGAAGCAATTATCTGTCTGCTATTTTGGTTCTGGAAAGGAGGCTCCAAAGACAGTAAATGTGTTTTTAAGAAATTACACACATAAAAGTCACAGAGACCATTGCTTTATTCCTACACATTCATACTTGAAAAACAAAGGGCTTGATGCATGGAGGGAGGAAGAGAAGTAACACCATTTGCATTGCACAGTTAATTTCTGCAAAAGTCCTTCCCTAACAGTTTATTTGAAGAAGGAGAAGGGGAAAAGAGAAGCTGAAAAAGAATCTGATATGAAGTAGTTATGATACTACACCATAAAAAAAAATCATCACAAAGATATGCTTTGGTTCCATTCTAAAGAAAATAGGAAGTACAACAAGTGGTTTTTGCAGTGGGAAGGTTTGCAAAGCTTTCCAGGCTATGGAAGGTGCTGCTGTGGAGAGCAGCCAGGGCCCTGCCACAGGGGAGGAGGCAGAGCTGCAGCTCAGCCCTGCTGCTGCTCGTTTTCCCCAGCAATTGATATGATTGCAGTTCCTGGGGAAAAGGGGAGAGAGGAGCTCTACACTCCCCTGTGGCTGCAGTCTGGTGTGTCACTATTAACTATTCATGGCAGGGAGCTGCATTTCCACTTCTTCTTGGGCTGCCTGTCAGTCACTGATGCTGCTGCCTTACGTGAGGGCTCTGCTCAGAGCAGGCACCACTTCTGCTCTGCCTTGGACTTGGCCCAAACTGCAGGAAAACCTGAAGAAACTCATTTCCTTCTGACAGGGCAAATTTGGGAATTGCCAGGGAACACAAGTTCCTTTCAGTTTGACACACATCTCTGGTTTGGAATCCTCTGGCAGCCATGCTCAAGAGTTTAATGATACAAATAGCATAGAGTTTAAAAAGAGAGAGACAGGAAAAAGAAGAGAAGAAAAATCCAGAACTCAATATGTATAACTATAGCTATACTTAATTCCTTTGTCTTTTCCTCCTGAGAAAAGCGTAGGAAAAGATAACTTTCTAATAGAAACAACTTATGCCAGAACTATTTTGGAAAAAAAAAAATCAACTTCAATCCAGAACAATTAGTAAAAATCCTTTCAAATTAAAGCAGTTAAGAAACAGATCAAATAAAAATAAAATAGGCAAAAAATAGCTATTACATCACGGGGACTGGTTTTGGTTTTTTTCCATTTAACCAGTACAATTCAAAAAGCCTGTATGCCCTTCTTCATGTTGAGAAATAATAGTGTAAATCTACGATGGCAGTTGAAAGCCATAAAAATGCAAGTTTATTTCAGCACTGAAGTCACATCTTAATTACATGTCTGAATTGGGTTCTCTGTGTTCTCATGCAGCTTCCTATGTCATCACACCTGGTATTTTCAGCTCATCTGTAGTTGATTCAGACATAGCTGTAAGAGTTATAACCAGCAGTATACTAAAAGAAACAAAAGTATCAATCAAAAGTATTAAAATTGAAAACAAAATTGAGCACACAGAAGAATGCCAACAGCGACGTGTGAAAAGAAAATTCAATTAAGTTCATGCTAAGAACAGTTATTACAAATAAATGTGGTCAGGAATAGCAGAGCTTTTTCAGTCAGCATTAGATAAGGTAAATTGACACCTGAAGGAAAACCAAGCAGGCTTTTTTAGATGCAGAACACAGTTCTGAACTCAGTTCTGCCGTGCCCCACGTCCCCCCTGTGTGCAGCCCCCGGGAGCAAGGCACCCCATGGCAGGCTGCTGGGACAGGGCTCTGGGTGCTCAGCACTGCACACTGCTCCTGTGAAACCAGAGGCAGCAGCCCCTGCAGTCCTTAGGAGGGTGCCCTTAAACAAATGGAAGGTCCTCACCAACCAAAAAAGGTTACAAACAATTTTGTATTGTTGTTGGTGTATGGAAGCAAAACTTCTGACAAAATCAGATTTATCCTGAGAAGCATTAAAAACCATCCAGTAAAAAAGCAAGTAAGATTACTGGAGGAAGAAGTGGAAGAAGCCTTTTAAGCAAATCTCCTAAGTGTTAACCTCTTTGGCTTTGGACAGCATTTTTAGAAAGCAAGCCAAACCCTCCTTTCCAAAATCAGTTTATACTGCAGTCATGCTTTATTCAGAAGTTAAGCATGACAGCATGACTCCTTGGGTAGTTTCTATTTCAAAAGGCAAGTTTTCATACCATCTATGAAGTTTACAATAAAAAAACCTGATAAATATGCTTAAATGAGATAAAATGAAATAAATATTTCACAGTAGGACTTTTCATATTTATTTGCCATCATAGATGCCACAAAAGCCAAAAGCTTAGAGGCCTTTAGGGGGGGAAAAAAAAAAAGAAAAAAAAAAAAACCAAAACAGATTTACAGTTACAGGACAGCCAATGGCTGCATTTTCAAAGAAAAGTCAGAGATTTTAACACATAATTCTCTTAGACTTTTTACAATTTCATCCCTTGGATCAAGAAAAGAATTGGTGCTCTTACTTCCTTCTAAAATTTATCATGCATTGTATGATACTGAACCAGCAGTTTAGCATGTTGGTGCTTGAATTTAAAATGTTAAATTACTTGAGGATACAACCAAGTCTATCTGCATGCAATAGATTTCATTTTTCCTGCAAACATTTACAATTCTAATGTTAATTTAACATTAATCAGCCACCATTTGTTTCCAGCTTAACAGAGCCTACGTTCTGGTTAGTCAGAATAAGCCTTATTTTTCTTATACTTGTTAGATCCAAGTATCTGCATGCCACTGGTGCCTAGGTTAGGCAGAATTTGTGTCTGGAGTATTTTGATCAAAACCAAATCACAATATCATTGCAGCACTTTGCAAAATTGAATCATAAATATTGCAATTTAATACTATGTAAATCGATGCAGGCAATTACACAAAGCCCAGCTGGAAAATCTGTTTTACATGTCCAAGGAGAAACCTGCCTAAACTCACACAGTAAATAAACATTTGGAAAAAGAGAAAGAACAAACCAGACTTTGCAGTGCTGTGCTTTTTGGCACATTGTCAGCAGAGGGGCACTGCTGCTCCCAGACATGTGGCTACTCTTGTGTTCCAGGGAATGGCAACCCTGCTTCAGAACCACACATCCTGTCTGATGCCTGAGGAGCTCATCAAAATCTGTCTCAGTGTTCCCAGCCAGGCAGCAGACTTTGCTGTGGGGGTTAAAGAGCATTGCTGAGACTGGAGGCTTCACTTACCCAGTCTAATTACATTCCTATCCTAAACCATTCCTAAGTGTCTCAAAACCCAGAAATATTCTGGCCTCCTCAGCCTTTCATAAACTGTCATGAAAATAATCAAAAGAAGAGAAGAAATGTTCAGGCCTGCATTTTTATCTTTTTTTCATGTCTCATCTTGAAATAATTTTATTTCACTGGGAAAACAAAATGTAGTCTTGTGTCTGGAGGTGGACAAGCTCTTTTCAAACAATGTCTGAGAAGAAAAGGTTGATGTGGTTTGTCTTTTCGTGCTTGGTCTCTCTCCAGATCACTGTAAGAAATCAGTAAATAGATGAAGTGGTAAAGGGGGCCAGGAGAGGAATAACACTGAGCCACAAAAAGTAGGTTCTACAAAACTTATATGGGCTTCTATGCTTTATGTGTTTTTCTTTACCTCTGTCAGTAGCAGGAAATAAAAACCATGGGAAAGAATCCAAAGACATAAAATAGTCTTCATTTTCAGAATGCCTTGAACAAAGGCAAAATGGTATTAGAAGAAAACATTAGAAGAAATATTTAGGACAGAAATAAATGCAGGTCACAGGCTGAATTCCGAGTTTTCAAAACTCAATACAAGGATGAGGAGGAGGGCTGCAAAAATGATTTAAGTGGCATTTTCCCTTTCTTGAAATGTAGTATGGTTTAAAATTGCCCCAACTTGTATAAAGCCACCGCAGTGCCTATGAGAGGAGAACAGTGACCAGCCATGCAATAACCACGCTCCCTTCTCCTGGCCACAATCTCTCACATCATCCTGCCCATTCCCCATTCTACCAACAGAATCCTGTCTAGCTGAAATTTCCTCATGCAGTTTGTTTTCCAACCCACTTCATATTATGCAGAGAAAATTCTTCTATGGTCCATGATAGTTGGTGAGCCCCTTAATTCAAAACACGGGTCATCAGTTTTTTGTTTTACTGTATGGAACACATTTTTCTGTGCATTTATTGGATCCAATTCATGCCTAGGGGCAGCTAACACAACCTCTGTCTGTGTGAGTTTTTTCCCCTCACCTAAGAATAAACTTGTGCTAGTGTACAAATGATACTTCTTTGATTTTCAGATGAAATCCTGCAAGAACTCTCACACAGAGCTGGTTTATGTCCTGGAAGCCTTTGAACGTATTGTCTTAGATGTTAGCTTGGAAAGGCAAATGAATAAGCAGTCACACACTCAGAAAGGATCAACAGCACCACCAGAGGCATCAGCCCAGTATTTCCCTGGGCAAAATTCTCATGTTATCTCTGAGTCAGGATTCATTAGCCTTCTGTCTTTCCTTGAGTTTTCGCTTCCATTACTTAGAGAAATATAAGTTTCCCACAGCTCCAGGTAATGGCACCATCATCTCAGCAAACTCGTGACTGTGGAAGCAAAGCCTTGTTACAAACTGCTGTACATTACAGAGGGACAGCCTCACAGAGAAACCTCCCACAAGCAGGCCTCACTTCATTTCAGCTGTAATCTGGTGTGTCACTGTAGCAATTCCATTGCTGTCCTGTCCTCAGCACTTTCCAGTGGCTTGCTTTCTGCATCTCTAGCCCTTCATGTGAAATAGTCTTTCTGGCTAGAATAAAGCCCTGCATTTCACAAACTAGTTCTTAAAATACATTCAGATAACAAACAATTCTGTAAACATCAACTGAGAAACAGTGTCCCTACATATTTTTATGGCTTCTGACTTGTGACTGTAAGTTAACACAGAAGTTTTGATTTGGGTTTTTGGTTTTGGTTTTTTTTAATGTCTTTAGATCTTTTATAAGGGGTCACTCCTTTGTGTATTCTCTTTTCTTACTTCAGAAGCTTCTTCCCACTCCTAGGTGCCTATTTTCACAAAAACTGTAGGACAGAACAGTTTTTCAGGATTCTACATTCTCCCACAGCTGTAAGAAGGGGTGTGAGTATTCAGAGCCATGTTGTGGACCCACAGAGATAAGAGCATTATCACTAAGGAAAAGACTTAAACCCCCCTGTAATATTATACAAGAAAAAGAAAGCATTCACAATGATAAGGCATGGCCACGTGACTCTGTGCCACAAGTGCTTACACAGTGATGCTGAAGACTATTTAAGCTGCAGAACAGAACATTACATAGTTTCAGGGCCACCTCTCAAATACAGCTATATTTAAATAAGCTCACTGAGAAATTTTGACCCTTTGGCAGCCACAAGGATTTTTGCCACTGAATATTCAAGAAAACACATTTTCATCCATGGTATTTACTTGGAAAGCTGGTTTTCATGCTTTGTTACACAGCTATGGATTATGAAGAAAGATGTGAGACTTCCATGTCATGCCAGGCTCACACTTAAGAGTGGGAAAAAGATTCATATTTCAACATTTTTTTCCAGATGAACAGTAAAAGAGTAACTATATTTATGGGTGCAGTACCTTAAAGAAGTAAAAGCCTTACAGAAATACTGAAACTGAGAATGTTTTTATAATTAGCTACCAAGAAGAAGGAGCACAGTAACACTCAGAATTAAAGCCCTTCTTCTATTATTATTTGGCAATGTTGCAATTATAATTTTTTACTCCTTTTTCAAACACAACAATGATATCTTTAAATCATATTTTTACTGATCAAGATACAGAAGGCAATGCAAAAGGCACTTCTATAGCACCTTTCACCCAAAATCTCAGAATACTCTACAAATAGCATTTCAACTTCCTAACACAACTACCTCCTCCAATGTGCTAACAGCTCATTTTACAGCAGGTGAAACCAAGGCAGAGGGAAGTTGAGTCATGAAACTAAGGTCACATAACAAATCCATCCTCTAACTCCAAAATATCTCTTTGGATGTTTAAAGTCCACAAAATATTTATAGGGTCTGCTTAAGAAGAAAAACAATCTCCCTCTGATTCACAGTTGATTTTTAAAGTAGTTGGCTTCAGGATACTATTAATATACTTTTCTTGGTAAAATATTTGTTACAAAACTGTGCTCAATATTATTGTTCTGAATCTTTTCTGCTTTGAAAATGAAAATAAAAAAACCTGTTTCTACTCTGTAGTAGCATCAGGTCACTCTCATGGAGCACAGCTCACTGCTATTATGAAACCTGCATGAAAGAACAAGGACAGTGCTAAGAGTTGCCAAAATGCCTCTTGAACAACTGAACAATTCAGTTTTATCACTGCTGATTTTGCTCATGTTTGCTACAAGGGTATCTCCTCCCCCCCGTTTGTGGTACCTGTGCCTATGTGCACACCTGCACATGCAAGCAGACAGGAAACAGGATTAAGGGAGGTGAAAATGCTCAGTGCAGGGTTGCCTTTCACTGCCAGCACTGAACTCCAAGGCACAGAGAAGAGTCCTCAGGCAAAGCCTGCAAAGTGTTCCTTGGTGGGGACAAACACAAACAGCAGCTCTCCCACACTGGCACTGCCACACAAAACACAAAATCAGCCACTTGGCAGCTCTTTGCCAGCTTTCTGTTTGACTTTGCTGATGAGGATTTACAGTTCACATTCTGGTTTGCTCTCTTCAAGCCCAGTTTCCAGAGAACACTTGACAAGTCCCTAGAAAGGGACTGTGGACTGTATTAGTTAAAGCAACTTTATTGGAACCAAATTTACAAATGAATCATTTCACTTTCTGTGTGGTTTTCCATAAGAAACAAAGAGTTGAAAATCTGACATTATAACATGGCATAAACAAGAGCAAAAACCAACTTCAGACATGTCAGAGGCACAGTCCTTGTGAGGCTGATTTCTTCCTCCCTGTTTCAACAGTGAAGGTTTTCTTTATATACAACAGAAATACAATTTACTCTTCTGTAGGACATCCTTGATGCGATTGGAGATCTGAGTAGCATATCTAATGCCTGATAGAATTCAGAGACTTGGGAGCATTGCAGTGGGAAAAGGTACAAGTGAGAAAAAAATAACAGAAACTGAGGACGTAGCTTAAGCTAGTTGTGGCCTCAAAGAGAAAAATCGCAGGAAAAGCCAGGTAATAAAAATATCTGCAATTTTTGGTCATTATTTACATAGCTGTATCACCACTGCTATTTCTAGAAAGAGAAGTCATCATTTACCTTGCAGCTGATTAAAGATCTTGGCTACAGAAGACAAATTGCTGCAACATAACTAAGATAAAATTAAAACTACAAACTTACATATTTACTCTAGTCTTATGTTAGATTAGCTAAATTTTTAATTTTTGTATGCAAATTAAACTAATTTAAATGTGAAACAGGCATACAAATGTATCTCTATTAAAAGCTGGACATAATTAACTGTGCTGAATTTAAATTATATAAGCTAGTATGACTTTTCATAAATAGCCAAGGTCTAAGTCATACGACATGGAAACTCTCTCCCCTAACAGCTGGTCTGCAGTGCCTTTGATGTAAAAATTTATAAAAATGAAGACTTGTGTGAATATTCACAGTGCCTTTTCTGCAACCATTTTTTTCAATTATTGATAATAGATTAATGAGATAATAGTAATGCAGATGCATTTCCATCCCGTTTTTATTCATAATGGTTCTGTGACATTCAGAGAATATTAACAAATTACAAGGACAAGCCACATGTAGAATGGAGACAGTTCTTTCTGGGAGAAATAGGTACAACTTGATTATTCAAGTTGTTTACAAGCTCTAAATGAAACAACTCACTCCAAAATCAAAGCAGAACTTCACAGACTCTCTTTGTACAGGTCTATCAGCAATTGCAACTGCACACCCTGGGCTGAAATGAGAGCAGGCCATCATCTGCATTCTGTGATTTGTTTCAAGCAGAAGACACCTGTATGCTATAGAAAAGCATTCACTCAATGCCTGAAAAAGGAAACAGATGGAGTTAGGTAAAAGGCACAAAGCCCAATTTGACAGCAGAGAAAGGAGCAATTTTAGTCCACAGGAGAGGAAACACCTCTTTAATGACAAAATTAAGGATTTAAGAGCAGAGTCCAGTTGCACAGTCATTTATACGAAAAATGTCATGAGATAATAAATAGCAACTGCCTTTGGTAATATTCCTCCCTGAGGAGGGGCCAGACAAAGGGGATGCACAACTGAAGCCTGATCTTGAAGATTAATATGATGCTCCTGGGAATTTCCCTGCCTTGCATAAAGATCCAGTTCAGAGCTACGGACAGGGAGAAAATTCAAAGTGCAACAAAAGCCTCCTTGGATACTTGGGTGAGAGCAAAAGAGGGAAGCTACACAAAAACCAGTGCAGGGAATTAAAAACTTCATGAAGGCAAGGGGAGCTGAGCTGTACAGACAGCTGCATGTACCAGACTTCTGCAGAAAAGCCTTACATGGCATGGCTTCAAGGAAAATGGATGGATCCAGCTAGGGCACAGCAGAAGTCAAATCCAGGCTGACACAATATATATTCCAAGCACACCACTGCTGATTAACACTGTGCCAGTTGATCTACGTATCTGGCACTATCTTAAATGAACATCTAAATTTTTGAAGGGGGAAAATAAACACTCTTTACATAAAAGGAAAGATCTTAAAAAATGAAATTCAGTTAAGCTTCCCTTAAACCTCAGTCTCAAAATTGAAATGAGTTGCTGGATTACTGCAGAATGCCTTTAGCTTCCTAAGCATGGTTCATACTTTCAAGCAAGGCCAAATGAATGCCAGCAATTACAACAAACTTGAGCAAAAGAGCGCACTAGAAGACACTTGCCTAGGAAATCACAGAGGGCAAAATCATGATTTGTGAACTGCAATGCAGTATTTGCTGGCAGGGCTGTTGCTGTATTTCTTAGCTGCACTGACCCCAGAAAATTATGCCAGAACCTTGAATTTAGGGCTTTCATGGTCTGTAAAATCACAGGGTAAACACCCAACCTTCAACAACCCAAAGTATTTTCAGCCCCATAAAGCATTAGTGAACTTCCAACCATTTAGGAGAAGAGATCCCATTCTTAATATTGCCCACAGACATTATTGAACAAAAATGGGTCCACTTCAACACACACCGCCAGACCTTAGAGCTGGCTGGGTTAAACACCCACGAGTCACTTTGCATTCAAAGGGATGTGCTCTCACACAGCAATGCAACCCAAGATGCTGCAGTATTCCCAGGAAAGCCTGTATACTTCTGTAGATTTCCCGAATTTCCTGTGCTATGTGACATGAACAGTGATGAGATTCTTAGGACTTCTCCCCATAATGTAAATGTCGGCACAACCTGAGTGATTTGGGGCAGGGACAGTCTTTCCTTCAAGGGCAACAGGGTTTTGTCTGCATGTATGAAAGCCTGGCACAATGGCATCCAAAACTCTGCTCCAGAGCAAAAACAAGGGCCGGGAGGTGGTGTGGATTTCCCTTACTGATGTACCTGTAAATGTTCTGGTCTGCAGATGGAACTGTGTAAGACCTACTGTAAACCGTTCACCATTTTTCTTGTGTCCAACTGATTCTTTTTGTCCCCTTCCCCTTTGACCCCAAACAGCCGACAAAGTCAACGATGACTTCTACACCAAGCGCCGACACCTGGCCGAGCTGGCGGCCAAGGGGAGCCTGCCCCTCCACCCGGTGCGCCTGGACGAGGAGAGGGCCTACACCATCGACAGCGGGCTCACCAGGCAGAACGGCAAATCCAGGATGGGCAAGATACACACACACCCCCTGGGCTACAACTCCCACTACAAGACCTGGGACCCCAACGACCCGTCGCTGAGGCGGCAAGCGTTCACAAACAAGGGCAAGCACGGCATGGGAGACCCGACGCTAAGTGACCCGCTGACCACCCGGAGCCAGCACTACTTGGGCCCACAGCCATACTTCATAACCAACAGCAAGACAGAAGTAACTGTTTGAGTTTGTTTTCTTTCTCTTTTTTTTTTTTTNAACAAAAAGAAAAAGAAAAAAAAAAAAAAAAAAAAAAAAGGAAATAAAACAAAAAAGAAGAGGAAACAGAAGGAAGCAACTTCCACCTGGACACTCTTGGTACCCAGCCAGCTGTAGGCCGAAGAGTGGGTTAATACCATTCAGCAATACACACTGAAGGTTGAATTATAAACTCCATTTGTATTTCACAATGGAACACAAATCCTTGTGACTAAATTTTTTTACTTGAAACTAAAATCCATGATGAGAAGTAGCACAATCTAGAGAAACTCTATGTCTGCTTAAACATTTACACTATGTTCCTGCCTTGAGACAGAGGAAAAGAGAGAGAACAATATACTGTAATATATTATTTCAGAGAGGAATTTTGTATAAAACCTATTAATAATCACTATACCTGTGAAAAACCAAGAGCAAACATCTTGGTATGATCCCTAACATCTATTATTGTACTTTCACACCATCCTATAGAGAACGCAAAAAATATATATACAATAAGGGACAAAGACACTTTCACAAGGAATTTATAAAGACTGTTATAAATTAACTGTAAGAACATATGGGACCTTTCTGGCTGGTAGAGAATTCTGCAGGATGATAACAGCAGAAGATTTCATTTCAGTTTACTTAATTTGATTTGAAATTCTTGGGAACCTCCAAAATAAGAAGAGACTCTTCATATGACACAGAAAGCTGCTGGGGGAAAAAGGGCATCAGAATATTCCCTCTCAGTCCTCCTGTTTTCAGGCAGATGGTAACAATTCTCACTTTGCAGACTGTCAGGATTTTTTCTTCACCTAAATGTTTTGCCTATCTTCAACTGCTTCAGACTGAAATTAAGCGTGGGTGGTGCCTTTACTGTATTACTATTGTTCAATGACAGTCTTGTTCTTCAAAGTGACCCCTCTGTTCCTTTAAGCTATTTCCTCATGTTTGGCTAAGGATGACAAGGGTTCTGCCCTGTTCAGCCTCCTCTGTTTGTTCCAAAAGGAAACTGGACTACATCTCCATGCAGTGGTTGCACAGTCAAGACTATTTAGTTAGCCCCTTCATTTTCCCAATTTCAACTTTTCCCCTCTAGTCTCTCATTTTGTATTTGCTTTTAGCCATGGTAGTTCTCTGTAGTTCAAGTAAATGTTATCTGGTATATTGTCTCTATCGTTTGGCTTTCTCTAGTGGCGTTCCCTCTTGGTGAGTTGTGTGGTGGAAGAGGCTGGTCCAGCCTCAAACATCAGAGATCTGGGGTTAAACTAAACAAACAATTGGACTCATGGTCTTGACTGTGGTTCTGATGAGCAGGATGCCTTGTTTGTGGGAGTAAAACCACTCTTGAACTGGGCACTGGTAGCAAACTCACAGTCCTGGGCCTGTAAAGGACATCCACAAAGAGACAGAGTTGGGAAGGGATGGCAGGCAATGCATTCAGTCCTTCAGTAAATTCCTGCCCTTCCTCCAGCACAAGTCACTTGGCTAAATCCCAACTAGCTGTCCTACTACAGTTGCATTCTCACCAGCTGTCAATTCTTCGGGAGATTAGGTCTGGAAGAGTATTCAGGGAGGAGTGAGAACTGTCGTAAGAAGAATTGGAAGTGGCATTTCTTACTGTACTCAACTGACTGTCAGTGCTTCTGCTTAGTCAAGGATGCAAGGGCTAAGATTTTGAAATCTGGTTAGAGATACCATTTTTTTAGCTATATCAAGATTGATTTGCATCCTGAGAGCACCGGTATCTCTCCATAAGCGTGCTGCTAAATTTTATGATCACATGTTTTAAGACTATCAGAAGTGGACAAAGCCCACAAGACAAATACTTTGCACACAACCCAGACTCTCCACTATCTTACTTTTATTCCTTTGATCTTTATTGCCTTCACAACTGGCTGACTTAATTTGACCCTTTATGGAATGTTGCTGTTAATCCATATGCTTTAGATACACATTACAGCTGCACTCTAATTCACACAGGTTTCGTGTAACTTGAGCATATTTTATGTGGAAATATTTTAGTAACTGTATGTTCTGTAAGTAAACCCGTGTTAATACTTGTTAACTACAGAGTTTATGATACCAATAATACTTCCTACAATAAAATGTTTGTTTGTTTTTTAAGAATGTTTATTTGTAAACATATGTATTCACTATATTACTATGAATTTCTTACCTGGCAATAAAACTGATTCTAAGTGAATCCAACTTGCTGGCTCATTCCTGGACTTGTATCACTGGGCCAGTTTTTGAGTCTGAACTGAGCTTTTGGAGCATCTCACTGCAGCCAGTGGGGTTCATATCAGCACAAAGGATGATTTCCCTCTGCCATGGTGAACAAGGGGTTCTTTGGAAATCAACTCCATGGTATCTGTATTATAGAGAAGCTGGGTGATGTTTGAGGCTCCTTCCAGGCCTAAGCACTGTGTGAATTTATGACTGCCTGTTACATGCAATGTAACACAAGATACACAGAGATTGCCAGCCTTGCAAATGTTCATGTGCCCTGTAAGCCTCCAGGCACCACACACACACCTTGTGCCACTTGATAAGTTAATTAATGTTTTGAGGAACAATAACAAAAAGATAAGCATGCCCAAGGGCAGAGGCTGATCCTCATGAATGCATGGGAGTTTTGCAATAAGCTTCAGACATGTCCAAGGATTGCAACTACCCAGCAAAACAAATGAAACACTAATGTATGCTGCTTCAAAACTTTTATATGTTTGTTAGAGAAGATCCTGTACAACATCTGTGTACCAAGTCTCCTGGAAAAGAAAGTCCTTACAGGCGTTCAGTAGTGCTAATGGCTCATAAAGCTGACAAACCTTGAGAGAGGGTTTGGGTAGCTTCTTCTCCTTTCTTTGCTAAAATGATAGAGAATAAATTTCAGAAGAGGAAACAGGGAGTCAGGAAATCCAGCTTCAAAATCCACTTACTCCATGATCAGGTGCAAATTCTTTAGACAGTTTATGAGCCTTTGGAAGCCATGACACATTATCAGAGGAAAAACATCAATTCAAAAGTCTCCAGAGTTAGCCTTTTTATACAGTAGAAAAATCTCATTTTCAATATACACCTTTATGGGTGCCAGGAAATAGTTCATAAAAGCCCCATTTTTTTTGTTACAGGAGCATTTCCCTGCCTCAGGTACAACACAGTTTGGTCATTGCCAGGAAAATTCTGGGCAGCCTCGTGGCCCACAGGGAAACCTGGGGAGCCCAGTGGAACATAACCCTAACCTGCAGTAGACACAACTTCCTATTACAGATCCACCACCAGCCCATCTATGCACATGTTGTTTCTGGCAGCAAATTCCTGACTGGAGTCACAGATGGCAAAAAGGCCAACTGCATTGCTAAGCAGAAGTCTCTCAGCATAGCTTTTGTTCTTTCAGGTATATTAAAACCCCCAAAGAAAACCCACTGGAATGTGATTTTTTGTTTCCACACGGTTTTTTTCTCTTAGGACAGCCTGACCCTTTTGACACCACTAGCAAGAACAGCACTGGGCTCCCATCAGCATTTCTTCCATGAGGCTCTTTGATCTTAACACAGATGCACTGACTACAAACAGAAAAAGAACGGATGATGTCCCTGTATAGAGCTACGGAGTCCAAAAGCCCAAAGGCTTCAGGTTTAGAGCCCTTTACTCTGGAAACATCTCTTCTCATGACTAAATCTTTAGAGCATGATCCTTAGCTTACACAAACGGAAGATGTGATGGCTTATATAAATAGAGGATCAAGTCTCATGAGATTTCACACTACGAGGTGAGGTGTCTCCTAGATTTTAATAGATCTGGGAAAAGATTCGTGCTTTGCTCTGTTCTTATAGAATGGTTATTGAATTTTCGGTACTAAATAAATAACTCTAGTCCACAAATCCCTTTTGCACACAATCTTGAGCACTTTATTTAATCCTGGTCTCTATACTTGAATACATGAACAACTTCCAGCAATAAATACAGTCTTCACTGTAATTATATCATCCTTCTATTTGGCATCGATTATTTTATTTTGTAAAAACAGTTATGACAGGCAATATTGTTGTATTAAACTATATAATCTCATACATCATCTGCTGCTGAAAATGTGATCATAGGTGAGTACCACATTACCAAAAAGTGAACACTGTTATTTTTATCAGTTGGAAAGTCATACAGCTCTGTTTTGAAAAGTGTCTGTAAAAACAATCTTGGGATTCATGCTTCATGCTTTTCCAAACTCAAATTTTGCTCAGCCTGCAAGCTAGATGAGTCCTCACACCTGATAACTTAATCAGCAACATTAGCATGAAATCAGGCCTTTCATCCCCATCCAGGTGCACTAATGAAAGCCAGGACCAAATTAGGGACTGGTTATACTCCATATCTGCACAATAGCTGCTGTCATACAAATGCAACTGATGGATGCAGCAAACACTTCTGCAGAAGATGCACCATGAAGAGTTTGGCAGACCTCATTCAGCTGTGCAGGCCCTATCATGTTAGCAAAGCATAACAGAGATGTATTTTTCCCCAGTGACAGCCCTTTGTGACAGCCTGATCCTAGTTCTGGGCATTCTTCCTGTGTCAGAATCTGCCAAATAAACAATCCTGAACAGGCCATGCTCCCTGAATAGGCCCTTCTCATCCCACAGCCACTCTTCTAACAAGATAATGGTGGTGTTCAACAACAAGGCATTTTCTCTTAAATTTAATTTTTTCACCTTCAGAGCTAAGGGACCCATTCAGGGAAGGGGAAGCTTTGGATTCAGACTAACCTGAGGCTGATACAGGTTCAGAATCCACATCTATTATTGCTGCTCCCTTTTCACATAAAAGAAAAGAATAGGATGCAATTTGTACCTCAGTTCATGAAGCACTGCTGTACTAAGTGAGGTCCTTCACAGATGCATGAAGAGGCTCAGTACCTCTCTTTCTCTGCAGGGAACTTGAAGCTAATTTTTCATCCCCAAGCAATTATTCTGTGAAGGGTTTTATTTTTTATTAGTAAAACTAGAATTCAGAATTAGAATTCAGTTTTTGTCCACGTAGTTTGTAATACACTGCTACACACAGTTGCATCTTGTCTATTTAAGTCAACTCTAGCTGCCTTCACTTGGCAACTTCTGCATTTACATGGTAAGAGGCATTGTTGCTCTTAATAGGGGTTGATGTGCTGGCAGAGTTCATCTTCTGAACCTGCACACCAAGCTTTATGTGCATCTCTCACAATATATAAGGCTGGGAACAATATGTTATCAAAAGTGATGATTTCAGATCAAGAGAGAACATCAGGTAGTGTTGCTGCTGTTTGATCTGAGGTTGAGCTACAAACAAGAACTGCAAACCAGTAATAATCACAAGCCTTTCAGTGGCCACTGAACTATGTGGCAGTACTATTTGATAAGGAAACAAGTCCTCCCCAGCAGCAGGTGTGTCAGTGAAGCCACTGACACTCCCTGAGCAGAAGCACGTTCTTCCTTTTACTGCAGTTGGCCTCAAGTTCACTCTCTGGGATTTGGGCTAATGCTGACATTTTGATCACAGTAGTTGTTATTAGAGAGACTTTGGCCAATTTCAGTGAACATATTCCTTAAACTAATTGATTCCCAGAGGAAAGAGTGCTTTACCAGATACTTAGTGTTTCTTTAAGCAACAGGAATATCACAAAAACTTGGATAGGGAGTTGGAACTCAATGATCCTTAAGGCCCCTTCCAACCCAAACCATTTTATGATTCTATGATTAACTGTGCTTTTCTTTCTCTGCCACAGGCAAAGAGAAGCTAGGCTTTGCTTTGTCATTACAGGGGTAAGAGAGCTCAAGGATGGCTGCTTTTCTTCTTCTTTCCAAGGCAGGGCTATAATCCAGCAGGAGTTTTTCATACGCATCCTGCAGGAGACTGTGCTGGCTGCTGAGCACAGAGGCAGCCTGTTGACTCCCTCACATACTAGGAGTGAATAAAACATGCAGTTGAAAGACACAAAGGTAGGCTGGACTACCGTGGCATCAGTACAGACTCTGCAAGTTGGCAGCTACTTTCCAGCACCCATTTGAAGAGGTCAGAACTGTGTGGTATTTTTAAAACTGATGCTCTCCCAGTGAACTCCTGCAGCCTTCTTGAGCACCCCCTCACACACAGCACCTCACCTGGGCTCTCACCTTCCATGCCAAAGCAGCAGTCTTGGGGAACAACCCTGCTTTGTGCACATCTGCAGGCACAGACACTTTTTACATCACTTGAGCTTTGGAGCTTGACTCCCTAAATCATTTGTGTTTGCAACACCATCGAAAGGTAACACGGATTTGGAAAATCCACCTAACTGCCTCACTACATTTTTAGGGGCCTTATTTCAGTTTTGAAGATGGGCTCTATATCCCTAATTTACTTTACTGCTTTTGAAAATTAAATACTAACGAATGTGACATTCTAAAGAAGAGACAGTCTAAAGTTTAGGGATGAAAAGTGTCCTTTAGGGCTGTAATGTATTTTGCCATTACTGCTTAGGGAATAATACTAAGGATGATAGAGAGCAACTTGACAGGATTCATTAAGGCAGAGACAGCATGTGTATGCTGTGATGCACAGGACTCTGCACAAGTCTGCCTATGCAGAGCAAACTGTTCTGGTTTTTACTAACAGTGATTTATGAGTTTGTTTTTGTGGTTTTGTCATTTTTTTTTTTCTGTTCTAAAAGATGAATCTAAAAAGCACAGTGCTGAGAGTGCTTCTAACAAAGGTGCCCTGTTGAAAACAGCAAGTGGCACAATACTGTACAGCATGACTGTGACAGCAAAGGCCCTGAGCCCTCGCTGCTGAGTTAGTGGCAGGACTGTCAGCATGTGGAAAACCAAAACCCACAGACTACACACATTCACTCTTTGATATGCAGAACTTTTAGACTCCACTACAAGTGATTTTTCTCAAGCTGACACCAACTAAATGGTATAGAAAAGGAAATGCACTGGATACACCACAGGACTGCACAGATCTTCTAGACTGAGTTACAGCTGAGACTGCAGTTCAACAAAATAATGGCTGCAACATTGCCTTGTAGCAAACCACAGTTATCCTGCCAGCAGCTCATCTCATCTCCCTGCATGTCTCGTACCTTTGACACAGCTCATAATGAGTAGGGAAGACTCCAGTCTCAGGCTGCTGCTTGGCTTCAACGTGCACAAAGTCCTTGTGAAAGACAGTCACTCCAGCCATTAGGATACTGAAGTCTGCATAATGTCAAAATCCAGGTAACTTATAACTTTCTACAAAGAGCAGAAAAATACATTGAATTTTGAGTCCCAGGTACAATTCCCTTACGAATTTCTGCCTAGCTTCTTCAAAACTCTTGCTAAAACCCTTGTTAAAAAACTCTTTAGCTTCTTTGATTTTTAGTTGATATTTAGCTGCTTACCTACTAAGAAGTTTTTCATGTTTCTACACAAAACGAGCATCACAATAAACACTGGTATTCCTCAGCCTGTTACTTCACTGTATACAATATATTTTCTTATTAAATGATAATTTTATTAGGTGAAATGTTCTCCAAAGACAGCACAACTGGAGAAGTGTTAGCAGGAAATTTCCCTATCACCCCCACATCTACTGATGATCACTGTTCAGTTATCTTTGGAGTTGCACTTTCTTGACAGGTTAGTAATATAAAAACTTACTTTTTTAAAAGCTCCTATATACACTATAAAATCTATTCTCCCATTTTAATCATGTTTCCTTTCAGAATAGGAAGACAATACACATATACTTTCAAACAGATTGCATCTTTATGGACTGTGAGTAAACAAGTAGAAGAGAGGAGATGCTACAGTCCAGTAAAGGGAAAATATCGAGTGTTTCACCAGCTCAAATTCCATTCCCCATTTCTATAATATTCCAGCCACAACCACTGTGTAATAATACTTCCTCATACAAGAATACTACAGAGGTTAGTGAAGCCAATGCATTTAAAAAACTTCAGGGAAAGATGAAGTTGACTTTCCAGTATGTTCTATTACATTTGTTCACTCTTCAACTGTGACCTCTGAGGATGGGTGAAGCTTCTGAAAAAAACCAGAGAGCTACAAAACTGCATAGCTATTCTGTGCAAAATATTACAGTAATCAACAGCCTTAAAACCTCTTTTCTATTGTCTAATCTGAAACACATGGGCAAGATATCCTGGTGTGCAACTCCTCCTGTTAACATCATGGAACACTCCCCAGGGAGCAGCTTACCAACACCAGCAGAAGCAAGCTTGTGTTGACATGGTTAGGCAGCCAGAGGACATTACTTCATAAAGATGAAGTAATGCACTGCCTCTGCACTGCCTCTAGGGATTGGCTGGTTGGTTCTGTTTGGCTGTTGGTTCAAATTTGGGTTTGTTAATATCAGAATGGGCATATTCCTGTTATCAAGCAAAGTAGAGGAAAAACCAGATAATTAAAAAAAAAAAATCCACTAGATAAAGAGAAAGGTTTCAGAAGTGACTTGGCTGCAATAAGGAAAAACATATAGACTTGATGGCGCTGCCTGCTAATAACTAGAGAAATTTTATAACATCTGCTAATTTCCCCTTTGTCAGCTGCACAAGGAAACCACATGAGAAACACCATAATACACAGAGGTATTTTTTCTCCCTTGGAGATCATAAGTCTCCAGAACCTGTGGCATATATGTTCACTTACACCCAAGCTGTTAATATATACAAGTGAGAAGAGAACCAGTATTTTTATCAATGTGGAATAGCAGCTGAGACAGACAACACAACCTCCGCAGAGGGACAGATCCATATGTTACACAAGAATAGATGCCAGAAAAATAATAGTGGCTGTGGCTTTTCTTGGAGAAAGGTATTTTAAATAGAGGTCAAAAAACTATGGTCCTGTAGTTGGACAGGACTATACAAAACTGTAAAGGCTCTGCAAAAACAGACATAGCATGAGATCTTAAAAAAAAAAAAAATCCCAATACACAAGACATCTGGAAAGTGCCTGCTTTACATTAAGCCCCTGCTTCTGTTATCCAGTTAGGACACACACTTGGTTCTGCCAAAAACCCTGCTATGCATAACTATATTTCTTGATCTTTTCTGTTGCCTAGTAAAGGTTTTCAAATTTGCTGCCAATTCAACCCCTGAAGCAGAGATGGGAATAAAAAGCATCTTATCTCCTAGCATACGATTCCATATCGTGTTTTCTACTATTTTCAAGCTGTACAATCTCTCAAGCTGCATGACATGCCTGTTTCCCTTGGGAGACTGTTTCATATACACCCAGAATCCTAATTCCTCTGTGCATATCCCTGCATGTAAGGCTTGAAGTTGAAATAAAGAGCATGCTCTCATATCCTTTTGTCTTAGTCTTTCAGCAACAGAAGAATTGCCAGAAAGCTGTTTCATAAGGTTCTCATCCAAAACTTCAGACCAACTGGAACATTAGCAGGAAAGGCACTTCTGGGGCTTTGTTGGTAAGCCCAGAGAATTTCTCCTGAGTATCCTGATAGAAGTGCAGATTTCTGCCCTGAGTTCACCCAGTGATATCTTAAAAATCAATGCCTCATTTCTAATGGTAAGGTCTCCAGTCCAAAAGATGGCAAGTAGTAGTAGATATCACATACCTTATCTTGATTTCTTATTCTATCTTGTGTCATTTTCATAATAAATTAAGGAAATGTGGGTGAAATTAACCTACTGTAAGATATGACCCTAATGGAAGAACACACCAGTAACTTTCTAATAAATCACACAGAGGAATCAGGCAACATTCTTCAAAAGTTTGCTTTAAACTATCAAAATGCATTTATGTTTCATTGAGGAAGTCAGTGAGGAAAAGTATTAAATTTACATGTAGCTCCTGTCAGCTTAAAAAAAAAGGAAAACAATATAGGAATCCAAAAGTGTTCAGCACATAACATGTAGGCATGAACTAAACAGGGTGGAGCACTGGGGATATTGCACAGTATCACATACACACCATTATTCAGTATGACAGGTAGGAATGAGAGCATAGACAAACAAGTTTCAGAATAACAGTTCAGGCAGCAGAACTGCACAACACAGGGCTTAGAATTCTAGCACTGTAAAAGCTGCCTATGAGTCAAGAAATACAGACAGGTCAAACAGTAAAATCACATAATCTTCCCACTCTGCTCAGATGTAATAAAGCCTCAGCTAGAATATTGTGCCAAGCCTTGGCCATCATGGCTCCAGAGATACAAGACTCAACTGGAAAGTATCAGGAAAGACAAAAATCAGTGAGGTTATTATAATCAATTATTACTTAAACAATCAGTGTGAATAAGCAAAGGTGTAGAGAAAACAAACTGTGAGGAATACAATGGAAAAAACTGCAGTTGTTTATGCTGCAAAACAGATAACTGAAGAGAGGTATTATGTAGAGATTACATATTTTGCAACAGAGCCACTGAAAAGAGGATAAAACCGTTCATGTCTAGACTACGGAAAGAGTTAGGTCTCATCCTGACCTTCCCTGAGAAGGAAAGGCTCATGAAGGATTTAATATTATTCCAGTACTTTAAAGGGTGGTTAGAATGGGATAGATGCTCTCTTCTCACAAGGAGCCACATGGAGAAGACAAGGTGCAGCTGGGTGCAAGTTGCATTGGGAGAGATTTCATCTCAGTGAAAGAAACAACTTTTGTTTCTTTTTACGGTGAGAACAATTCAACACTGCAGCAACCTTGCCAGGGATGTGGCAGAGTCCCCATCACTGGATTTTCAAGACCTGAGTGAACAGGATGCAGGATCTTGTCATCTAGGCTCCCTTTCCCATTAAAGATTGGACTAGATGTCCACTCGAGGTCGCTTCCAGCCTGGGTTATTCTGAGAGTTTTCAGCTTCTCTGCTTATACCACTGGCAGTGCAGGTAAGGAGTGACATATATAAACATTGAGGCTGACACTGATCCCTTGATATTTAAAAAACACAAAGGATTTTTTTAAAGGAGACAAAACATAGTCAGCAACTGCCAATAAATCATGTTTTAGATGACATTATTATATCTATGCAAAGAGCTGTTGAAAAGAATAAAATAATGTACACCACTAGAGACAGGAGAAAACCTCTCGTTGGTGTAAGCACTATTTAGTCAAGTGTTAGAAGAAAACCCTTTTGACTGGCGTGGAATGACAAGCAATGAAATGCATTATATACAGAGGCTGTGGAGTTTCCATTGCTAAATGATTTTAAAGAAACATTGAACTGATTCTGTCAAGAATGATTAGATATTTCTGATCTCTTCTCAAAGAAAGATGGCCATTCAAAGGCCATTACAGCTCTCCGACTATTTTCTCTTCAAGGCCCAAACCAAAGATGGGGCAGAAAGTCTTTTTCCCTAGGAATGAGTTTTTTCTCACATCCTTTTATCAGCAGCAGTTGAAAGCTGTAATTAGAAGCATAAAGGTATCTGCTGTTTCCCCCAAATTCAGTGTTGTTACACTGCAATTGCAAATCAGTGCATAATGTTGCCTAGACAGATTTACACAGCAGCTAAAAGCACACATATTCAGACATCCCAGACTGTCTGGGAACAAAGAATCCTGAGGCACAAACTACTCCAACTGTCTTATTATACATTACCAATATCAACTTCATTTTTACATTTAACAGTACCTCTTTTATTGCATGTCCTTCCCTGGCAGCCAGCCACAGTTTTTAAAAGGTCAAAATCCTCATCTTCAGTATAACATCCCACACAGATGACGTGATCTCAGAGGTAAGGAAAGAACCTGCCTCTGCTAGTCAGCTTAGAGCTACAATCTGAATAAATCATGACTCTGAATTCCATGAAAGCACTTGAAAGGGCAGAATAGAGAAGGGAGGTAGGACAGGCTTTGAACCAAGAAGCAAGACGGGGCTTCCAAAAACCACAGGTTCCATTTCCTAGTCTGAAATGGACTTCCTCCATCATTTAGGATGAAACAGTTCATTTTCTGTGGTATCAGTACAGTTAAAGTTAATTAGTTCAGTTTAAAAGATCAGTTATTTTCACAAAACAACCTATCTGTCACCTGACTGTCAGTTTCCTGGGACAAATAATCAAGCCCATACTATTTAAGGGGAAAAGGTAAGGAAAGGAATACATTCCCAGCTGCTCCCAGCAGAGTTCATAAACAAACTCGAGGAAGTCCTGGGATGCACACACAGGGTTAAAGCTCCAAACAGATAAATTCACTGAGAATTTAGGCAATGATGTCACCATGACCAGAAGTTGGCCTTAAGATAAATAAATGGGCTTTCACTATTCCCTTCAGGCATTTGCTGTCCCTTGGCACCAAGACGAAATCATAATGCTTCGTAATTACAGATAAAAGGGATTTGACATGAAAGCTCTCCAAACAAGCCAAACATCCTGGGAAGTGGTAAAAAAACCCAACAAAAAACCCCCAACAACTTGCTTGCATGCTCATTCTCCAGAGTTGAGAATAACTATCAAGACAATTTTCTTATTATTAGCAGCTGTTCAGAAATCAGTGCTGGATTCATTAGTTAAATCAGTGGGCTTTCCCAGGAAAAAAAAAAATGAAAATTATGGAAAGAGAAGGATTTGAGAATAAATTAGTCAGACTGCAACATCAAAAACATGAAAATCTATAGCTCTAGCATGCAGAAATTACACAAACCCAAATCCCACTGACAAAAGATAGATTCTAAGTGTAACTGAATATATAAAAAGTATAATCACCCGTTTTTAAATCACCACAGAGGATGGACTCATCTACAAAGACTCCTCTGAGAAAGATTTGAGGGATAAGGAAAACGCATGAGGAAAAAATCAGGAAATGTTATGCACTGCTATGCCTGTAACTTGAAAACAACTTTAAATTATAGTTGAGGAAATATTGCCATCACCCTACAAAGGACAGCATGAAAAAGTCTATTTTCCTACGACAAGATCATAAGGCATATGAATAAATTCTTTAAAATTATCTTTGTAAGCACTGGTAGGAGAGTGCATGTCAATAATACCTTTAAAACTCCTGCTAGGGCATTTGTTAGTTGTCCATGTGCTCTGTGGGGAACCCCCTGGGGGTTCATTCTGCAAGGATTCACTTTTTTGACCTGGTTTGGAGCTGTGGGCTGCTGCCAACATCAGACTCTCAGCTGCAAAGAGACATTTCTAAAAACCAGTGACACTCACAAAAGAGACTTCTCTCCCTGTCAGGAAACTCAGCAATCCAGGTTATTGGTATTAACCCACTACAGAGAAAAAGCACTATAAAATAAATGCAAGTTGCATTTGTATCAACAATACAGATGTGCACGTAAAGAGCATAGCCCAAAGCCATACTTACAAAGCCTATACACACTTTTATTGATGAAGTAGAAAAACTGTTTAAAAATTTAATTGCAAGAATCTCACATTTGCAACAGAAAAACCCCAAGCATGTTAATTCTTTCCTCAGTGAGTTCACCATTAGCAAATGAAGACCACTCTAGGAAACCCAAATTAGCAGCAGTAGTGATTGTTTTAATGCTATCCCTTTCATCCCTTAAAGCCTTTTCTAAAAAATTAAAACAAAAACAACTCTTAGGCTGAATTGTTTCCTCCAAGGTATTTTATCTTTAAAATGTGAAACACTTTGGCCTAAATAACAAACTACAGCTGTAACTGCAAACATGTATCTAAAAAAGGGTAATTATCTAGTGTAAAACTTTGTATAAGTTTGGGCCACTAATTTTCTACCTGCTTTCAATACTTACTTTGCTACTGTTCTGCCCTGCTAATGCTGTTTGTATGAGAATCATTGTCTTCAGTTTTGTGAACCCATATCATGGTCTTTATCGGTAAAGTGTGAGGTGTGTTGAAAGCAGAACATTAAACATTTTTATTTTCATTTCTCCTGGGGAGGATCCCTCTCCCTTGACAGACAGTGCCAAAGAAATGCCACATATCTTTTTATTTTGCGCTAGTATCACCATCCACAGACAACTGTACTCTGTAAACACTCTAGAACTGGTTGAATAAAATTATATATAAAATATAAACAGCACCCCTACAATTCAGTCTGCAATGTAGAGATAGCTTGTTGATCTCATTAAACTATGGAATAGGTCATTTAGTATTTATAAATGTAAATGTAAAACAATTATTCAGCTATTTCACAGGGAAATTGGCGATTTTTGTTGAATATTGCTTGCAATCATAATTTGAAAAGTTTGTATGCACAAGCTTGGTTCTTGAAGAGAAACAAACTGCTAGAAGTATAAGCTGGATCAGTAGTCTAAAAATCATTGTAAATTCTAGAAGGAACAGGTCCAATGCTTTGCCACAGGCAGCAGCAGGATCCCTTGAGGGGGACTGAATTCCAAGCGAGGCAGAGTTTTGGCCGATCCCAGGCACTGCCCCCCTGCCCCGCCCGGGGCGGCTCCTCCCCGCGGTCCCACCCGGCGGGCGCTGGGGATGCTCCGCCCGTGTCTGACACCGGGGGAGGCTCCGGGCTGACACCTGGACTTGCTCTGAGCACCTCACGGCACGGGCTCGGGGCCCAAACACCTCCCTAAACCCATGGGGATATCCAAAGCCAAAGGAAAACACCTGAATGTGCTGCACTGCCCAGCCCAACACTGCTGAGCCCTTCCTGCTGGAGCTGCTCCGCACAAGACTGACTTCTGTAGCACCTTTCTTCTCTTGCAGTAACAGTTCTAACCTCAACAAAAAGAGGCATTACCTAAAATCTTTTCTGCTGTAGCCGAACATGCTAGCTGTTGTTACATTAGTTTTATTCATTATTTACATAAATTTACATAAACGTATATTTATAATCCAAAGGAGCATATAGTAGAGAATCCTAGCTTGCAGATGAAGTTCTCCATTTCTGTTGTATTTCTCTTTTCCAATGCACTCTATCTTCTAAGCAAAGGAAGTTACCAAGTTGTAGGACAGTTGCAGACTTATTATTAAATATTTTCTCTTTTTTCAAAAAATAAAAGACCATTCCTTAAACATTCTGAAAAGGTAAAACAAAATGACAACAAAAAACCCCAAACAAAACCAACCAAACAAAAAAGGGAAAGCAAGTCTCTGACTGCAAAAATAGAGACCAAAGTGAAGAACTTTTTTCCAAGCTCTAACAACAGCTAATGCCAGTTTCTGAAACAAAACCAGTCACTGGTAGCAACTGGGGAGTTCTGAAAGGCCTGAGCAACTGAAGGTGACTTGGGATCCCTTAGTAAATCTTGACAGATTTTCATAATTTGTTAACATTTTCTTCTTGTTTCTATATAATTCTCAATTTGTATGATTTTTTTTTGGTTTGGTAGTAGCTATTTAATCTAAATAAACCTATTTTCACATTGGAAATGCAATCTTTACTTCTTTACAGGAAAAAATTATCACTACAGCATTAGTCTCTTCATTCTCTGTTACACTGCTAAATAGTAAGGGGTTTATTGTTAAAAAATATATAAGGAAGGGAGTTTCATTTCAGCATGAGATTTTTTTCGGTTACTGAACTGAAAGAAAACCTGTAGTCTACTGCTGGAGGGAGCTCCCTCAAGTAAAAGTCATGAAATCATTATTCACTGTGGTCATTTAAAAAAAAATAAAAAATTTGTTGGTTTTTCCTCTATAACTAATAACAAAGGTAAACAGCTTGTTTTAACAGTCCCCGCAGAATGACCTAGAGCCATCTGAGCTTTTAGATATGTGATTCCTCTTGATTTCAGTATTGTGCTGTGTTTTAAAAGGATGAAAGGTTGCCTTTTATAATATGTTTTCACTTCTACATTTTATCTATAGAAGAGCTCTTCGTGATTTTCTCTCCATTCTTTAGTTTTCTGTAAGTGACTCTGTGCACCTTGCACGCACCTCCAGCTCTGTAAGCAGTGGCAGAATACACAAGTGGATAAAACATGATCTTCAGTTAATGGAAGGTTGCAATGGAGACATATTTCATAAATGTCTAAAAAGATGGATAGCAAGTCAGACAGAATTTTTAAAAAATAGGCAGTATCCATCTACATCCTATCATTCCATGTCAAGGAATGGGCGATCTTAAGTGTGTGTAAACAGCAATATTATTCAAGGTTGCACCACAGTGTAATTGCTTGCTGGATTTGAATGAGGTTTCTCTGAATATAAATGAAGAGACTAAGTGAAGATAAAGGAAGCATCTGAAGCTAGAAACAAAAAAACCCCTAAAATTAAAATGATGAAGTCAGATGCACTTCCTTTTATTGTGTGTATGAATACGAATGATTATTAAACCAGCAGATTTATAACAGTAGCCAGAATGGAGCACAATGCAGGGAGAAAAGGGTTTCCTGATTCCATTCTGCCAACGTGCCTCAGCCTTGACACCCAGCATTATTGCCAGTGGAACCCTAAGCCTCTTTTAAATAGAGTCTTGAAATTGCTTCAAACTGTATCAGGAAAACTGGTGATTTTTAGGAAGATAAATCATTGCAGAACCCTCACAAATCCATATTCCTTTGTGCCAAGGGAAATCTAATACCGGGGTCACTGGTGCTAAGAGGCATCAACCAGGCCTGCCACATCTTCAGCATGTTGATTATTAACTGAAAATTGTAACAAGGAACAGAAGGCAATTTAATCTGCCATTGTCAGCCTGTTGCCGTGACTTGGAGCAAACCCAAGTGAGCAGCAACATTCAATGTGTAATTCCCTGGTGCCAAAACCAGAGCCAGAGGATCAGGCCTAAACCCTGTGAGATATCAGCTGCTGAAAATGCAAACTACCAATACGTGGTGTAACCCACCTGACCTGCAGCCCTGTGTCAGACTGGGACCTGATGCACCACCCTGGCGAGGCAGGCAGGAGCCAGGACACAAACTGTCCTGGCTCCTGCCAACAGAAAGTGTGGCCTGAGGCAGCTTGGAATGAGGAACCTGTGCTCCAGCATCCAGCACGGAGGTGATGGGAGGCTCAACACGACAAAAACAACAGAGCAGCCCAGAACGGGTGCAGTAAACACCACCAATGAAAACAAACACAAAAAGACACTGTTTGTCTTCTTCCAAACAGGCGTCTCTGTATGGAGCAGACAGAGTTTGGATTCCCAGGCTAATCCAGGCTGCCTAACTCCCATATGGCCATTAGGACAACGTTAACAAAAGACAGCAGCAAAGTCTAAGGTGCAGGAGACAGAAAGATCTTGCTCCATCCCCAGAAAAGCACACTGGAATCTGCAGTGGCAGGCCCAGGAAATGGATAGATATATTAGTGACCTTGTCATCCATACCACAGCCACATTTCTAGAGACAAGCTGAGATGGACACAACTTTCCCTCCACTCTTCCACCTCCACCAGACAAAGAGCCGAATCCAGATTTTAAGAAAAGTTAGACTCTAACATTTGCTTATGAAACATAATTACTTATAATTCAATATGTTAGAAAACTTCTAAAATAATTTTGAAATATTTCTGCTCCAGGCATTTAAGCTTTTTATTGTATTTTAATTTTCTAAATTTAAAAATGAAAAGTTATCATATGATAAAATTAGATGTTCTTTCTCTGCTTAACTGAGACTGATGAATCTGAACTTTAAAAAAATCGTCTGAGTTTAACAATTATTCTAAAACAGCATATCGCCATGAACTGTTTTGATATCCAGGCAACATTTGGCTATCGTTTTTTCTTGATAAATTAAAAAATTAAGTACAATTAACTCCTGACACAACAGTATTGATATCTGAACCTGTCTCCATGGGCACACTTAGTGCCTGAGCAGAGTACCCATTTCATAAAGAGTAAAGCAGCTCATACCCATCTCACCTTCTTTCAACCCTTCTGAAATACAAGAAAACTTTTCAAAAGAATCAAAGAATTCCAAAAGCTTTCATTTACAGTACAACATATATAGGGCTCAACTTATAATTTTGTTTTTCCACTTTTTAACTCCAGCTATAGTTGTTTCCCTATTTATTTGTACAGCAATCTGGTTCAGACTGTTAGATGTCAGCTGAGGTGACATTTTGTATTATTTAAAACTCCTTCTGCAATGACAAAAATACTTATTTAGAAAATTCTGAGAACCTGTTTCACAACATGCTCAAATATAGTGGGGGGAGAAAAGGAAGCCAAAGACTTTTTACATCAATATTTGCAGGAATTATTCAGTGTATTTCATACTCTCTGTATTACAAATTTGATCACAGCAGATTAGTTGCATAATGTCATCTTCCAAAAGTATAAATACAGCTACAATTGGAGCTTTAAAACGTCTAAGATCAGTAAAAGAAAAGAAAGGAAATGACACCAATTTTAGGGAACAAAGTCATAATTTTGGCATTTCAATGCTTTCAAAACTTGCTGTACTTGAAAAAAAATTTATGGCAGATGGGATTCTCAAACTTAGTTTTCAAATGCTGAGGTTAATTTTAATTTTATTCACTCAAATGCTAAATCTTAGACAAACATTGTTAAAAAGATTAAATCAAATCAGGCATAAAAATTTCAACAGAAACACCTGTGCCATCTAGAGTACTAACATCTGAATGAATACATCCAGAGTAAAACCTATTATTAAAGCATTAGAGATGGCAAATGTTTAACCAAGGAGATAATCCAGAAGCAGTCCAACAGAAAGACAGGGTCAAGGGGAAAAAGCACTTAAATAGGAAAAGCAGCATAATACAGGATCACCCTGAATCTCATCTGTCACAAGGGGTAAAAATCTCAGAAGTAGGAGCAAGTCTGAGAACAGAATAAGAACAGAAATGAACTTGTACTCCCCTGGCTTCCAGCAGTTTGCAGTTCAGGCTCTTCCAAGCCAGGTATGGCATCTTCCTATTTAATGATCCCCACCAGATTATTTTTTTTTGCATTATATTTCCCAGTCACTTTTTATACATGTGAAGTTTTGGAATCCTCAATACCCTCAGACAGACATTCTGTACCATTTTGTATTGTATGAAGAATAAGCTCCTTTGCACCTACCTCCTGCTAATTTCATTTGATGCCCTCTTGAGTATTTTAAAAGATCAGTTGCATTTAGGCTAAAATGAAGCTGTGAACACAAGAGTAACTGTTCTTTATGGGACTTTTACATGCATTTATTAGTGTGTTATCCTAACATTTAACAGTCAGTTATGAAAATTTGTGTATTTTGTAGGGTAATTGAATTAAAGATTAAGGATACAGAAAGAGGAGCAAAGAAACACTAGCACAGAACTGCTGAAGAAAGCCATAGAGAGAGGGAGACAGGCAGGACATGCTGGTTCCTAAACTGCTCCTGCAGGATCCTAGTCCAGAACTTTTCCTCTCATAGCTTGCAGACATGTAAGGGCCAGTAGGCTGCTTCTACAGCCTCGGGAAGAGTTCATTAAGAGGAGCAAGTCTCATCAATAGCTTTAAATCTATTAGGCAGAGGTCCATTTATCTTAAAAAAATCAAACCTATGTCTGGAAAAGGACTAAAAACTCCATTGCAATCAAAGCAGAGCAGACAATTGTGTAGAGGAAGTAGACAAGCTTTGAGCTACACGGCACTAATAAAAAATATTGTGCATCATTGTTTTAAAATAATAATAATAGCTAAAAGACTTTTATTTTTTTTTATTCAGGAGACAAATTTTCACAAGTCAGGCTGCACAATGGATCTTCCCCAATGTCAGGAAACTCACAGGGTTGGTAATGATTTCCTCTTCATTTTGGTGCAGGTCCCTCCTGCTCTAACAGATGGTCAGCCCCTGGACAGTATCTGAGAACCAATATGAATTTAAGCTTCAAAGCAAGGTATGCAGAGCAAGAGAAACAAGTTTAAGGCTAAAGTTCCACTGGATGCCTTCCTTAACTTCACCATTACCAGCAGAGTCAAGTGGCTCTTCTAAAGAGTTTCTTTTCCAAAGCAACACTGACATGAATGAAAGGAGAAATAAGAATGTCCGAGTCAATCTAAGTTAATTACCTTCTAAAGAGCTTCAGGACATTTAAACTACTAAGATAAATTTTATCCCTTTTCATTAAAAATAAAAATCTAATGTCCTTGTTTCCAAGGATCTCTGATGGGAATGGGAGTTTGGCACTAGTTCTATAGCTGTCAGCCAAATTGTCAGGCATAGAATGTCACTTTAATAAAGGATAAATGGCAACAGATTTAAAGTCAGCAGGTATGTAACCTGGGGACAGAGAGGCATTAATTAAATCAGTAAAGGCAGGCAGAAGATCAAGAGGAAAAACCTAAACAAGAATTTGGGAAGCACTGATAAGACTTGATTTTCTCTCTGCATAACTTTTGCCTCCAGCAATTCAGCCCTAAAGATGCAAAAAAGCTGTGAAACGAGCTATCAGAACCCTTGTCAATCACTGGACAAGTTCTATCATGGTCAAAAGGTACTTCTAAGGCCTGCAGGAAAATTATGGAATTAATCTACGATGTGTGTTTATCAGTGACTAACTGCAGGTTTGATTATTGCAGCAAAGAGGCTTAAACAGAAGGGGGAGAGTGATAATGGATCAGTTAAGGATTATAGTTCTTACTCTCTTTTCATTTCAAAGACCATTTTATTGTTTCAATTGCATCTGTTAATTTGCATGTTATGGGAGACTCTGGGTTATGGGGAAGAGGGAGACAATTCTGCAAATTGTTTACTGAAACCATATCAGGTGGTGCTCTTTTTAATTCCAAGTTCAGGGGGTTGAACATTCCATTGGCAGAGGCACACATTTATTCCTGGAGATGCCTGCTCCTCTTTGAGGAAGATGCCACACACAATGAGAGAATAGCCCAGACTCAAACAAAATCTGAGAGTTGTATATTTTATTAAATTTTGAGGAAAGCCTTAGGAGCACACAAAGTGTATATATATGTATAAATATACAAATGTGTATATATGGATATATATATATAAAAAACATTTATGCACTTTGTGTGAAAATACTTGTTTTACCTGTGGAAATAATATTTGAAACCCACTGAACTATCAGCCTGGAGTCTTTGTTATTGGTCTGAACAAGGAGCACTCACATAAGAATTAACTTCCAACTTTGGTCTGTGTAATCTGTACCTTATCAGTTCAGTTTGGAGGCAAATTAAACACATCAGTACTCATTCTCTGGATATAAATCTTACTATCAGGTGAAGAAGTGTCTTCTGTCTGGTTAATCAATATGGAAGATTAATGCTGTCACCTCCTTTGTTAAATTAAATTAAGGTGATCGTTAAATGAAAGATACATGGTTGATGTTCAAATATGTTCTACAGATCAAAAAATAGAGCCTGGAGCAGGAGTCTCTGTGTGTATTTCTACATATTTTTTATTATATTAATGTAACAATTTGAAAGGATCTGGCTTTGCATCAACTTTCAGCAAAGCAAGAGCAACACAAAGGAGATTGGTTCCACTCTAGAAATGAGGTGGAATGAAGAACATGGAATGCAGTGCTCTAGTAGTCAGAGAAATGTAACCTTAGAGAAAAAGGAGAGATTTATAACACAGCAGCTGAAAATGTAGTCTGATTTTCAAAGGGTCACTAAATCAGATTTGCCTAATTACCAGTAACATAAAATATACCACCAGTTTTCAAAACGTTGTGTCTGACGTTGTCAGTAGGTGACCACGTCCTGATCTGCATTCTGGGTGGAATGAACCCAATCCAGATCCCTAATCAAGAACAGGGTCCTGTTCCCTGCTTTTTGGAAGAGCTGGAACAGGGTGTAACGGGCAGAGCAGCAAAGGAAAGAGGTGCCTCACAGTGGCTACTGCAACCACCTAAGATACAGAAACAGACGACAAATTTCCACAAGGAACATTTTCTAAGATGTTTGCAGCTGTTCAAATGACAGATATTTTCCATTTGCTTCCCCTTATCTTAATATGCAGCCAAAAGAGGATTTTTTCAGCATGTCACTTTTCTATAAAGCCCTCAAACTGAGGGAGAAGTTCTATGCTTCAGTTATTTAATTTCTTCATGAAATATTTTGCATTTCATAACTTCTCTCCCCTCCCCCCCAAATTACCCCAAGCAAAATCAGCATAAAAAGTGGTGTTTGGGAAAGGTATTTCAAATTATTTGCACTGCACTGAAAACCTAGCTGAATAATGACATTCACTTAGTTAGGCTTTGATGCCAGGAGTCTTAAAGAGCTTTCTCACCAGTAGAAACCTTCTATTAGTGAAGAGTTTACCTAGAGAAAACCAGATCAAAACAATTCCAAGTGCTAATTATGTTCTGCATATGAAGGTGCTCCACCTTCATGAGCACAAATAATGAACAGACAGATTTTTTTAATAAACAACTTCTCTAACAGGAAATTAGAAAGGTACATCCCTACTGAAGAGAAAATAGCAGCAGGGCTCATTTTTAATTCGCTGCAAACAATGCGGCAGTTTAGTCAGAATGGAAGGACAGATCACTTGCAGGGGACTTGTGCCTTAGTGACAAAACTAATCTGCATAGGCCTGTACAGATCTCTCCAGAGCCCAAGTCAGAGGAAACAAAATGTGACAAAATGGAAGGGCTGCAAAGGAAAAAACTGAAAACATTTGTGAAAAGGCTCAGTACCTTCTGCAGCAGACTAATCAATCACCAGCTAAGTACGTGATCAACACACATGGGAATTCCCAGTGCAATAATAATAACAACAGGTAGATAGATTGTGTGATACAATTTTGCTAGTTCTGCTGCTACCGGTGGGAAGCAGCCATTTGTTCTGGGGATGACAGCTGTACCCTCTGGCCATCACCACTAATTAAATCCCTATCTTTCCTATTCCATTTTTCCCCAGATATATATGCGATCAAAGACAGAACAATATAAGGAAGGAACAGGAAACTAGATTCAGGTAATAATTTTAAAAGCAAAGTGAGATAGTCTGAGATATTAATTCACTCCCCCTGGAAAACAAACCATGCTTCTGGCAGGAAGGCAGGTGCAACAGTGTGTGAGGTGATGTGTGCATGACCATAATGTTATAATCAAAATCACAGCTCCTAAAACTGCTGAAACAACACAGAGCACACACAAATGGGAATAGCTCATGGATGTGCTCATGTTTTCCACAATGTGGTTACAGCATTGGTGGGCAAGGGAAGAGCACCTGATGTCATGGACCTGGACTTGTGCCAAGCATTTCCCATTGTCCCACAAGACAGCCTTGTCCCTGGAGTGGGCAGACATGGATTTGATGGGGGGTCACTTAGATGAGGAAGTGGCTGGATGGTCTCAGAGTTGAGGACAGCAGCTCACTGTCCAAGTGGAGGGCAGGACATGCAGCATTCCTCAGGGATCAGAGCTGAGGCTGGCGCTAACACCCCTGCTGGTGACAGACAGTGGGACAGAGTGCACTCTCAGGGGAAGGTGTCAGAAGGAAAATTTGGAAGGTGTTGGAACAAGATAATTTTTAAGGTCCCTTCCAACCCAAACCATTCTATGAACCAGTGATTGTGGCATTTCTCTATGATAACTAATTTTTTTGAAAGATATTTCAGATTTTACCTCCTCATTAATGAACTTTCCCAAACCAATGGCGCAGCCAATCTTAGTGTCAGGGTCCAACAGGGAGTCTGTCCATCATGAAGACAATCTATTTGCTTCAGCCTAGTGGGTCTGATCTGGTACAGTTAGTGAGGCTTCAAGGAAAAGGGGCAGTCTTCAGCTCCTGAAGCATTTTATAATGGCTCATTATCTTTTATAACCTGCAATACTACAACTTATGCTTTAATGTGGAGACGTATCTTGCTGCCTACTCCTTTGAGGAAGAGAATGATGGCTTTTATCCGTGTGCTTGCCGCATGTTTTCTTTAAAAACAAAATTAAGAAAAATATGCAAAAGCTCCTCACTGCACAAGCATGCAAAATGTTGAAAATTAATATAAGAAAGCAGAGTTCCAAATTAAAAGTGGGACTGTAGATCACCACTGCAACTTAAAAAGGGAAATAAAAAAATCCATTTCTTAGGGAGTAATTGAATCCCACACTTTAGTCATATTAACTAGTAACCTGATGTGCTGGAACACTTTGTTGGGCTAGATCCTGGAGCCCAGATTTAGCAGAACACAATTCCTTGAGCCTAAGCAAAAAGCACAAGACACATTCTAACTGCAAATGCTTCTTGCTGCGCTGGGTGTCAAAAGGCAGGGTCTGAAAAATATGGAAAGGCCTTCCTTACACAACAGCCCTCAGTCTGCAGCTCTTTGATCACTCATATCTTTCCCTGGTAGTTCTCTAAGTACTGACATATCCTTGGAGGAATTTTGCAGCTTAAGACATTACTGCCCCAAGCTGTCAACCTCGACCTTCCACAGAGGTCGCTCACAAGCGCAGCCTAACAGGAGATGCCAACCTGTCACCAGAGAAAGGCGAGATGTGCACACACGCCCTGCCCTGTCAGTGCTGGCATGGGCACATTAACCCACGGCACGGGAGATGGGGCACAGTGCCAGAAACTGCTGCAGCAGCATTCCCCAGAGGATCTCTGCATCCTAAACAGCAGCCTTATCACAAAAGGGGATTTAAAGCGTTTTAGCTTTGGCACAGCAAGTTATTATAACTATGAACAATATGGCTGAAATGAGAGTGACTGCACATACATATAAAAGATACTTGCTGAAGTACTTTGCTGAATTGGGGTTTAATACCAATTTCATATTGGTATTTCTGCAGCAAAGACAAAAAGCTAGGACATACCAGCACAGCTCCCCTGGGAGCCTGCATTAACTGGAACAATCACGGAGTTGACATACAGTTTCTGTTTCTAACGAGGCATGCCAACTAAACAGAGAATAAAGAGATACAAACTCTGGTACTTCCAGACAGAAAATAATCAGTCTCGGGACTGAAAGCAGTATTACCCTGAGAGCTGAACACCCAATGGCTCTCAAGAGGTGTCTTGTACTTGGTGACAGCTGTGGCCACAGGGGTCACACTATAGCGCAGGTCTGACCCTCTACAGCAGCTCCAGTGTTCTGTTTCTTTAAGGGATGTGTTTAATATATGGCTTCATAATTCCTATTAAAGTGATTAATGCTGGGGGGAGATCAGACCGCTGCAAGACAGAAGGTTTGTCTCGGTGCAGCTATTAATAATCACCCTTTGTTAACTTGGTGCAACACTCCAGGGGAAGAAATGCACATGAAAACAGGGCTCAGGAGCTGGCCAGAGACATTCCTGCAGGATGGGCAAACATTGGGCAGGTGACTGTGGCACTGACACAGGGAGCTATCCCAGCCTCAATGCCCTGCTGCAAGAGAATACATTCTGGTATTTCCAGGAGTAGCTACAATACCAACAGCTTTTAAGACATCCATTTAGTATTTTTTATTACCCTGCAGTGACAGCAGCAATAATTAATTCTGAAAGAAATAATGCCTGAGGAGCTGTAGAACTACACTGAGGTTTCACTGATCCTCAGTATGTGTGTTATGATACATATCTATAAAGGTACATATCTATGCATATATTCAAAAAGATATCAATCTGCAATGCAGATTTCAGAAAATGCAGAACTGAAAGATAAATTAAAGTGCACCTAAATTTACTCCCATCCTGAAAGAAGTAAAATGTAAACATATTATTAAAGGATGGATTAGCATGTCTAATTCCATGGAAATTAGAATATAGATAAAAATTTAAAACTGTAATTAAAAGAATGAAGAGAGAACATTAATAGGATGAATTATACACTCTAGTGCAAAATGGTATGTAAAATTGTAGGCCTGTTTTCAAAACTAGGAATTGAGAAAAAAAGATAGAGTCTGTTCCTGGAAAAGATTGCTAATGAGCAGTTAAGAGTTATCATACAAAAAACTGTTGATAGGTTCTAAAACTTGTTAGATGTCTTTATTATCTCAGGTATGTGGAAGGCTTTTCATTCTGTGTTTTACAAAAAGAATGAAAGGGAGTAAATTTTTTTGTTACAAATACTGTTGAATAGATTGAAAATTATGGTTTTTGTAGTTCCTTGGCTACAGATTAAAACTGCAGCTTTATATTACCCATTTTAGTCAAAGCATCTCAGAATTTCCATCTGTAACTATAAAAGAAAACAGTTTTCAACTTCAAGTTAGAGGTACAGACATTCCTCTGTTTCTTCATGCAGCACTTTTTGGCTGAATTTCAATTTCAGTTTAGAGTATGATAAAATATTGTCATGTTATAGGATAGTTTGGTGAAGAGCTGTCCAAATCAATCAATAGTGAATAAAAAGTACCAAAGGCTTTTCTGTTCCTGATGCTGATGTAGAAGGGCAATTCCTGGAGCAGAATCATCAGCTACAGTCCTAAAATAATGATTTTTTTTTTGTCTTAAACTGATGTATAAACTCATTTCCATGGTAACTTTGTTTGGCGTTCCACAAAGCTCTAGCCCTGGAATTTCTCTGTTGTAGCCAACATATGATGATAATCTGCCTCTGAAGTCACTGTCTACACAATGAGTTGCATGAGCTGTATTTTGTGTATTTACAGGTGCAAGAACTATGGGAAGATTTATATCCTTTCTCTACTTTGCAATTCTCTACTTATTTCAGTTTTGTTTCTCTGCTGATTGCTTTTAATCAAGATTTCATTTTTAACTAAACACAGACATGCATTCAAGTGATTCCTGCAGTAATTGAACTCTCTGCAGTACAATAAAATCCCTTCTGTGCGTCAGGTCAGTTTTCTTGCTCCTGAGCAAAGAAAGCAGGTTCTGATCATTATCTAGTTAACTCCATTGAACTCCAGCTAAAAGAGTACCCTGCTCATAGAGACAGGTATATTCACAGTTGTGTCTACAATCTCAGTTTTGGGATCACCAGAAATGCTTGTGTGCTTACACACCCAATCCACAGCCAGGCAGGAGGAAGGTGGGAAACAAGCTATGATTACAACAACTGCAGCCAAACCATATTCACTTGCAGTGCTCAAGGAGCAAAACCCATTTTATGTTTTGATAACTATTTACTTTATGGAGAAAAAGGACTGTTTTACTGTACAGACTAAAAATACAATGTTTGGTTTATTTTTTAACCCAATGAAGGAATAACTTCTGGTTAATCTTTTAGTGTGTACTACTTCGTTCCTAATAGATTTTTCTAGCAATAGCAGTTTACATGGATGATATACAGAGACATTTCAAAGATAAAATACAGCTGATACCTCATAATTTAGAGGCCATAACTAGATCTCATCAACTAGAATTGAAGTTTCTAGCACTGTATGTTCACTCTTTTCGTAGGTACAACTTCTTCCAGCAGACTGTGGAAATCACTGGATTTATGAGCCTAAAACCCAAGTAATTCTTTTTAGGTGTAAGAGTTTTGGGTGAGGTGTCCTGACACACACACACCCCACCAACAGTGAAATCCCCTAGAACAGCCTTAGGGTCAGGGAGAAGCTCCAGGCAAAGGGAGTGCAGCAACTCCCACGGTTGGTGCCGGGAGTGCCGAGGCGGCAGGGGGGAATGGTGCCATTTGGAGAAGCTCAGGGGATGAGGATCTCAGCACAGGAGCTGCAGGATCAAAGCTGTGCCTTCAGGCCAGGACCAATGAACCCATTTCATGGATGACTTGAGTCAAACTTTGATGCAGAAGTGACTCATTAACTCAGTCTCCCTGTGGCACCAGGATTTGTAAGCCACCTCAGACAGACCACAGGATAATTCAGGCTGGGACCTTGAGAGGATCTAGTCCAGCTTCCTGCTCTAAACTTCCTTTTTCTCCTCTTTCCACACCTTATATAAATATATATATGTAACATACAAACACATTTCATAACCGTATGTTTAAGCAAAACCAGGTCAAAAAGGAGATTACATTTAAGGACACTATTTTGCTCTGAGTTAAGGAAAAAAGCAGATCTGCTGTCTTATGAAAAAGAAAAAAAACCAAACCTCGAGGCAAAATAACATGGAGCGTAAAACATCAACTTAAAGTTATGTTGTCTTTTCTGCTAGCAGCAAAAGTGCACATAAGAGTTAACATTAAAAATTAAAATGAAATAAATATGCTCTCTAATGAACTAATATACGTGGGTAAGGTAACATCTGCTACTTTGTTTATAACAAATGTGTCAAATATTAGATATGCCAGCATTCATGCACATGTTCTGATGGAAACTGGAGAATTTGCTTTATTTGCCCAGCAGAAAATGGAAGATTTTGTGTCATGGCAAAGTAATGTCAGACCTGAGAGCACTGGGAGAGAGAGGTAGATTTTTCTCCTGGAGGAAAGAGGTAGCCCATCCAATCATTGGTTAGTTGGGTACCACAGAAAAGGAGTCTTAATTGATTTGGGAACAAGCAAAGAAAATATTTTTAAAGAAGTTCTGACTTATTTTCTATCTCTAAACCAGATTCTGAGTAAGGAGTGATTAGTAAACTGCACTAGGGCCGGATGGATAATCCAGGGAGATTTTGTGACCCTGCTGCTTCCTTTGTATTTGTCTTCCCTTAGCAGGTGATTCTAACAGGGAAATCCCAGCCTTTCCCAAGGCAGCCCAGACCTGCTCCCAGAGAACATGGGGGATTTCCCTGCTTCACAAGCATCCTCTATTCCTTTACAGAAAGTCTTGGCACTGATGACCTGCTAGTGCCCACCTCAGACAGTGAGCAGGAAGATTCTCCAGCACAGCCTATTTCCTATTTGCCACAGGGGCAAGTGAGGATGTAGAGCCTAAAACCTGAAAGGTGTCCTTGAAAGGAGTCCCAGACTGATCTACTGCTGTTTCCTCTGTAACAACACAAACTGTTCACAGACATTTCTTTGGTGCAATGGATAACAGAGCCTGAAAGCTTACTACATCTAAATTAAACATTTAACAAGAAACTAGACTAATTCCTCCATTTTGTTGGTAAAGTTCAACAGTTCATGTTAACTGAAAAGTACTTTTAATTTGCCTACAGTCCACAAAAGAGAAGGTTGTTAAATAATAGAAACTCAGAACCCTAGGAGTCAAAAAAAACCCCCCAAGATTTCCATCCATTTGTTTGGATTCTTTTATGATAAATCATGTCTAGGATTACTAATATGGAGCAATTTTTTGCTCTTTTTCTTTAATCTGTTTTCACACTAAATATTTCAGCTGTTTTACCCTGTTAAAACTTTTTCATTTTTTTGATTGGTTGGTTTTTTAACACTGTCATCTCACTTTGGGTAATCAGAAAAACATAACTCACTGTAATAATCTATCATAACATCACATTTACTTATTATTGAAGCACTTTTAGATGAAAATACAGTATTAAAATATGTAAATATGCTAAAATTTGCTGTGCCTGTAGCATATTCCAAGGCTATTGAAAGCTCTTTGGTGGCAAGAGGACAAGGAGGTCATTGGCACTAAAAATTGCTATTTAGGAAGTTTCTTTTACCAGCTGTGAATATTACCTGGAATAGGTGATTTCCACTCATCAGCCCTATTCTCACTTCTTGAGAACTTGACCCTCCCACTGCTTTACTGACAGTCTTTTCAAGTTAATCTTGGAAATGCCTACAAGCTCCCATCATTATGCCGTACTTCAGCTCAGCTTCTTCAGGGAATTTTGTAATCAGTGGTGTTTTCAGAACACCGAATAGAAATTTTTCTGACAAAACATACCTAAGGAAATTTTACTGAAATTATTTCAAATATGCTGACAGTACTAGAAAACATGCATGCCTCTAAATCTAAGCTGCACATGGAAACTATTTCAATATGAAAATATGTTTTCTTGATTAAGGTTTAACTGAATAGTCGTTATTTTCCAAGCTCTATTTTGACACCAGAAAGTAACAATAATAGTTCAGATAGAAAATTATTTCCATTTTACATAGTGTACATGTTATTTTGTGTCCTTAATTATTATTATATATTACAGTGGCTAAAATTGCATTATCCTTTTTTTTCCCCTCATGCTTCCCCGTGCACCATGCTTTTAGTAGTTAAATCCACCAATTTTTCTTCCTTTCAGCTTCAAGCTGACAGTCCAATGGGATATAACAGCACCACATTCCTTCCCCTGTCCTGCTAATTTGACAGAAGCACCCTATGAGTTGTTTATACCCTTCTGTACAGGTACATCCCTATTGTAAAAGGTTTTCTTCATTTTCTGAGTATTTTCAGATATGAACAAATCTTTCATTTTAAATATCTGGGCTTGGCAGGCTTGCTCATTTCTTCTGAGTTTTGTTTGCATTCATTGGAACTTCCCATAGGATTCTCAGGAATCACCACCAATTTAAAATTGTTTGAATTTAAATACGTATATTAGAGGATGGTTTCTGAATTCTTTCATGTATCCTTCAAATGTAGCAAATCCCCCCTCTCCCTTCATAGTAATTTAAGTTATTGGTAAGAGTACCCTTTTCTATTTAAAATGTTTATCTCTTATCTGCCACATATAAAGTCCAGGCCCCACAGCTCCTGATTTATTTTGTGTAGGCTTCCATAATCATGCATAAATCACCCAGGCTTAGTTATTAATACAGAAATCTCTTTAATAGTCCAAACAGTTCTGCAGATATCACCATTCTTGTAATCTCCAAACAGCTAATAAAAACTTAAACATGAATTTTAAAAAAAATAAGCAATATGCTGATTATAAGAGAAAATCTGTGATAATAGCAATTTACTACATATCACTACATATCTCCAGGAAGCTTATTAAATATTTTATGCTGCTGTCCGTAGCACCTTAGCATCACATTGTACCCAAATAAATTAGTCCAGGAAGTTTGTTACAACATGAGGACTTTCAGGCAGCACTTCCCCTGCATTTAAAACAAATTTATAAACAAAGAGTATTGGATTGTTGCTTTGCACATGAAAATAATCCATAGTAAGGGTGAGAAAAAGGAAAAAATTACAACTACAGTCACCCCTCTCCTTCTTGTGCTGTTAAAGGCAGGGAGATTCCAAAACGCTTCTGACTTTGCTGCTGAAGTAAATCAGAACATCTTGGCACTGTGATCATTACCAAGGTCAGCAAAGAGGAGTTAAAGGGACAAGGCTAAATTTCACAAATATCCAAATAATTTAATGAGTCTTTTGAGATACAGGTGGAACTGCTGTCCAGCTGTCACCTTCCCTCTACTTCTGCACAACAAAATGGAAGTTCATTTCCAAAATCTTTTTCAGCACTACAAATCACATACAGACAGAACTTGGTTCACAAACAGTTTCAAAGGAGAAACACAGAATGTCTCATGCATCCTACATGCAAACACTGCATTAACACTCAAGAAAGCTACCAGAAAGTTGCTTAAAAGTTTAGGTGATACCATTTAACATAAGCTATTTAAATGTTAAAATGAAATTGGACTGCTGTGAATCATCTATAAACTGTGTTTTGAAAATACTAGATCAGAATGAATTAAAGATTACTGCATACAGTTAAAATGAGATAAGAAAGAATATTTTTATAGTTATATGTTATAGTTTTAGAAATTATCCACTAATTCTCCTCCTTAACTTGAAAAGGAGACTATCAATGAGAAAATTGTAGGAGTGATAGACTATGGCTTCAAAACAATTACCTAACTATAGATGTAAGCATAGACTCTCATTATTATAAAACCATTCAAAAAGACATTTTAAAGCTCTGATTCAGGAAAATTCTCTGATATTCAGCATATTTCATAGGTCCCGAATATTTAATGGGGATGCCTTTCCCCATCTTCTGCTGCATTTTTACTTGAAGTTCTCAGAATAACAAGCCTAACATATTTTCTGTGACTGTCTCCCTCAATATCTGATAGGTTTGGGTGATCTGCAGCTGGTTGGCCAAACAAGTTTTAATTGCCATATGGCAGAAACAGAAGTTTGCTGGTTTATGCCAGGGCTGCTGTGTTAAAACAATTTTTAGACTCACTTCAGTGATCATTTGAAAGAATGAAAAATACCACAGCCCTGTGGGAAGAGTCCATGTTCATCTCTAGTGAATTATTTCAGAAAACCTGGAGGGGACGGAGGGGTGGAAGTCAGTCAGGTTGTCACTGGAGTGAATGATCCTTGAACAGCTCTGAGGACACTTGCACTGGACTGCAGGGAAGAATGTATTTGTTTAATTTGTACTGCCTCGAGGATCACAGATGTAATGTGGCACTGTAACTGCAGATTCAACACAGACACTAAAGTTTACTCCGACACAACACTTGTGAAATGTTAGGTAAAAACACACAGAAAAAATATGCATAGAAGCACATCAGAGATTCAACTGGCAGTCAAGTCTGGCAGAAGTCTATCACCTAGTGACAGCTTCCTTTTCTCTCAGCTGTTAGGATGGTGTAAAGAGAAACGAGAGCAAGTTCTTAGGCTTCATTACTGTAGGAAGAAAATGGTTCCCAAGAGAAAAATGATCAGCAAATTCAATTATTTTGATATAATGATCAAAAAGTCATAAACACTTTACAATGTTTTGAGGCCATTTAAGTCAGCTATGTTCATATTTGATTAAAAACCAAACTTGCTGATATAAACAAAAACCCACTCAGTATTAGGGATGGAGAATATTTACTGGAAGTGTAAAAGAAAGGACTGAAATCTAACTCCGGCTCTAAATCAACCACTGCCAGGTTAGAAGAAGGGAGATTTGTCTGGTGTAAAAGAACTGTAATTGCAGTATCCTCCTTTGAGTTTGCTGTTTATGTCCTTAAAACACAACAGTCGTGCTTGGCTATCTTAGTCACCAAGTATTTGGGAACACTGCACATGTCAAAAGAAAATATCACTGGTAGGAACACCATAGGCAGCATATGAACATCATTACTTGGAGGTAACACGCACAGTGGGAAATCTTAGCTCAACTATTGGGAATCAGAACTCTGCAAAGACTTGAGAAATGAATCACTTTTCAATTCTTTCTCTTGTATAGGAAAAAAGCTCCTCATATCTCTCTTCTTTATGGTTTAATTTATCTTTTGTTTATTTCCACGTGCTGATGCAGCTGAAAAAAATACACAAACCAGTGGCTTAACACCTTCACTGTAGAGTGTTTGCTAAGTAAAGGAAACCAGAACCCAAAAACCCCTGTCTGAGCAGTTAGCAGGTAATAGCTTCTGGTAGATGTCCTTGCAAGAGATCTGGTGGCTTTTACAAACCAGCCAGGCAGCTGCACAGTGTGGGCCCATTAAGACTGCATAATGATGCTTTGTGAGCTACAATATGGAGAGCTCAAGATAGTTTTGAATTTATTTCCAATTTCAGATGGGTGAAACAAGCCAAAAAGAGAAAAGGATTACAGAGAACATTGTGGGTTTGCTGTTTAATTTATGAAGTAATTCCTTCTGAGAAAAAAACATGTAAGCTCTACAGAAGTCTCTGTTCTTGGTCTGGTAATCACTGAACTTTAGTGTGAAAAACTAATATGAACTCTAGTCTGCAAAATAGTGCTGTAAACATTCTGCAGGTGTAAAAGCCTCTGAAAGGTTTCCATTTGAAGCTTACAGTTCAGGTAACCTCTCAAAACAAAGGGCCTTGAAAAATACTTTCTCAAAAGGAATTTCTCACTTGGAAAAAGTGCAAACATTTTCACAAAATAAAGCAAAGTAGGCCTGCTGTGAGATAACTAAGAGTCTGCAAAGATTCAGCTATTAGTCACTGGTTTGAGCAAATCCTTACTTAAAAAAACCCAATGTCTCCACACATTTCATTACTCACAGGGACATTGTGAGGACACTTTGGGACTGATACTCAAAAACATCTATCTCCAGTTTGTAGCTCATTCTAAGTGAGATTTCTGCACACTGCAAGTGATTTCAGTAGTAACTGACTACCCACATGTGCCCTACTCCAACACTCTGGCATGAAACAAGGGGCCACAGTAAAAGAATTAAGTAATAAAACTTGGGTTTGAATCCTTTAAAATAACACTTGTCAAAGCATTCAATTTGTTTTTACCATAATTTACTTGTTCTCATTTAAATTATCTTCCCTTGGTGTTTTCTAATAAAGAGAGATATTGTAGTGACATTGTTGAGACCTTAACAAGGTTCCCTCAAGCAAGAAGAGGAGCATGAGGAGAGAATTCAGTTTAGTTCATGGGCAAATTCCTGCAGAGCCCCTGTGGAACCTTGCATCATGGACTTAATTCCATTTTTTTCCCTTCACCTTGTTAAGTACATGCCCTACAAGTGCTGGAATACATTCAAGGGGAGAAAGGGAAAGAAAGAAGAAATGATGACAACGCAGAGGCAATTAGTTTCTGATTACCACATATAATAGGCAAGGGAAGGAGGCAAGGGTCAAGCAGACAATATTGGAAGTAATTTTAAATGTGCTACATTATAAAAAAAAAATCATAAAACCTATCTGGTCAAATCAAAGCTCTATATCAAAGGGAAACTATATAATAGTATATATTTAAAATAATTTTTTATTATAGTACCATCCTGCTTCTGAAAACAGAGTTCTCTGCATTTCTTGAGGCTATAATTAAATGACAGACCTTTCTTTTAAATCTAAAACTGAAGTGTATAATTCAGTTTGGTTCCAATGAAAGAATCAAAACATTTTTAATTTTTATACTTCATTATCTTGATCTCTTAGCTTTGCCCTGAAGCATTGCCCAAAAATATTCAGCCTTGGTAACAGAATTCTATTCACTCCAAACTATGATACAATTCATCAGAAAGCTTTGTACTTGTTGTGGACCTAAAAACTTCTACTGGTCATTTTCTCTGCGTGCATAAAAACCACTTTCTGTCAGCTCACAACACATTCATTCATGTCCTGTTCAATATGATATTTGTCTGTAAAGATAATATATTAACTATTTCAATTTAGCCAATGTGATTTTAGAAAGATATTGCCTTTGTACTCGCCAAATACTGCACCCAACAAGAGTTTTCAGGGTCAAATTTCCAGCAGAGCACTTGAAGATCTTAGAAAAGCTAACTATTTTAAGTGCCTGAATATGAAAGACTGATTAAGTTGCATAAAACGATGTAGTTGGTTTAATTCAGAATTTAAATAACTCATTTCATTTGTTTTAATTCACCTTGACTGTAATTTAGATCAAACCAAATTGAGACCACTTTAATAACCAGTAAGGTTGTCCATGCAGAGATTAAGTGTTGTTTAAGCTGCTGCAAAGAGCTGAGTGTTTGCATTGCCCTTCTTGCAGGATGTGCTGACACAGCAGCTGCTCCCCAGTGGCAAAACCACTGTGAAATGGCCACGTCCCTCTGACATCTTTTGCCCCAGCCACTGTACTTGTCCCCCACGCTGCAGTTTGTCACACAGCTGAAGTGATTCAAAGTGAAAATAACTTTCTGGAGCAAAGTTGCTGCCTCTTGGCAAGATGTAAAACAACCTCAGAGCTGGCAGTTGCACAGCACAGCCAGACAGGCTGGCTGGCCATGCACTGCATTTCCTTCTCTGTATTGTCTGGCTTGTTCTGGTTGATGTTATCCCCCTCCGTTCTGCTGGCAGCCTTCTCATTTCACTCAGCACACCTCTGTGATGTATTGGGAAACAGAGGAAATGCTGCCCTGTTGGGCTCACCTGTGTTTAATCACAGCTACACCACAAGCTGCTGTGCTGATGATTTGAGTCACTTTTAGTGCATGTGACCACTGGGAAAAACATCCAGGGTATGATGCTCTTGAAACATATTGAATTGTCTGAACAAAATCACCTGTAGTTGCTGTTAGCATTACAATTCTTGTGTACTTTCAAATCCACACAGTTGATTCAAATCCACCCTTTCACATAGAAAGTAGTCATGCCATTATCACCTGTAACTGATGCTTCAAAGGTCTGTTCAAACCCATTGTTTTTTGAAGAGGGGCACCTGCTAAAGTACATACAAATTTCACTGAAGTTATATCTGATTTTAGCTCACAGCTTCACAAGGAGGACAAAATATATAAGACATGCCAGATTATGGGCTCCTGACTAAAGCTAAAAGAGCTCAAAAGCAGATGGGAAATACAAATGCTACGCTTTGATTTCTGTTGGAATCGGTGCAGGAACTAATCTACATTCATAGTAACCTCTTCAGTTTCATCCAAAAGTACATTCTACTATGCAGGAAGATTCTATATTCTGCCTGCTCGTGTTTTCATATTTGAAATCTGATAAGGAGCAGTGTGATTGTGCTGATGCTTCTGGTCCATGTTGGATGAACTTCAGGGGTTTTTATGTTTTATATTTTGCTAGAGTTGCATTCACACCTACATTCAAAAGAAGTTTTTCATACAAACTGGGAGGTAAAAGTAACTCTAGTGATATACACATGAATGCCTGAACATTCATCCCACACAGTTTTAGACTAGACCAGGAACAAAAGTACTTTATGGGAAGCTACAAGTTTGCATCAAGGCCAAGTGCTTTGTTTAGGTTTGAATAAGTGCCAAACTCTGCCTGTGCCATTCAGAGGCACAAAGGTTGTTTATAGGCTGAATGTGAGGGGTCCTGCTTTAAGCAGAGTTGGAAGGACCTCCAGAGGCCCTTTGCAGCCTATACTGCTCTACAGCTTTACAAATAGCAATAACTGATGGCAGTATGTAATTAGAAATCAGAAATGACATCTCTCAAAGAGCAACTGCTCTGAGTTCATGACCATTCTGTTAATGTTAGTGCAAAACTTCGGGTAAAACAGCACCACTGAATCTCCACCTGCAGCTACTTGTGCCATTTTCCCCCGATGGATCCTGCCACACTCACTGTGACACTGGGGACGCTCCAGCGATCCAGGAGCTGTTTGTTCCACCTTGCAAAGGAGGTCGTGTGGCTTTCACAGATAACAGTGTCAGGCAATGCACAAATACAAGCATTTACAAGCACAAAGAGAAAAACATCCAGTGTTGCTGTCCTGGTTTCTGCTTGTGCATGCCTAACATCAAAGGGTCAAACAGTGTGCAAAGAACAGCAGCACAATAAAAAGAATCTTTAGTATTTTCTGTATCAAAGTCACCATGATGCTGTATCTATATTTCTTGCAGCTTTTACAACAAAGTTGTTATTAAATATGACACCCCACTTTGACACTCTGCTCATGGAAAAGGAATTTTTAACCAAGCCCCTTCCTCAGGTGGATTTATTCCTCACCAAGTTATGTGAGGATACACGAGAGCTACGCTCAGGCTGTAATGTGAAAACCCAGTAAAATTGTCTAATCTGAGTTTAGATATAGACACATGAAGAACACTCATTACATCTTTGGGGGGTTTTCAGGTTTTTTTTGGTGAGGTTTCTTGAGAGTTGGTTTGTTTCTTCTTGGGGGTGGGGTGTATTTTTGGGGTTTTTTTGCAGGCATTGTCACATACATGTCCAAAGCTCACATTTTTCAGATAAGTGTTTGCCTTTTCATTAGCATTTTATTTTATGAGAGAAGACACCTGAGGATAAAAGCAAAATAAGAAATTTGAGATTTTGACATTCTGTCAATACTGATTCTTTATGAAGTACTAGTAGTGCTCTCTAGATGCTTAATGTGTAATAAGCATGAGAGAAAACATTAGGTTGCTCAAGTTTTCTAGGATTCCTTCAGCTATTTTTGCTATATACTTCAGTCAAGTTGAGTTTGAGAATCTATTTCCTAATCAGAAATCCAGACATCTTTATAACAAAATAATAACAAGGAGAATACAACATAATTTAACTGGAAGAGGAAGACAATTCAGTTGAATTTTGAAATCTATTTCATGTACTTTTCAAATGAGCTCATTTGCAAGCACTGAGGTGCCAGTTTTTCCTGCTTGTCCCTCATTTCTCTGTCACCCATCAGAGTGAAATCATTAACAGATCAATATTTAATCACATGGAAATCAAGGTCACAGAGGCAGACAAAAGCAGCCACTCCTTCAAGTGAATACAGAGGCTTTTTATTTGCTAGGTTACCATGTTTGAAAAAGCTTATCACTTGCTCACAGGAAAAGTCATAATTTGCATGAAAGAAGGATCTCAGCATGCAGTGTTGGTAGCAAAGTTCCACAGCTGATCTCTGCTGCAGAGCTGCCACACCAGACCAGGATAAAATTTGATTTTGGCTGAGAGCTGACTAACTGCAAGCCTGAATATCATCTTATTTTATAACAGCACACAGTTCATTAACACCAAGATTCAGCAAGTAACAGGAGACTTTGCTGCCCTCCTTGTATTGCAATGCCTCAACAGCAATGGGTTTTCATCAGGAAAAACCCTGGATTCCCCAAGTGTGAGAATTCCTGTGGCTGTAATGTGCTTCAATTACCACTGCTGCATGTCTGGAGTAGTTTGACTGCAGTATAAAGGGGGTTCCCATTACTAGGAAGGCACAATCCCTTGTGCTGTTGTGTACAGCCACATAAGAGGCAGTGAAAATAAAGGTCTGATAGTTAAGTTTAAAGTACTTTTAGTCAATTCAATAAAAATACTTTTCAATAATAGTATGTTTAAAAAAAGAGCCTAGTTGGAAAGCAGAAATGGCAAATATCAAATGCCAAGCTGAGAAATTTTCTAATTCAGATGTACTGATTTCTCCTTTCTGAGCATGGCAAGTCACTAGAAGTTTTGGAGAAGTTTATAGGTCCATGCAAAAACCAGTTTGGTTTGTCACTCAAGGCTACACCTCAAACTGAGCTTCCTTATTTTGTACACCACCAGGAAACAGGAACAGACAAAACAACTGTATGTTCCATAAAATATAATTAACAAAACATCACATTTACTGAGTGAACTCAATTATAAAAATAGGTCCCTTTCAGTCACAGGTTTCTCTTTCCATCCCAAATAATGATTTGGAGATTAAGACAGTTAGAAAATAAAGTTTCAATACACAGCTTACAAACACCAAAACTGACATCATCCAAAAGAAACATCAGGAGACATTGCCCTCTCGACCTGCAGAAATGAGTGTTGTGCAGTTCAGGGTGTTTGCCAGTGCAGGCCATCATGAAATTGGCAGAGAAGTGGCAGATCCTGACATTTTAAATTAGTTGAAAACAGAAAATGAGACTAATGAAGAGGTGGAATGTGGGCAACAAAAATGTACCCACATCACATATGCCAAGTAAACAGAATGCCTGGTACCTCAAGCTTTGGTCCCGAGGATAAGGAAAATTTGCAAAAAATTAGCTGGTGTGTTCATTGCAATATGCAGCCTTAAGCTAACAGCCAATTTCCTGGGATAAATAAAGGTTAGTTATGGCTAAACCTAATTTAAAATAAACCAAAACCTGTCTGGAACAGAACTAGATAAGCATGTGCATCAGGGAAGCAGTTACAGAAGAAAGAGTGCAATATACGTGAAGCTTACAGAGTAACCTGGGCAAGTGAAATATCCCTGAAGAAACTTGGAGCATCCCTGGCTCAGGAACTTGAGATTGAGTTTAGCCAACCCCCTTAAAATGGAGAATATACAGTAGCAGGACATCAGGGTGTAAAAACAAACCAAGGACCACACAACTACATCAAGCACCACTGCCCCACCCCTTCCCTCCTGCCAAGCCCATATGATCAAATATCTTATTTGTGAGGTCATTCCTCTCTCAATGAGGGGAAAAAAAATTACAAGAAATGCAATTGTATTGCTACTTGGGCAATGCAGAACACCCTAATGACAGATGGACAATCCCAGCTTCACATCCTTTTTGCCCCCAAGAAAAGGTGCCCTTCACTGAACTGCTGCAGACTTGAGTCTCTCAGAGCACACTCACAGCCAGGACATCCTTCCTGAGAAGAGGAATTCTTTTCTCTCACTCTCACTGGGGCTCAACTCCATCATCCAAACAGCCGAGGTCTGGTTTTCATCCAGACTGCAACACTGCTGCTCTCCCCTGAAGGCCTGCAACCGTGATTAGGCAGCAGCCCTCCTCATTACAGAATCCTGCTAATTGAACTTACAGAAAACATTTATAAAGGAAAACAAAGGTTGGGGTTCTGGCAGCTTGTTTGGTTTGGGGTTTTAGTTTGGGTGTTTTGGGTTGGTTTTTTTTTTTTTAATTGCTCCAAGTTCATCTGGCTGCATATGAATTTATGTTTTCAACTTCAGAAATGCACTGAACCTGCCTAACACGTAACTTCTGGCAAAATGTGATGCCTTATCACCTCTTGGGAGCAGGACTTTTGAATGCACCTGATAGAGTTCTTTGAGGTGTTTGTGCTTATTTTTTAAATTTGCATGCACATACAAACTGCCAGGAAGTCACCCTATTGCTACTGAGACTTATTTTCTTCTCTCTACCCTAAAGGGAATCAGCAAATTGCTTTCACGTTGAGAACTCCTATAAAACAGAAGAGTCTTTGTTTGCTGACCCAATTACATAAAATATTAACAGAAGGGAGGTTATTGCCTAACAACATCAACATTGAGTTACAACCAAAGTTACATAGTTCATGTTGATGACTTCTAGTACTCTGTATTAATTTCACCCATTTCTCTGCAATGCATAAAATTCTTATGCATTAATTCATTCAAATAACCTAAAAAGTTTTCCATGCAGAAGTCTTCATGTGAAAATTATTATTTATGAGGTGTCAAGTGAACAGTGTTACAGCTGTAAGAGACTATTTGGTAGAGACATGGGACAATTAAATTTTAAAAAACTGACACACCTTGTTAATTAGAAATGCCAACATTTGACATTTTTATTCCCAAGAAAATTGATTTATTATAGATTCATTTAAATTTTGGGAGAAAGCTGGTGCTGGGAATTCTGATTCACAGCAGATTTCCAACCACAGGTTTCAGATCACCTTCTGTAGCACAAATAGATATAAATGAAATGCATCAAGCGCTCTATAGCTAAAACTCTGAATAAGCACTGCTGTGTCAAAGAACTGATTTCCATCCACTTTCTGATTCCTCATTTCCCACCTGGGACTGTGCAAAGCACTTTTTAAGCAGTCTTGCCAGTAGCTGGAAGAAAATTAATGATTTCACTGCTCAGTAGACAGAGCTACGCCAGTGACCAGCTGGGCTTTTTTTGTGTTTCTTTTTGTGAAAATAAAAAAGATGATACATGAATACAAACAGAATAGACACATTCCTGATTCTCAAAATTATTTTTATACCTGGCAGTTCTACCCAGAGAGAGCAGTGAGCATATTCCTTTCTACAGCTGTATAATACCATCCCAAACCTCCTCTCTGGAAAAAAAGTTGTTTTTTTCCAGGAAACTTAATAATTCCATATACTGGAGCACTTACAACATCAGAGAAAACTGCCTTCAGCATCACTGCACAGAAGTGGAATTTGTTTTCTTCGCTAACCCAGATATTTAACAGTGTCATATGACCAACCTACAGCCTCCCTGGAAATCAGTCAGTGGCTGATAAATTCACACAACACAGCAGTTGAGCTAACAGCGCCTCACGTGTCAACACAGATGTACAACGAGGATGAGACAGGGAGGGACACAACCTGCCACACCCCTGACCACACACCACCAGTTTGAGGATGAGTTTTCAACTCTTCAGGGCAACGTTTGGAAGGTTTCAGGCCAAAGCCCATCAGCAATCATCCTTTTAGTCTGAGTAAAATCAGTGCTGGTTTATCCACACAACTGTGTCATAGTTTATACAAAACTTCATGCTAGCTCACAGCGTGGTTGTGTGTTTGAGCTTTGCTACTCATACGAAACATGAATCCTTCTGCAAAACTTGGGTACCAAAGGGCATTCTCCTCTTCAGCTCTTTGTAGCAGCTGGTTGAACAGAACAGGATAATTACATTCCAGCACTCAGCCGGCTGAGATTTACTGACTGTGAGAAGTAATGTTGCCCCCAGTGAAGGAAGCAACAGAAATAGCTCTGGCTCGAGGGGTACCTTGGACACATTGACAGTGGCTTCACAAGGTATCAGTATGCCAAGTTCTCCCTGTGTGGGATGCACAGGCAAACCTGCTGGGGTGGGGTTAATGTGCCAAGAGAGTCATGGAGAGGCTATATGAAGCATCTGGAGCATCTCTGTTTGACTAGAACACAAATGAGACAGTTCAAAGGAAAAACGCAGTAAGAAAGGCATAGCAAAAAGAAACAAACAAGTCAAGGAAGAATATTCTAGAATTAAAAGCAAAGTCTAAAACTAGTAGTCTACAACTTTTTAAAATCCAAATCATTGTGGACTATTCTATAAAGAACTGCTGTGCTATGGCTGTGTCCAGGCTTCAGGTTTCACCCGTGTCCCTACAGTATTTTTGTCCAGGTTACCTACAATCTATCAGTTTATTGTTCTAGGGCTGGTTGTCATTGGAAGGCAGGAGTTATTAAATGTCCTTCTGTATTTGGAAGGAACATTCTCACATGGCTTCCTAGGGGGGGGGATATAATCCTCAGACAGCTGGCTCAGAGAATGTTGCAATCCATCGGCAGAGACACAGGTGAGAACAGCCCGACTGCCCCGGTGCCAACAGGATGGGGTCTGCTCAGAGTCCCTGCCAATCCCACAGCCTGACTGTGCAGCAGTGCTACCTTCAGCTGCATCACCTTGGTTATTTCATAAGTTCCTTTTGGAAGAGGTGCAGGAAAATGTTACAAAAATAAAGCTTTGCAAGAATCTTCCTAGACACCACTAGTAAGTATCAAAAACTGCTGAAGGTAAGTGGAAGATAAAGGCAACAGAAAGAACAAAAGGCATAGCTTGTCTATTTTTCCTCCTGATGTTAAGATGCTGTTTCAAAAGGGGCTATCTCAAAGAATACACACATGTGCTAGGGGCCGGGCATAATTATGTAGACTGACTGACTCACAGATGTCACCTTTAAGTGGTTTGTCAGTTGTCATGCACTGCTTGACAATCCTGCTCAGAGATGAAGTACAAGCAAGGCTTCCTGAGTACTAACAACAGTGCTGCACATTGCACCAAAGGCACTGTCAAAGACAAATCTAAAGAGCAGCTCTTCAGGCAGATTCTTACACAGTAAGACAATGACCAGAAGTGCCACGTAACTCACCCATGAGATATTGGCCTTCTGCTTTATATGTACCGGGGTCCAAGATCAGAGACATGCAGGGCTGAGGTGCCAAAGCTATGAAACATTCAGAACCATTAAGAATATTTTGCTCCTGGGGTATGAGGTCATATCCAAGAAACTTTTGCACAAGTCTGACCTCAGCAGACAGTTAATCTAATCTTAACAGTGTGGAGATTTCAAGTCATGATGCATTTATAAAGCTGTAGATGTCACCAATCTAAAACAGTTTGAAGACACTCTGAAGGGACAGAATAAAAATTGTTTTGAAAGCTGTTCGCTGGAGAACTGTATTCTTTCCATGTGTTCTGTGACAAAAGCAATCAAGACTGACAGACTGGAAAATCTCTGCCTTTACTGCAAAAATATTGATGCCCTGTATCTGCTAAATTAAGCCCACCTAGCAGGAGATAAAACAGTCAGTGACACGTTCGAGGCAGCACTGAACTGTATCTCGATATATGCAAGCTTAGTAAATACAAAGCCATTAAGTAATTATTTTCTTTTACAGTTGATACAAATCTTTATAGTGACTAATCAGAGGCTTGTTAGGAAGCACAGCAAAGAAGCATCACTGCCTGTGACAAACAAGGAGACTGGAATAGTGCAATATTCTTGGGTCCATGTAGTGACCTCAGTTATAAAACAGCACAGTACAGGCACTTACACAGCTGTGTTTGGTCATGGTTTCTAGGCCACTTCAAAGAATTTCAGAACAAATACTTCAGTTAAAGACACAAAGGAAAATCATACCTATACAAATGATATTTACAATCAAGACTTACACTGCTTCTGCCATTGTTCAGACTTGAAATTACAAGGAGTAGAATTAAGTGAAGTTTTAAAGAACTTGCATGTAATCCAAATATAATTCCATGCTTCTCATCTATTTCCTGAAAGAAGCTCTTGAAATATTCTTACCCACTTATTTAACACTGCAGCTATGCCTAGTCACTATCATTAAGGGAGATAAACATTCAGAATAATTCAGCTCCACTAAGTCCCTTAAGGAAAGGAAAATGAATTTTAAAAAAACCAACTGCATTTTGAGTGCATCAGCCCCTAACACATGCTAGAAATTAGAAAGCAATTACAGTTGCTTAGAATGTCTTAAATATTGGCTGAAACATTTTAACTTCATTTAAGACACCAAATAATTGAAAGCAAATTCTCTGCTCAGAAAAAAAAAAAAATTAAATGTCTCTCCTTGAAAACAGGGCTTGAAGGTGATAAAAAGGCATCCTTTTAGCCTAACAGTTATACTCCTCAGAAATTCTTGTTTAAGAAAGAAAAACTTTGTGAAATTGTGGCTGAGATAGACACACAAAATTATCACAGTTAATTTTTTTAAAAGCTTTGAAATGTGTTGATTGAATCAAACTTGATTCCTTTTTATTTGACTAGATTTTAGCTTTTCCTGTGTCAAATCAAGGAACATTTCTATAAGGTACATTTTTTCCATAGACAAGTCTCTAATGCCTGAGATTTAAATCTGCATGGAGGACAGACACAAGGCAGTATCCCACAGAGGATTCCTGCTACCAACCAAAGAAAACGCCATGACATTACTGGAGCTGATAGCAGAAAACAGGGGCACTGAGGTTCAAAACTAACAGTTTAAAAGCAGACAAAGTAAATGCACAAACAGAAGTATGGGAAGCCTTGGCACATCCCCAGGTCAAATCCATGAGATACTACAGACATCTCAGAACAGGCACCTGAAGGGGTACAATAGATAAAACTACTGATCTATGGCAAGAAATCACATTCCTTCAGACCATCACTGGATCAGGTGGAACCTGCTGATGAGAAGAGGAAAATTTTTCTTTCTCTGTAAGCTACCTTGTTTTCAGGGAGGGAAGTTTCAGTCTGGTATACAGGCAGGCAGAGGGAGAGTTAGAGAACAAAAAGAACTCAGAAAGATCTGGGAGCCTGTAGTTTAGTCAAAGACCAGGAGACAACTGAGGAAATAGAGCTATTAAGGGTAACAGCAGAATACCAGCTCTGGGATTGACCAGCAATAATGGATACCAAGAACTATGAAGGAAATTTGAAAATACCAACCCCTGTAATGACTCTGGAGAGAGATAGCACAGAATTAAACCAGAAAACATCCAAAGATCCTTTGCAACAGGATTGCAAAGTATCAAATTCTCACTGAAAATGTGTTGGAAACAGGGGTCTGATTCCAAAAGTTCCCCTGAATCGCCTTGTCAGCCTGTAGTTTCAAATTAACACTTAAACCAATTTCTTCTCAGATGAAAATAGGGTCCATCCTATTTCAGATTCCTTCTTATCCCCACCTTCCTTCTATTTAATCAAATCAATGTTACCATATTTCTGATGTAACACAGCCAAGAAAGGAAAACAGAACTTGTAGCCTCATCTTTATTTTACTCGAGGCAAAAATTTCCCAGTCACCAGAGATTTCACCTGCTTTGCCCCAAAAAGTATTTACTGAAGCAGAAAAAGCCTTTCTGATGACATCTGTGACAATAAAACATTGGTATGCATTAGAGAAGCAACAGCACATGGAGGACATCTGCCAGAGGCTGTTTCCCCCTCCCTGCCACCAGTATCAGCCATTCCTTTTGCAGACCTTAAGCCAGGCTACAACAGTACCAAGCTTTAAACACAGATGAATTCTTCCCAGTATGTTTTTCAATGTAACTTCTAGATTTATTTTACATTTTTATTGCGAATTCAATTCCCAGAGGAGCTGAAGCATTTTGGAAACCATGTGAAAGGCTGAACTTCCACAGACTATTAAAGTTTGGAGTCAGAGGCAAAGAGATATTTATCAGCAGGTGGCCCCAGTTACAAGTGAAGGTAACCTGGGACCACAACTACAGGGAGGGGACTCCAATAGATGCAACTTCATTAAAATGGGATTCAAGACCACCAGGATATGAAACATGGAATTTTTTTGATGTCATACTTCAGCACTTGCTGTTAGACATTTTATAACCACACTGAAGTTTCACACTATGAGTTGTGAAGTTTAATATCCTAAACACATCACAACATGCATTACCTTACATTGCCACCCTTTGCCTAAGCATGCTGGGTTCATAAACAAAGATTCATTTAAGAAGGGTAAGAAATTTACCACATTTGAATATAATTACACATTCTTAAGAAATACTTAATGCATCCAGTCTCCTCATGTGTGACAGGTCTTCCTCTAGCCTTGAGTGGCCACCAGCTCCAAGTAAGGATCTCAGCCAGCTGAGATGACTGCTCTTTTAACATAAGCATTGGCTATTCTCTGCAGCAAGACAATCAATGCACTCAACCATGCTGGAAGCACCTTACAGGTATTATTAACACTTGAATCATCACGAGGTATCTTTGGATGGCTATATAAGGGCACACTGCATGAAAAGTCACAAACTGTTTTCAAATTTTTAGGAGTACAATGTGTTCCACAAAATAACAAGTTAAACAAACAGATTCTTCTAGCTGCATACCTAAAATAATAGTTCATCCTATGAGTCCCATCCTGGTTGGAGAGGTTTTTTTTAACCTGGAAATTCATTTTGTGATGTTCTGCCTTACTTCTTATGCCATTGCCTCTTGTGGACTGTTTTTTGGTAAGAAACTTCCAGTTCTAGGAAATAAAAACTCTTCACAATAAAAAAGTAAATAACTTAAACATTTTACTATTTAAGGTAATGAATTAATGCTATAGTCTGATAATGTATTTTAAAAGACCAGTAGAAAAGTGTCCTGGAGGATACTCAAAATGTCATATCAAATTAAATTGAAATGCAAAAACTGCTTCTGCTTTCTAAACACAGAATGATTCCGTACTAAAAGGAAAAAAGCTGACACAGGAGACCTATGTTAGGAACAGATAGAACAGCCAATTAGAGACTTGCAGATTAATCAAGATTGGGATTATCATCTTTGGGTTTTCATGAAAAGGAAGATAAAGAACATATGGAGAGCCAGTGTCAGGTTAACATCGACGTGTGATGGGATCACTGAATACTCCTGCACCTTTCAGTACAGTTTCATCCCACCATGCCCAAGAGGTACCTTCCCAAAAATTCCTGTTCGAGAATGAACTAATTCACTGAGCAGAAAGACAGTCACAAACTCCTGTCAGTCTAAGACAAGGATTAAATCTGGCAACATGGCTTTTAGAGTTTTTGAAAAATAGTTAGGTAAGATTTTCAATTAGTGTAGATCAAGCAGAGATTTACAGATTTCAAAGGCTTTCTAACACTTCAACAGCTGTTTCAAATCTTCAGTAGAGCACTATATGATAACAGATGTTAGTGTCCTTTGTTTCTAAATCCAAAGGCAAGGAACAATACCTCCCAAAACAAACTGAAAGTGTTTCAATAAAAAGCAATGGAATAAAAGAGCTTCCTATTCACAGGAGCTGACTGATGATGATGATTACATTGATTAAAAAAGAATGGGAAAATAAAAAAGGAGGAAAAATCTAGAAACGACTCCCAGTAAAATGCAAATAGTGGCAGCAAGAGATAAATAAAAACCCAATAGAATTGCTTTTCAGAGGCAGAAAATAGAAAAAGAATAAAAAAGCTGCTTTCCATTAACACAGAAATAGTATTATTACAACTACCCAATCAAGAGATGCAGAAAATGTGTAACTAGAGGAGAGTGGCATAACCAGATTTTAGTGACACAGTGATAAAAAGGAGATTAAAAAGCAGCAGAAAACATGGAAGGAAAGAAGAATTTGTAAGCAGCAGATGAAGAACAGCTGAAGGCAGTAACCCAGGCTATAACATGGCTGATAAAGCAGCCTTGCAACACTCTAATCACCTAAGTCCCAGGACTCCTGGTTTTGTGAGGAGCAAATAACTCATTGTTTTCATAGAGCAGTAAATCTCATGCATAATTTTGAAGTACTGAAACATGATGCATCCCTTAGGAAAGCAAACAGTTTGCAACTAATGGAGAAATGGACACTGGAAATGAAATACCAGTGCAGTTTGCATAGAACAATTTCCATGTGGAGAGTTCGTGCAGAGCAGAGTGTCCTTATTATCAGACTGCTCTTGGTGCCCAGAAGCAGCATCATTTGTACTGTTTGACTGTGCACTGGGAATTTCTGATCATCCCACCTGTGTCAGGGAAGAGGGCATGTAACATCACCAAAGGGCAATCAGGAGCAGGTTGTAAGAAAGGATGCCACCCACAGCCATGCACAGAAACTTCAGCAGAGGATTTCCAGAAGCGATTTTATACACCTTTAGGTATAAGATTATCAAACTTAACTTGCTTCCTTACTAAAAACCAGGCAAGTCTTAAACTGGTTTTACATATAACTGTGCTCCTACCTATTCCCTTTGCCTAATAAGTCCCTCAGAAACCACATGAGGTCACATAGATCTGACTAATAAGAGTATGGCCAAAGCCCAGAATGAAACGTCACTTCAATGCTATTAAAAACTGTCAGTATGTATTTTATTCATTGTTTAAGTGATCCTGGAGTACAGAGAAATATCTGGAGGGACCTTAGGCCAGTAATAAATCCAACAGCAATGAAGCCTAAGAATGCAAATGGATGACAAATGTGTGGGAAACTAATTAGACACAATAAAGTAATTGAACATTAGTCTTTGTATAATTGATTTGTTACTAACTGACATGACTGTACCTATCCTTTTGGATTTCCATGAAGTTATTCTCAACCACAGTTTCTAACTTGCCTGAAGCCTTGTGAGGAAGCAGCATGTGCAATAACACAGGGCAATACTTCCTGTAGTTCCCTGCTGTTACATTCTAAATGATTCCTCTTTGCACAGATTAATCCCTGTTTTCTATACATTTAGACTTGCCAAAGGCTTTAGAAATCTACATACTGTATATTAAAAGCAGATTAAAGCTTGCATCAGGAAAGAATCAGAATTCAAAGCTTTGAGCAGTCATTCTAGATTTTGCTGTACATAAAAATATCCCTGCATACTCCTATTAACAATAACAAAAAAATACAAGTCTCCTCTTGAGCCTTCAGCTCTAAGTTTGTCCCAGATTCTGACAAACAGCATGCAATTAAAGATCAGAACAGGAACAGAACAGGAATCAGATTTCTAAACCTCTCTGGAGGGTGCCATATCTGCACACATGTTGATAGGACTATTCCCTTTACTTTGGGGATTATACTGCAAACTGTTTATAACTCTGTCCTAGAGAGTAAAACCCACACCTAAATAGGGCTTTGCCCACTGAGCACCTTGAAGCTCTTTATGCACAAACTTTCCCTTTCAAAAACCAAATTCCTGTTCCCACTGGCCTGATTGATTGGGGCCTTTTGTGGGTTTTTTGAAGGTATACCTGACAGTAATATAGCTTAGTCTGCATCTGAAAAACGTGCATCAAACATTAAAGATGGCACAAGATGAAGTTTTTTTACCAGCTAGTGCTATGTGATATTTTGGTCAGCCAAAATCTCTTTCTAAGTTGACAATCAAGCTCTATCTTATGAACTCAGCCTTTCACTCCCTTAGCTGTAATTCGTTCTAAGAGAAGTCAAGAAAAACAATTAGATGGCAATAAGTAAATTTTAGGGACTCATTAGCTTTTTTATTTGAATTTTGATTCTTGACTGCATCTAGGAAAACTGAGAAAAAACCCAACCCATAGGGGTGCAAATTTAGGCCTTATTAAGCATCAATCACTTATAAGGAGAAGCTCTGAAATACAGCAGCAGAATTTCCTCATCTTGAAGCATTTGGACTGATAGAAAGACTTGGACAGGGTAACTACTTTTGTTCAACAAGTATTAGTTTATAGAGTGCTGTGTATGATTAAGTGTTCTTTGTTACTTTAGATATTTTTCTGTAAGATTCGTGCCAATTTAATGGTAGCATGTCTCCTGCAGAAACTGCAAATGGAAAAATATCTGTACCCTCTTTCCCCACTGGTACTTGTTAGGCTCCAACAGAAGAGAAGTCAGTTGAGAGAACCTATAACAACAAATCAAAAATTCAAACTCAAATTCAAAAGTCAAACCCAAAAATCTGGCAGATGTCAATTCTTAATCTGCTGAACCTTACATGCTCTGAAACACTGCAACTTTTAGGATAAAAGTGTGGGGGCAGACACCTCCTTCAATTCTTTTTGAAAACCATCCAATTCAAATATTTCCACTGGTTATCCACCATTTGATCTGAATAATAATTTTACTGTTTCAGTTGAAGTCACATTTTCCACAGTCTCTTGAGACATGAAGATTTGAACACTGCTGGGGCCACAAATGATTTGGCCTTAGTTACAGTTTAGTTGTGGCTTAATTTATTTGTGAAGGATTTATTAGAATGAAAGGTACACAGTAAATATTTCTGTACCCATTGGAGCTGGGTTCTGCCACAATATTTAAATCTTTGGCACATTCCTCAAGTATATATACAAAAATTTTAATACAAAAAATTTAAAATTTTACATACTTTATCAATAATTGAGAGGCCCAACTCAAACTTAAACTTAGCAGATATTAAATGCTGGGTTATTTAATCTAGTATCTGTAAAACCTCCAGCTCCTCGATATCTAATCATCAAAGCTTGAAAACAACATGGAGCAAAATAAACCACATATCACTTGTTTGATTAGCAAGCTACTGTATCACTGGATGCACACATTTCTTCATCCTGCTTTGGAACATGCAGACCACAACAATGCTGTTTTCCTATGGGTTTCTTATTGATCTAACCCACGTGGGCTTGTTTCTAAAGGCATTCTCTCAATCTTTATGTACAGCAATGTTAAAAGAGTATCTAAAGCAAAACTTAAAATGAACTTGAAGTAGGCTGAAAGCACAGAAAATGTTTTAATAAGCTTGATAGAAAGCCAAAAACTCTCTTCTGACATCTGCTACAACTGGGGGCAAAAAATCAAAAACCCCAAGCTATGAAGTACTGGATGCTTTTGAAGTATAACACAGCTGAACACAAAACTGTTGTTCTCCAATTGCACCTGAGTGTCTGTGTGGGGTTTCTCCTCATTGACTGCAGCTGTCCCACACCCTTGGAATGAAATTAGTTTTCAAGTCCTTTTACCCCTACACTACTAGTGAAGTTTACAAACAGATACTAGTGAGGTTTATAACTAAAATAAAATTTCACCTTGTATTACGGTAGCAATACTAAAATATTAATTGCTTGTAAAATACATCAATTGAAAAAAGAAACTTGACATTCATTCTCATGACCTGTGCTTCATGGGTATTTAAAAAAATGAAATCAAATTTTACCACAAAGACAGCACTGAAAAGAAAGAACTGTGAGCACTGAGCTGCTAAAAAATGCTTGAATGTTTTCAGGTACCTGGGCCAGAGTCACTTAAGCATTTAATTTCTATTGATCTTAAAGCTCAGGCACCTTTATACTTTCATGCATCTGAGACTTGAATTCTTAAGGCCTTTCAATCATGATGAAAAAATGTACCCTATCACTTGCTAAATAAGTTCACTCTAGGTTGTATTTATGTCAGCTTTCATATGGGCAAAGAGAACAGCAATCATTTTCATGTAGCTCGGGGCTTGAAACAACCTCTCACTTATACAGGAGTAAATTCAGGGTAATTCCATTTACTTCATTTGATTGGATCTGGCCTCTTGCTTCTGACGCTGCCTGTGGTAACAAAAATCTGTACTGTAACATTTTTTCCTCTCCAAAATAAGATTTTATTTTAAGGAGAATGCTTACTAAGAGGAATGTCAAGGTTTTGCACCACTTACAGAGATTGCTGGCCTCTCTACATAGCTATTTGAGCTCAAGCAACCAAGATTATTTTTTGTAAAGTGAGATAGGGAGGACATGCACAGACATAGCAACTGCTACAAAATAACTTGCCCTTACACAAAATAACTTTCCAAATCCCCACCACCCAAAAAACAAAGTGTAAACACGCAAGTTATGGCCCCACATAAACTGCATTCAAAGGGCAGAAACATCCATGCCTTGGATTAGTACTGCAGTAGTTAAGAGAAGAAGATAAGTCAGATACATAAACAACTTTTCTGTCTCAGTAAATTATTTTTACTTTTTTCATTTGTTCTGGCATAGCTATTCCCAGCAGTCACCTGCCAGGCAGGAGCAGGTGTACGGCTGCTACTCTGCTAGGTAACACATCACTGAAAAGGGGAGCCAATTTCCAGCACTTGCAGAACATCTTCTATCAGGTCTGCAGCAGAGCTTCAAGTCTGGCACATCTTTGCATCATTACTCTTGAAAATTTTGGCTTTTCTATTTAAATACATAAATAGTCCATTATAACCTACTTACAGTTCCCTGTGATCATTATTCTTTCCACTGAAAATTACAGCAACTGGAATCCTCTGCAGCGCAGCACATACCGTGCACACCCAGAAAGAAATCAGAATGTGTCATCATTGTTGATAGAAGGATAAATATAGTTGAAGTCAGATTAATATTTCCAAGATTACTCATTTCTACTTCAAAAGAGAAGCAAAGATCATGTGCGAAATGACAGCTACCCATCTGGGACTGGAAAAGTCACCATATGGATGCCTTTTGCTAATTATAGATAAATTTTTGATCTAAGAGATTTAAAAGTAGGGATCTGTCAGTTCAAAAATATACTTCCTCTCCTCCCTCATTCAGGCAATGCTTTGGTGCTGGTTAATCAATTAAGCAGAGCACTGGATCATACAGATTTGCTTTGCCTATAAGAAGGCACTTTTCTCCCACTTCATGCAATATGCAGTTCCATTTGTAGGTCACCTAAAGCAATATGTTACAATGGCTCCTTTTCTCCTTTTATTTTCCTCCTCAGATCAGAGCAGCCTCTGTAATTTTTCAGCCCAATGGCCCACACATTCAGAAGCCATGAGACTGCCTTATATTACTGCTCCACATATGATATCTCTACTTGAACTACAGCATATACTCCTGAAAAAGCATCCTGAGTGGACTACAAGCTGTTTCAATAACATAATTATCACCCAGGGTAAGTTCTTCCAAGAGCAATTAATTTACATAAATTATTAAGTATGTATTCCTAACTTTGTGCAAGTTGCTTCCTATTAGACTGTAAAATTAATTTTTTCTTGTATTTTGTCTGCTGCATTGACTGATTAATTCTCTATCAAATTAGTCAACAGGCTGCATTTATTTCTAGACTGCATTATTTCTTCAGCCTTTGCTTTGATACACTATTAGGGTGAGTTTGTCCTAGGGACAAAAAAAAAAAAAGGTTCTTCTAAACCCATCAATTTTTGGCCTCCTAGAACTGCAAGCAATAGCTGATACTCCAATAGCAATTATATGGCTGCCAAATGCAGAGGCTGCAGAGTCTTTTCATGCCTGCTTAGCATTTTACAGTATTTATACATGGACTGCATCAGCCTTTTTGTCACTACAGTAGATACTCACTTCTGCATGTAAAGGTAGCTGTTGTGAAGAAAACTGCATCCCTAATCACTGGGAGAAACGGGCTTTTCCATAAGATCATTTAAACCACTCACATGCTTACCATAAAGCCTCGTTATCCTCCCCTCTGCTGAGTTCACTGAAGGTTAGACAGGGCACAGGTGTCAGATGTTACCCCTCTGCCTCACCCCCTCTGGATGTTAAGGGTGGGGAAGGGCTAAAGGAGTGCAATTAAGTTGAATTCAGACCAACTGTTGTGCATTCACTCCTCTCCAGAGGAATGTAAACACATTGTAGCATCTTCAGCTGTACTTTAGCCACACAAACCCAGTATGAGCTCATGCCAGAGACACTTTTTCACACTCTTCCTCTCCTGTCCCTGTATAGTCTCACATTCTGTCCACAATTAAACCAAGCACCTGCCACTGTTATGCACAGAATTAATCCCTGTACTGCCCTTGACACGCCTGAGTACTTCCTGAAGACAGCCAACATCCACCTTTGGGATGTATACTTCAGTGAGACTGAAAAGGCACATGGAAAGGGTTAATTCCACCCAACCCATTTAGTTTCCTGCCTAAAATACAGCAAATTTGCTTTGTGGAGACCCCAGTTGTCTCAAGAGCCATTGCTCCTGGAAAAGCAGGCTGCCAGCAGCATTAAGTGCCTTCAACAAAGGCCTGTATTCCAGTTTCTCCCACTACTTCCCCTCACAGTCCAAGGGGAAAACAAGGTACAAAGAGATAGTCACAAGCAAATAATTCCTTTATTTACATGACTTTTAATACAGGTGGCAATAATCTAGCACAATGATCATGTTTTGAATAATCTAATTCTCACCTTGAGTATTAGTTATTAGTTAAGTAATCCTTTATCCTGGATATGTCTCTTATCCCATCAAGGAGCTAGCTTAACACAGCATTTATTCCTATAAGTCTAAAACTACACCATTTAATCATTTACACCAAGAAGTTGTTTTGTCCTCATCACTGAAGCCATAATTCCAATCACATTTCTAGGAATGACTTAGTAGCTTATATTTTATCCATGCCATGAAAATTTCAACCACTCATAAAAGCTTCTCGCCACCTGCAGTCACAGTCCTAAAAGTAGCACGTCCATTCCCTCGCAGACCACAACCAGCAAAACATCTCACACCACTCCAGTCCCTTCCAGACCCAAGTTTTCCTCATCTTATCATGGAATTTTCCACCCTTGCTTTCAAAAAGTAAAATTTTAGCACACAAAAGATTTAATCCTTCAGCTAACCCAAAGATCCTATGCTTTCCCAGAGAAAATGCAGGTAGTCAGCCTTCTAAGGATCATCTAAAGTTCAGTTTTGAACTCAAATATAACATCCCATGGACAAGAACTGTAGTTCTCATCACAAGAAAAGCAAGACAAGGCACTAAAATTCTATGCCAACGCTCTGACCTATTTGCTTTCAAACAAAAACCGCAGCTGCATCTGCCCAGGCACTCCCCTCACGCTGCCCGACAGCCTCCGGAGGTCACAAGCACCTCCGGCGCTCACACTGACACCCATGGAAGGGCTTTTCCCTTCCCTCACGGCCCTGGAAAACACGGAGCAGTCCCCGCAGTGCAGCTCTGTGCGAACACCAGTCCCGGCTGTGGCAGCACGCCCGTGTTTCAGGGTTCCAAAGTCACTCACCGCCAGCAGCAGCCCTCCTCTCACGCTGTGCCCCGGCAGCCGCAGGCGACCCCCGGACCGCGGTCACAGCGCAGCCCACGGACATCTTCTTTTAAAACTCTCTCCCAAGCCAGGCTCCTGCTTTTCTGGGCTGACCTGTTCCGCACCCTGCAATCTCCCCGCCCTGCCACTCCGCCTCAGCTGCCCACAGGTGCACCCGGAATCCCCTCACGGGCCCCGCCTCCCCACCTGCCCATCAGCATCATCCTGCTCACCTGTGGCTGCCAACGGCCTGCTTTGAACACGCAAATTAAACTGAGGCCTCCCTACTGGTACAAAAACCTTCACTTAAGAGGAAAAAAAACCAAAAAACCAAAAAACCAAAACAAAAAAAACCCACCACCACCAAAACAACAACAAGACCCAAAACCAAACAAACAAAAAAAGGTGGGGAGTGCATTCAGAAATTTTACCACTTCAGCTTTCTAAGCTTCTAAATACGCAGTTCTGATTTGGGTCTGGAAAACTTTGTGAGAGATACAGAAAGGCACAAGGAGTCACAGGCCTCACGACAATATCCTTAACTTCCATCATCAAAGAGTTGCCTAAAGGCAGCATGAACAGAAACATTCAGAATAAGCTTCTGAAAAACTTACCTTTTGTGAGACTCAATAGTTTACATGCTACTGAAAGGCAGCATCTACTTCCACTTGAAGTTTGCAAGGCCAGACTTGAAAGAATTTAAAGGTTTGTTTTGGCTTTAAAAAAATCTGTGGCTGTGCCCTGTTGTGCTCATGAGAGCACTAAGCTGGAGAAAGGGAGCCAAAGTCAAGTCCCTTGCTTATCTGAAGCAGTAATAGCAAAAACTCTCTTTTGTCACATTTCTGAAGAACAAACTATTTTCACAACTAACCTAGGCCTTTCCTTGCCCCTTCCATCAAAGCCCTACCTCTCTACAGTGAGAAACAGCTGATTTATGGGGCTGGAGAAAAGCAGATCTCGGCCCTAATGATGCAGAGCATGTTCAAGGTCGGAGGGTATGGCAAGGCAGAAACTGCTTCAAACAGCTGAGACCTCTGTGTCCCCCACTGGGTTTTTGCTCTGCTAGGCTGGATTTTTAAACCTGATGACAACACAGTGGGCTTATGCTTTAAGAAATTACCTCCAGATTGTACAAACATTTTAGTAAAATATCTAATTCTTTTGCCAGCTGGTGCATATTGTAAGCTGAGGTCTCATGTACATGTTTCTCAGAGATATCAATGTGTTCAAGCAGGTTCAGTTCTTTGCTGATTTCACAGGCTTAGCTTCCTTAGGATGGCTTCATTTGCATTTAGCTGAAGGAAAATTAGGACTAAGGAAAAAAATTCATGTGGCATATCTACTAAAGATAATAATTCTCCTAATTCCCCAGTGCTGTTCGTTGTCTTAAGGGAAAGTCAGGGGAAGAAAGAAGGAGTCCCTTAATAGAATGAATAGCAAGAGAACCTAGGCTGTCTGCTGATAAAAACATTAATATTGATGGGCTTAAGGGACTGGCACAATCAGGTTGTTTATCTGATGAAAATATATGAAGAACAATGTGAATCATGACAATTTCAAGGAAAAGAAGACATATTTGAACATGAATCAAAAGAAGGTATGTTTGAAAACGAACAAAGCATATGTTTATGCTTTCTTAGAGCTTCAGGCCTTTTGTTAGTATCCCATGATAATACCAAGCATGAAACAACAGAAGAAATTTTCTGTATTTAAAGTTTCCTTTAGAAGTGTGTCTAAAAGTACATGGCAATGCAGTGAGCACTGCTTGGGAGAAAACATACCCAAGGGTCTGTTCTACCAAAACTGCTTGTAATGCATTAAGTAGAAAGTTTGGTGGATTAAATGTAGATCTTCCCCATGCAGGGGAAGATTCACACAATGTGAATTTCAGTCCTTTAGATAAAGTGCTAACTTTCTAAAGCTATATCTAGGAGAACCAGATATAAGGTAATGATCCATTCAGAGGGTTTAACAAACAGGGACTGCAGAACAAATGAACATTTATGTTGTGGGGGCTGGTTTTGTGTGTCAAAAGCCCACAAATTTTTAAACACAGACAAATCGTGCATTTTCATGCACTGGCCTAAGCTAAAACAATTAACATAAACCCTAACACCATGTTATACTGCAGGATTAATGTTATTATACATATCCACATGTAAAGCCAAAATTTTTTGTAAGCAACTACACACTGAAATCATCCAATCCTGAACAGAATGTTGGAATGTCAGCCCAGATGAAAATCAGATTATGTTATCTAAATAACTTCAATAAAATCAATCACGAATTCACAGCTTGTTTCTTTGCCTTAGCACAGAGGAACTATTATCAAAACACAGAGGTATTTGTTTCTCTGTTCACTGTAGCTCAGATTTTGGTAAGTTTTACAAAAGGAATGTTTTTCTCTTTTCCTTAGTTGGACATTTCTTCTCTAGGCAACATTCTCAAGTTTTATGTCTATACCAAGTAAAACAATTCTTATGTGACATCATAAATGTCTCATGTGCTTTGCAGACCTGTAAAGTCACAAAATGGAAAGTAATGTCCCTAAGAGTACTGGCTCAACAACAGGATTTACCTTCAGGCATTCTGACTCTGCACAGCAAAGAAAAAACAACAAATCAGGGCAAGCTGGCAGCTCAGCAGCCCATTTACACTCTGTGGGGACTCGACTGGCACTGACCAAGAAAAGGTGGCCTCAGACCTGTCCCTTGTGTAGAGCCAACAGAAGCAGAGCTGCTGAGCAGGTGATAAAGCTTCCAAGGTGGCACTAGCCTGGAAATGCACTGACTGCAGCTGCCACAGGCAATACCAGTCAGGAAGTGTAAGGTGGTTGGAGGAAGGCTGGCAAATGAAGAGATTAATGCTCTCATTAATCTCTTACAGATGAATGATGTCTTTGCTACAATCTCACACAGGTCTTTAAGGAGTCAACTTCTCTTAGGTTTATTATCCAGAGTACAAGGACCTACACTGAACTCAGAGAAGCTGCCACTGGAGATGCACTCCCTCTCCTCTCAGTGGAAGATGTCTTGATCTTCTCTAGCACAGCCAGAGGACAGAGGAAATGTCACAGAGGGAACCTGCTTTTCCTTATGCAGTAACTTAGGATTTTATAGTTCAAATAAAAATTCACACCAGCTCTTTATATAAAAACATATAGATGCTAGTCTCTGTAAGTAAGTTTTTTAAGAACTATGAGAGCTTTAACTGTGTATTTTGTGTGTGCACATGTATTATTACAGCAATTAACAACAGCTTCAAGCCATGGAAGTGTACATCAATTTCTCTGACAACTCCATGCCAGTGCAGCAGTCTCCATGCTGCCCACTGAACAGAGGGACCACTTCTGGAGTAAGGTACTGTCAGGGCTTAGCCATGAGATCAGAAACTCTTCCTGCTCTTGCACCCATAAAAAATGTTTGGATATTTTTGTGTTCATTTATGATCTTGCTTTCACTCAAACCTCATTATACTCAACAGGTGAACACAGTTACAATGTCATTATCATGATACAGTTTGAAAAAAATCACTTGTGCTGCTTAGTACTGTACCAAGGAACCAAGAAATACTGGCCCTGATGGTGCCAGGAGTAGACCCTTTCAGTTTGCTTTGTTGTTGTTTCCTGTCATTGCTACTATTTTACACAAATGGAAATGCAATTGCATCAGCAAATCAAGATTATGAAATCCTTAGAAATTATCATGCTTAAATATTTGGTAGTATTTTAAATTTAAATAATTAAGGCTTTTAAAATATGTTTTTACCTGCATACACAAATCTAACTGTGGGTGTATTGGTGTTGTTTCCTGGGTAATTGTTGGAAGTGATATGTGCTCATGTAATTGAAACTTATCAGAATGCACAATCTTCTGCAGCAGCAGCTCCAAAAATTTTGGAACAATTTTTAGCCTGAGTTGGCGCGATGATACAATGAGATGTTACTCCATTGTAACACAGTATGACCTGGAAAAAATCCTGCTGTTTCACCTGGCATTTCTGTCCCTGCTGTGGATTATGCCATGGAGAGCTGCAGGCCTTGCCCCTTTATTTACATACATAGCCCAAGTGTGGATTCCTGTAAGAAGCTCAGAGAAAGCTCAGCACAGTTTTGCAGCTTCTTGGAGCCAAGGCTATGGTTCAGAAGATCTGGCATTTTGACAAGTATTCAAAATGAATTTCCAAACCCTTAGTTTCATCGAGGACAGTGAAATGTTAAGGTTGCCATTCAAACACTTATACCTCCTAGAAGGGTCCCTATAAAATTATCCACCTTCTTGACATCTACACCGTGTTTAACATCAGCGGGTTAAACCACAATTCCACTTTTAAAAATAATTCTAATAAAGCATTATTCATGGGTGTGTTTCTATGATAGTCTCAGAAAGGGAAGCCAAGGGCTGCTATTAAAAATGTAAAGCATGGTGACTGTGCTTTAATACACAGTGCTTCAAGCTTCCCATGAAAATTTTATAATTTTTGATGTTTCAAAGAAACATCTGACTTAACAAGTGCTTGTGCCATTACTCACATGTATTTAAGTGTGTGACATTGTTGTCATCTCTTCTTCCTTTTCCATCCTCTGGAGAACATAGCAGAGAGAACCGGAAAATTCTCCAAAAGTATTTTCTAGTCCCTACAGGCTGAGGACAAAACAAAGATAAACACACACTTCAAGACACAAAGTCAATCAAGAAAAGTTGTACTTTAAACCTCCTTCTATCTCGTGCTGCTTCAGTTGTCACACAGCAGCCCAAGATCAGAAGCAAATGGGAGACAGAGTCTGAGCCAGGCCACACTCGTGGCTGAACAAAGCAAGCGGGTTTGAGTTCAGAAGTAGGTAAACTCCTCAGACCTAAATAATGTATAAAAAAGTCTAAACACCCCAGAAAATGATCAGGGAACCAAGAAGCAGGTAATAGGATTGCTCTGTACATTCTGACAGTAGCCTTTTCTTACAGGATATAAGAAATGAGCTTTTCTAGCAGATGGAAAGAAGGGGCACAGCACATTCTCTTGTTAAGGAACCTTCTCCCAGAAAAGTAGTTTGACAGGTAGGTAGAAGTCAACATAATTTACACATTTCTATAGCTTGGATAAGTGTAGGCTATTAGTGCAGGCTGATGTAACCTATGTGACAAGAGGCTGCAGACTGAGAAAAGATGAAAGAAGATTCGAGATGAAAGACCTACAGTATATGATGTGCAATTGACACCATTATTTCTATCACATCTGTCCCCCAGCTCTTATAGATTAGGAGTGAAACGCGACCTGCATGTAAGTATGAATACATTGAAAGAGCCATAGGCAGGAACCAGAGGAGCACTGAAATTGGACAAGTATCTGAAGGACACTTCAAAGAGTTTTACCCTACCTAAAGAAGAAAATTTGGTATTTTTTAGCCTGATATTTTTCCTCTTATGATGCATTTGCACTATAATAAAGAACTATTTCACCTTCCTTCTGTGCATTCACTTTATGAGGAACAAAAGCATCAAATTTGGGAGATCAACTATTATAGCTTGGGTTTTATTACTCACTATAAAATAAGTGAAATTTAAGATTTCATCCCAATTTTCATCAAAAATCATTACATGTTATTTTATTTTCCAGTTCTCTTAGAATGACTGAATTATTCCACTGGCCTGACTGGTTTTTTATTCATTACCTTTAATACAAGTGTGGTGGAAAGTCCTGCTTCTCAAATGTGTGTTTAGACTAACTCAAAAATAATAACATAAACCCCACTGTAATTATACTATTTCTGTGTACATATACCTATACACTGGTATGTGCAGAAAGCAGGACTCAACTCCAGAAAAACTCCAGTAACTGTTTTTTTCTCCAGCCTCTAATACATAGTGCTTATCCCCTCTGCACTCCCCTCTCCTCTTGGTGCCTTAGACCTGGCTCTGTTGGGACCTCTCCCTTCCTCAAACAAATCCCCAGTGGTGTATGTATCTGTATAATACCCTCCTTGTTTCTAAATATTTTCAAAGATCTCCAGGATCTTGTCACTGAACAGCTTAGGCAGTCACAGAAACAAAATCAAAATCTTCTGCCTCTACAAGAATCACTAAGCTATAGCTTTTGAAAATATTAATTTGTTTTGAGGAACACTTCTAAAACTTTTTCATTAGCTTGTTCTGATTTTTTTTCCCCTGCATGCTACAACAGTTAAAGGATGTTAAAACTTTTATAGCAGTTGGTGTCTCATATCAAGGCAAAAATAATATACCTTCGGCTGTCTTGCTTTGCATGAAGATTTTGAAGAAGCTTTCTTTTCTGCAAACAATAATTGACAACTCAAGACAAAATCACTGTGTGATTTTTTCCCAAAGAGTAAACAGGTTTTTTTTCTTTTGTTTTGTCATTCTTTGTTCTATCAGTATGTTTTGTCCTTCTCACTTGGGTAGGCTCCAAAGCTCTGATTTTACATTCGCCTATGTACGTACTAAGAAACCCACAGTTGAAATCGATAAAGTAATTCAGTTTGGAAAGGATGTCTGGAAGTTATCCCACCTAACCCCACTAACACCAAAGACAATTAAGTTAGATCAAGTTGTTCAGGGCTTTGTTTGATTACCTCCCTGAGAGGAGGGGCCATATCATCTCTGGGCATCTTGTGCCAGTGCTGGACTCCCCTCACCATGAAAAATCCTTCCCATCACAACTGCTTGGAATTGTCCTTGCTGCATCTTGCCTCTGTTGGCCTTATTCCTTTTGCTGTGCATCTCTAGAAGACTCTGGCTCTGTCTTTGCTGTTCCCTCCCATTAGGAAATTGAAGTCAGCAATTAGATTTCCTCCTCCTTGGCCTTCTCTTCCCAAGATTGAGCACAAGCTGGTCTCAGCCTCCTGGTACAGCATCCTGCAGCTCCCTTATCGCCTCCACCCTTTTGGCCAGAGTGGTTCCAGTACCTCAACATCTGTCTTGTGCTGTGGGTCAAAAGGATAACCTAGTCATACTCCAGATGTGAGTGAAATTTAGCTTTGCCTCAGATTCTTGTTATTCAGCAGTATTTAGCAGTAAGCAGGTATATAATTTGCAGTTTTCTCTCAGTATCTGCAAGCCACAAGGAATTCTTCCCAGTTTTATGGCTAGATAGTTTTCAGGGAAAGGCCTCAAACAAGATGAGTTGCATATGCCTTTGGAGTAAGAGTAGCAGTAGTTTTCTGCAACTATCTCAAGAAACAAATAATAATCTTCTCCCCTAGTCTGAATCTATCAAAAGTAGTACACGTAAAGCAATATATATTAATTGAGAAAAACATAGGTAATGAAGGAAAATAACTCCCTCTCTGAAGATGAGATTCCAATTTACCCTCTGTCTCTGTTTCTAGCAGAAGTTAAAGGGGCCTTGCAGCAAACTATTTCCACAGCAGGCATTCCATCAAACTTGTGCATTACACATCTGAAGGTGCTTGTGAGGATCACCAAATACAACTCTGGCTCAGAGCTGAGAGGACACCCCTAGTTAGTATTCTGTTTATAAACTCTTCTTTGAGGACAGATTGATTTTAAAGAGATGAGAAAAAGTCCAAATGAAAAATAGCAATGATTTCAAGCCTGATCAATTGAAAGTAACAGTTGAAAAATTCCTTTACCAGTCTGTTCACATATTTGTTGTCTGAAACAGCTCTCAAAGGAAAGGGTCAAATAAATAACTTTCCACCACAGATTCAGGATTCCTATACAGCTAAGAATTCGTACAAGAAACAGGGACAGAAATGTTGGTCACGGAGGGTCAAATATATCCGTGTTCTAATTCTAGTGGAATTATAACCTTGAATTTGATCCACAGAATACAAACTTGTACAGATATTTCAGTAATAATTTGATAGAAGATATCAGGAAAGAATAGTTATTCAATAAATACCAAGTGCACGTGGTAACAACAGGGTTCAAACTGCCTCACAGGATCTTCTGCAAAATAAATAAAACTACGTTAAGTCCCTGCTCAGAAGTATATTCCCATATCTAGCTCAGGGAAATGAAAGTCAAACTCTTCTGTTTAGTCTGTGAAGTAGCTTTTCACACTTGCAAATTCTCAGGAGCTTTTGTTACATGGATCCTTCTGCACCTCTGGAAACGAATGTGCAAAACAATTACATGAGCATGGCCCAGATCAGCTAATCTGGTGTTCTGTAATGCCTTCAGCTCCAAGCACTAATTGTTCAATGTTCTCTTCTCCAGAATACATTCACAAACAATTCCCCTGAGCTAATTCCTTGCTAATTACCCCAATGATATCCATTCCTGCTCTCCTATCATCTAGTTCTGTGATTCACCCCTATTACTCCTACATGGCCAGTCTTTCCTGAAGACTGCTCCCCTCTTGATCTAATCCAGACCCCACCCTCTCCTTCCCCAGCAGTCCAAATCACCATAATCTTTATTCCAGAAGGTAACAAATCTGATGGGGGTGGGGGGAAAAGGCAGATCCCTGCAACAGAATTGTATGCTGCCAAATATCTGCCAGAATGCGCAGACTGTGTTGCACAAGACACAGGTGTGAGGGCAAGGTGACCCAATTACTCCAGGGAATATTTTACCCAGTTGCTGGGGCTTTCATAGGTGCAGTCACAACCTCAACCATTTATATAATCCAAACACAACCCTTCAACCCAAATAATGTTATCTTGTGGAACACTAACAGGGGAGTATCATCTGTCCTGGGGGTGAAATGAAGCAAGTATGAAGTTCATGGCACACACTCTGGCTGATTTATACCTCTGATCTGGACCATGGCTCTTGGTCTGGGTAAATCTGCAGCACTGAGGAAAAGTATTAATGATCACCTGATAAAGCTGTAGCTCAACTCTGCAGAAAGATGTTTTGATAATTTTGTGATGCCCTTGCAATAGGCAAGTGTGACTGTAACTATGGCAAGCTCTTACGACACAGCACCTTTCAGAAAAGCACTGCTGATGTCTAGGCTGGTGTATTCAAGAACAAGATTGACTGCAGACTATTTATAAGTATTCCTGATTGTGCACACTGAAACTGAGAGTTTAAACTAAGAAAATGCTCTGACTTCATATCATTTGTTTTTCCTTCAACAGAAGATTGACCAATCCCTCTGAAATTCCTAATAACAAGGCAGAGGGAAAAGAAAAACAAAAAACAGTGACAGAAGAATTTACCTAAAACAAAATTTTGCTTTTTTGAACTTGCTTTCTGTCTTAGAAGGATTTAAAGATGAGCAAGTTTTTTTCCTGATTAACAGATTCCTTAATATATATAAACTTTTAAGACATTAAATGGTGGAAAATGGTCTGGCAATAGTTCTTTCTTATCCTGACTTGAAGCTTTATTTATTGGTGATGCACTAAAGTGACAGGTGTCTTAAAAATCTCTATTGCATGAGAAGACTTAGAAGTACAAAAGTTTTTTTCACACAACGAAAATAAACTCAGGCACAAAAGAGTGATGGAAAATGCACAAGATATTCAAACCAGAACATCAGAGAGATCTTTGAGAAAAGAAGAAAAATTTGAAGAGCAATAGCTAAAAATTCTTCTGACAGGTGGAGCTTTCTTGAGTTAAGATTCAACTTATCTCAGTCTTGTGATATTTAATCTCCCTGGGTGTTCTGTATTTTTTCAGCTTTCTTGACCCCTACTTTGCAGGAAAACCATATGGCCTGAGGTTGGCTCCAGAATACACTGCTGTGTTTAATAAATATGATAAGAGTTGCTTCTTTTATTGCGCTGTGAAAAAAGTCCTGGGTGATTATTAGAAGTTGTCACAAGCTGAGTGGCATGGTTTGTATGAAGACAGAAGGAAAAACTATCATAAAAAACCCAGAATGCTTGGAAATCTCAGTGGAGTTGGAACAATAATGACAAGATCAGCCACTTACTAACCTGTTTTCACCATTTACTGCCACTTTTGATTGTTGTACATTAATTTTTATAGTGAAAAAACTGTTTGTGAATTAGACCATCATGACTGTGGTTTTTAAAGCACACTACTGCAGCCCAAGATTGCTTACTAAACTGTTAAAATCAGTGATATAACTTTTCAGTCCTTACTAGATTGGGAGCATTGTTGTTATCATTGGCAGCATTCTAAAATGAAAACAGGAGGTGTTCTGCAGACAGCCTGTCACTAAGGGCTGACTGATTCAAATAATATGAAGTTTCCATCCTAAACATGCTTCTAAAATACTGGATGAGGTCGTAATCCCAGTGTTACCAGGCAACATGTTTACAAAATCAAATGTGATTTTTATACTCTGTGAATGTTGTGAATATTCTGAACTCCAGTTTATTTCTTTCTTCCATTATTTGCTCACTGTAATTACACTCTTATGTTTGTGCTCCACAAGGTTTAACAAATTTATTTCTGCCAGTGTTTTCTTAGTACAAAGTTGAATCTACAATGAGAATTAAAGTATTTGAATAAACATCTGCCTGGAAAGACTGGGTGATAAATTAGCCCACTGATCCCATTTGGTGCCAAGACCAACAGCTTAAAAAGAATCCAAATCACATCACATTTTTATAAAGGTAGAGCCCCCCAGTCCCAGGAAAGGCAAAAGCCACCTGGCCTAGTTGATGTGTAGACACTGCATAAAGAAAGAGCCTAGGCCCTCTTATACAAGGACTTTTTTCTATTTTAAATACCCTTTACAGATGAGGGATGAGTAGAAGAGGAGGTTACATGTGTTTTCCACAATACAAAACATTGGTGAAAATTCTGAGACTGAATGTAGACAATGCCCTCAATTTCAGAGGGCAATTTCAATTTTTACTTTTTTTTTTCTTCCCCTGAAAAGACCATGTGTAGCCAGCCAAACCTACAGTTTCACTGACTCAAACTTGTTTCCATTTTTTTAAAAGTATTTCATAATTGACATCAAGAGCTACACTGTTGCACAATTTTTCCCCAGCATACAAATAAATCAAGAAATAAATGAGCATCAGGTTTTTCCCAGTTTCAGTCTACTGCATTAGCCACAAGCCTGGTCTTAATCTCTTGTCCAATAAAAGCCACTTGTATCTCTAATTTTACTTAGGCCTAGCATACCAGTGTGCCTGATTTGGCTTATTTTAAAGAAAAATCTTCCCTTTAAATGTGATTTTAAAGGAGAATCAGTCAACCCTGCATGTATGTAATGGTTCACAGCTTTTGTGTTTCACTTTGAGAATGTATCAGACTGGGATAGTCCATGTAATATTCAATCTTTGTGCCCATTGTTCCTTTCAAACATGTCATGCAAATGAGAATAGTTTATTATTGATGCTGGCCCATTAAGGAGTCTGTTTGAAGTTTCCACTGACAGTGGTATATTGAGGCCATGGAAAAAATGACAAGAGACCCATTTTCCTGTATTTGAGCTGCAGACAGTATACATTTTCTAAGCATCAGACAATAAACCATCAGACCTCTGTGCTTTGCTTTCCATATCCTAAAGCTGCAGTCAGTGTATGAAAAAGAAAAAGTAATGCTCAGCTAATAATGAAGGCTTAAGCCACCAGTCAGAGAAAGATTGAATGACTACAGTGCAATATCATTTTTAATCAGCTGGGGAGGTTAATCAAAGTATTTGATTTGTGCATCTGCTTCTGTCCATGGAAACTTCACAGCTTCCTCTGCCTGAATTTCATTTTTGCTGCCAAATCCACCTCAGTGTACTTATCTTAATTTTTATTGAAGGTAATGGAAGTACAGTAGATACAAGTGGACACATAATTTTTTTCCTTCTATTTCAGTCATGACTATATATTTTAAACCTTTAGGGTGAAATATGGGACCTCTGTTTACATCTAAGGGGCATGGATCTCTGCCATTTAAAGAACCTAATTGTGAAAGTCAAACAAATTGTGAAAGTCAAATCCAAACTTTTAAAAAATTTATTTTCACAAAAAAACACTGTCAATATTTCCTCTTTTTTTTTCTGTTGCTTCTGATTTAACAACACAACCTATGTGCTTAGAAAACAAAGAATGACTAAAAATATCTCACAGTTCTCAAAAAAAAAAAAATAGCCTATTTTCAAAGCCTAGAAATCACAGAAAAAACTATAAATGTCTCATCTGGTTTATGCTTAAGTGAAAATCAAAAATGTTGTTGCAATTATGACTTTATATTTTAACTATGGAACAAAAGTGAGTAGGCTTTAAAACAATAAACTGCCTGAGTTATTAGTCTGTGAATTGCCTGCTGAGCCCAGGCAGTAATGTTTTTAATGTGTGTGTCTGTATCAATATAATGGCAGCACCATGCTTCAGATCAACTGGATACTAATTACAGATTTACCTGATAGACTGGAATGGCTCCCAAGGAGCTGTTGCACTCTACTTAGCACATAAGTGATTCTCCTAAAAGCTGTATAAGGATTTGTAATGTTAAATCATCTCATCTGGATAGCATTTGGTAATACACCTTCTTTAACCAAAAGTTTGGAGGAGGTTCAGCTGCCTCTGCAAAGAGGTGGCAGGGCCCTGGCATAAGCTCAGAGCTCCAGACACAGGATTTACCTTGAATCCATGAGGGCCATTTGCATAGAAGAGAGATTACAGCATGTGAAGTAGCTCCTGAATTGTCAGCTCATATGTCTCCTTTAACACTGAAAAAAACCAAGAATGCTCCGTTTCATCCACCATTAGAAACAGGATACATCCATTAAAATTATTCAACAGATTATTCAACAAAAAAGGAGGAAAAAAAACCCAAACAAACAAAAAAACAACAAGTGCACACCTATTCTTCAAACAACACAGGATTAAACTGCAGCCCTCATGGCCACAACAAATTGTGCAAGTAAAAGAACAACTGGGTTCAAAACAGATGAGCACAGGGAATGCAGCTAACACACCTTTAATGCAGTTCAGATATGACCTTACCCTCAAGAGTGATCTAAAGCCCTCGGTTTTTGAAAGAAGGAGAATGAGCTAATGGAATAATAGTCCTAAACACTCTTGATCTTCCATCCATCTCTCACCTGCTTGGAGGAGCAGAGCCCAGGCTGTGCTGCCCCAGCCTGGGAGCTGCAAGCACTGTTTACACAAACTCCAAAAGCCTTAGAGAATCATTAAAAAAGACAATTTTTAATGAACACCCTCTGAAGAGGTGATTAATTTGTTCATGAGCTGTTACTAAAAATGTAATCAGTGAAGTGTAAAAAAGGTTTTATAGTCAATGTAATTGCTTGCCTATAATGTAACAGTAATAAAAACACCTACAGCAAAGGCTTGTTAACTCAATGTGGGATATATGATCCTGTTTGCAGTTTAAAGCACAGGAACTAGACACTTGCTTACGCTCAGTACATTTTTTTGATTCAAAAGCACAGTAGCTTAACCAATTGTTCCCATCCCTCCTGGAAAAGCAACGCTTACAGTTCCTCTTATGAATCATCATTCTCTTTGTCTATCATTTAAAGCAAATATGTTTCGCTGTTCTTTGATTGGTCTTGTCTTTCAGGTGTTCACTTCTGAATAACAAAATGCACATCATTAATGACAATAAGTAGTTCCATAATTTCTGGCATATGTACCCTGGGCAAAGAAAGGAAAATTACACCAAAACAAATAAAAATGAAATATAAAATATACTACAGTTTACAAATGCTGTGTTCAGATCACATTGTAGACAAATTCTTGTAATTTGCCTAGGCTGTACAAGACCTTGCTCCACAGACAAATCTGACATTCCCTTTTCCATAAAGTGCACACCTGAAAGACATTGCATCCATAGAATTTACAAAAGCCTTGTGCTCTTCTGGATGTGAATTAAAATCACCAGATACTGGGAGGAGAAAATAGGAGAATAACTGAAAAATTCTGAAAATGTGAAAAAATTTTCATAAGTATATGGCACTTCTCACTTTTTATAAAGTAGGGTGTTTTCCGGATATGTTACTCAGGGAAAAAAAATAGAATTTACAGTTGGCTAATGGTCCATAACTCATCACTACAGATCAGATTCAAAATGCTAAAGAGGATCTTATGCCTCCATGTGGAGATTTATTCAAGAGAATTAATGTGAAAATGAGGTAGCATTCAACATCCGTAATTATAGTGCTCGCTCATTTCCCCAGATCCTTCTGGGATCTGCCACAGTGAATTTTCACTTTTGTTTTAAAAATGCACAGTAAAATGTGCTAATAAATGTGATAGTGAAGTGAGTGCAGACACAAGGTCATAAATGAGGCAATCTTTGAATGGAGAAAGGAAAGGCAAGAAATAGCCATTGCTGCTAGGAAGAATTCCCAGGGAGTACAGAGTAAGTCTAAAAGATCCAGTGGGAATTAAGATTTATCAAGTCATAATCACTTCCCCTGTGGCAAGAATGACAGTTCTACGTAGTAATTTTCTTAGAAGTCTATATTTTGTACTTCTGGTTTGCTACTTATTTTGTAGAGGGAATAGGTCTGTAGTTTGCTAAGCTTTCAAGGTTCAGATCTTTCTAATTTTCTGACAAATAATCACACCAAAACCAGCTCAAGAAATGATTAATAGGAAGTTCCAGTTTCTTGTTATTGCTGACTTTATCTAATTACTGCATGTGGTTTACACCCAGATATCCCCACATGCATAGAAAAGCCTTACACCTCCCCTCAGAAAAAATAAAATTTCAGTAACTCCTGCAGTCAGATTGAACATAATAGGATTATCTTTTCAATCTATTCACTGAGTGCCTCCATGCAGGCTCCTTCAAATCAATAGCTATACTTACAAAAGAACTGGAAAATGCATTGTAATTAAGAAAAAGAAAAATACCTTAAAACACTATGCTTTTGAAGTTTATTTTCAGTAAACAAAGTTTTCCCTTATTCTGGGAAAAAAATAAAAAGGGAGGAACACATTATATTTTAATGCTACAAAAGCTTAAAAAATGGGATTTTCTAAGGAATCCAAGGAGATCAGGCACCTACTCCCTCAAGCTCTTTTGAAAATTGTAGCATTATCTTCAGAAGTGCTTCAGTGCCAGCTGGAGAGAGGCTGGCTGAGAGGATCCCATCAGGATTTCACAACCCTGAAGTCATGTAAATTGTATCACCCTCTTGACTTGCCGGAGCTTTTAAGCGACAGAGCAACATTTCTGCAGCAGCAATCACAAGCGTACCCCAGCATGGCCTGAGTGATGGGGGGTGAGGAAAGCACCTTCGGAGCTTAGAAAGGGGGACAAACACACCAGTGTCCCCAAGGGAGACAACTAGAAGTAGAGTCCCCAGGGGGACAAACACACCAGTGTCCCCAAGGGAGACAACCAGAGTCCCCAGGGGGACAAACACACCAGAGTCCCCAGGGGGACAAACACACCAGTGTCCCCAAGGGAGACAACCAGAGTCCCCAGGGGGATAAACACACCAGTGTCCCCAGGGGACAAACACACCAGAGTCCCCAAGGGAGACAACCAGAGTCCCCAGGGGGACAAACACACCAGAGTCCCCAGGGGGACAAACACACCAGTGTCCCCAGGGGGACAAACACACTACAGTCCCCAAGGGAGACAACTACAGTCCCCAGGGGGACAAACACACCACAGTCCCCAGGGGTGACAGTTTCCCTGCCAGGACACCACGGGAATCTCCATCCCGAGCGGGAGAGCCCAGGCTGGGCCCGGGGTGCTGCTCCTCGGCCTCCCTGCCCCGAGCCCCTGCACAGGGAAAGGAGGAGACAAAAACGGAGAAGGGCGCTGTGCTGGCTCCTGCCCCGCGGAGAGGATTCACCGCGAGGTTTAAGCACGTCCTGCTGGGAGCTGACACCAGCAGCGAGGACAGACCTGCCTCAGCCCCCAGCATGGACATCCCTGCTGGGAAGGGCGCTCAGAGCCACGGGAGATGCGGGAGCGGCGCTGCTGGACACCGATGGAGCGGGCTGAGGAAGATGGAGACAAGGCACTCTTACTTTTTATTGTACCTTTCAGTGTTGATGTTGTGTTAACAGGAAATGGGGGTGAGGTTGACGCTTTCAGACAACTCACAGTTGTTCGGTACTGCTGTGGAAAAACTGTCCCAAGCACGTTGGTTCATGTCTGCTGAAAGATGGGAAGCAGAAATGAAGGCAGCAGCCCAGAGTGCTGAGAGGGGAAAAAGCAAGAGGAAAATCATAAACCAGGATCTCTGAGAGACTCTTCTGCCAAGCCTTACTCCTAGTGATGAGCTGATTGCAGTTCTTTCCTGAGAGCATTCCTACTGCACCAGAAGTCAGAAGTAAATGTTCTGGGTTTTCCTTAGAAATTTGAATGAAATACATTAAACAGAACCTCTTGCTTAGACATAACCTTATCATTAGTGAATGGACTCAGGCTTCTAAAAAGTGTAGTTTAAAAGAGGCACAGTAAATGTTATTAATACAGTTTTGTTAAACAAGTGGAGATGCGTGAAATCTCTAATTAAAATTGATTCTTGTACAGAAATGCTATATGTTTGTAAAGGTTTATGAGCTCTGATTAAATTTGTTTTTATAGATCAGAAGTCACCAGCTGTTAATCTCAAAGTCTGGGTATCTTTGTTTAGTGTCTCTATGGACAGAAAAATGAATTTTCCAATACATGAGTTGTATTTTAGCATTAAAGAAAACAGCTAAGTGGTACATAATACAGTATAGACATATATACACCTTCAAAACTGAAGAAATGTCTCAAAAGGTAAGAATACTAATTGATCCTATATTTAAGATCTGATCCTGCTGCAAATCAGGCTGCATTCAATCCCCAAAGAAACAAGTTCAATAAACAATTACATACTATTGCATGCTGAAAACAGACAAGCCAAGCACAGAGAGCTCCTTTCATGCATCATTTTTGATTGTCCTACTTTGCTCTGTCAGGAACAGCAGTGACAGCTTAAGTGTTAAAGCTTTTTAACATTGCAACAAACCAAATAAAGCCTAGTTGCACACTTTGGAATTTATTTCATACCACATCTAAAATATAAACAATATAGGGAGTTTTCACCATTTTTAAACAATAGCAGCCACTGGAGACTGTTTCCAGAGCTGATGTTTTCCTCACATAAGGATTCTCACTAGCTGAGTAGCAAAGCATGTTTGATAGCCAGCTCCAGGAGCCAGGCTGGCCAACACAATTATTGCACATTCTGTCAGCACATTTCCTCCCTTCAGCTTTACTTCTACAATCTTTTTCAATATTGTTAAAATGAGCAATCATTCGTGATTCACACTCCCAAAAAAGGCAGAAACCAACAATTCCCAATGGCTATAAATTATTAATGCAATTGTGCCAATCACACAGAGCTTAGTGCTTTTAAAAATGGAATGAGATTATCTGCACAGTTATTTTCAATCAGATTCATCTCTTATTAGGGGGCATTATGCATATGGCTTGCTTTTAGAAAGCCATCTTCTTCAAAGAAGATTGTTGCACAGTCATTTTATGTGAAATACTATACAAGCTCTATATTAGATACCAAATCAATTTTTTGTTTCAGGAAATAATTATATGTAATGGGTATTTTACTTTGTAGATAGACTCATTCTTTCCAGTGTAAAAGTCTGTTCTGTTCTCAGTTGTTATTCCCATTCAAATCATCCCTGCTTTGAGTTGGCCCTCACTGATTTACACCAATCTAGCAAATATATAGGCAGAACTGGAGGCTGTGGCAAAGCATTTTTTGCTGCAATAGCTTTAACAGGCTGTAATAGAAAAGTTTGTGTTACTGTACAATGTATCTGTTAAAACAGCTGGGGCATACAGCTGTCTCAAAAATACAAGCTAGAACATCTTCCTCGCTGGTATACAAAAATCTAAAAAAATGTTATAGAGCAGTAGAGATTCAAAGGAAGTATCGAGGTCAGTTTTGGCAAATCCAGGGGCTTGTCTTTCCTTGTACAGTCTCTCTGCTTCAATGTTTGTTAGATTTTTAGACTCTGTTGCCAGGGCCTGCAGTGGAGGCCATGTGGAACAGTCTAAATGAACTGGAGACACAGGATGATTTTATATTTACTGTTGCATTTTGTAAAAGGATTGGAAAATTGTCTTTGTGCTCCCAACTCCCTATGACTCATTCAAATTATCCCAACATCATGCCATGGAGTTTGGCAAGACACCAAACACCAAGAAACTGGAACCAAATTCAGTGGTGCCTCCAGCTGCAAGAGCAGGAGTATTCCCTTGGGAATGACTGGCTAGCAAGGTGGAATCTGACCTGCATTAAATGAAGATAGTTTGTGAGTTGAGACACTGAAGCCACAAGGATAAAGAGACTCAGAGCACATAAGCATGTTCCATGTAAAGGATCTTAAATATTTTGAGTCAACAAAAACATCAGTGGCAGACTCTTAGCACATGCTTAACTGCCCTACTTAATCTAGGCCAAGAAGCAGCTCTGTTTCTAAGACCCTTTCTTTCTGTTGCAAGTATTACAATATTTTACCTTCTGTATTGATGGGAAAAGTGATCTTTAAAGCACTGAGCTGTCAAAATGCTGCACCAGGATTTTGCTATATTATTTTACATATTTCAGCTCTGTAATTTGAGTACTGGCAACCCTTGGATTGAACACGTCTTCCACAATATGGAGAACTGTCTGGTTCTCACGGTCATATGCCATGGTGCCATTTAACAACATGAATTCCCATCTGTGAATCTACTTCCTGGCATTTGCCTTGTACTTTATATTTCCCATCCAGAAGTCTGGCAATAGTTTCTCTCTATTATTCTGATAAGAGTGTGGGTCAAACTCATTCCACTGTGAATGTGCATTTGTGCTTGCAGAGGGTGAGTGATTGATTGGTATCAGGCAGAAGTGACATCTCCTGTTACATTTCTGGCATGTTATTCTGTGGTTAATCAGTGCTACTGAGTGTCAGTCAAACCTACCAGATGTGACTCTAATGGATAGCTGCTGGTTGCCTGATGTCTGTTTTGTCACTGATGTGACTGGAGTGCTCCTAAAAGTTATTTTAAAAAAGGGGAAAAAAGAGAACATAGCTTAGCAAGTATGAGGAAACTGTATTTAGAAAGTGTTTGCATACCTCTGCTTTTACATATTCAGTCAGCTGATACATTTTTGGTTCCATAACCCAAGACACTGACCTTTTCAATATTAATTAATCACAGGAGTATCCACCCTTGTTTGATCAGGAAAGATTCATGCAAAAGAGTACTTGGGATTTTTTTATGTGTCTTGTGGGGGGTAAAATATTGTTATTCATAATTTAGTTATTTAAATTCTTAGCAGCTCTGGAACACATGCATTATGAATAACATTCACCAAAAACACCACAGAAACTTCTATTATGACTATGCCTTTTAGGCTGAAGCAGAATCCTGTTGAAGTAAACACAATCATGAAGACAGAAAGGAAGATTGTTCTCTCCCAAAAGGAGCTTAAAAATCAGTCATAGTGAAAGACTGAAATTATTTTCATTTAATTAGAAACCACAAATCCATCCAGCTTTAGGCCCAGTATGAATCAAAGACTGAAACTTGAAATATCCCAAGACTCTTTTTCCATTCTGGTTTATACCTGAGACTGGCTCTAGAATTATCAGTTATTTGACAAGCAGCACACTGGAACTTACAGCTCATATTCATGACTTAGATTAATCAGATTGCAGATATTTAAGTACAGGCATATTTATTCAAATACCATCTTTAGCAATTGCTCATCCAATTCCACTGGACTGAAGCTTTATTTATGGATCCAAACAAAGCTGATACGATTTTTTTAACAAAAGGCCAATTATTTCATTGTTGTTTAAGACTATGTTATGTTTTACTTACCATGTAAATAAACTTTTATCATGTATTTGCCAAGACTTTCATGAGTAGGTAAATCTGCTGCCTGGATGTTTTAATTTTTCTCCTCATCTTTTAGCTTCAGGAATATTATTTCTTTCAGCAGGATATGGATTCGGAAAGCTTGACTGGCATTTGAAAATAAAAGTGAAACATGTAACACAGCCAAACTCTGCTCATCCTATTCAGTTCTACCAGAATCAACAAGGTCAGCGAAGGAAGTGCTTGGTAGGGACTAGAACAGAGAAGGGGAATGACTTACATGTCCTGATGCCTGTCAGAAAGCAAATTTCAAAACTACCTCCACATCTGAGATTTTTAAGCTGTGAAAATCTTATTTGGAATATATAAATCTCAAAGTTCAGGGTAAACGGGAGGTGAACCTGATTCATGAATTGCAGCAAATCACTGCTTTTGCTTTCTGGCTTCATTTTATTTTCAGACTTGAATTTTAATTTGGTAGAATTGATAAATGCTAGTTTCTGAAGCAGAAATTGAATCTAAAATTGAATTATCTTGAAAACTCTGGGGTATGTTCTTGTCCTAATGCAAATCTATAGCTGCTGACGGATGTCAAAATTTATCTTCAAAAGTATTCCCAATCTGGTGATTAAAAAAGTTCACATGATGTCTAATGGAGAGCATTGGGAAGGCAGTTTTTCTAAGGAACAACATCAAAGATTTTGCAATTTTATTTTTAAGCAAACTGGAATTTAAATAAAGCCTGAATTATAAACCTTGCAATCAGAATGGAGATGGTAATTGTGCTTCATTTAGGTCTCACAGTGAACATGATCCTTTCTCTTCTGATGTCTTAGAAAATATAGATATATAGTTAATGCAAAGCACAAACTGACCTTAATTCACAGACCTAAAGCATTTTTATGCCTTTGTTGCTTTTAATTTTCAGTGAAAATGACATAGTATCTTAAACACACCTCCAAACAGCATTGTGGTGGTTTTACATTTTATTACTAGGGCAAGCTCATACTCATTAGTACCAAAGCTAGAGTTCTATTGAATAAAACAGAAAGGAAGTTGGGGATTTGGCACTTTTCTGATGGGTCCTGATGGGCTTTTCACATTACCCATATATCATGTAAAAATAATATGTTAAAGAAGAATTCTGAAGAAGAAAATCTAACCTTACTACCATCATATCTCCCTGCAGCTGAATTAATAATACTGAGAAATGTAGTGAAACTATGAATTATTCTGAGGGCTGAGAATTCTGCAGATAGTATGTTTTACATCTTTGTACTTAATATGTGTAAATGTATGCATGTGTCTCTCTATAACTGTACACAGTTAGGTGTGACTTCCTTGCACCATGAACAGACAACTCACCATGAGCTGCAGCTTTAATAATTCCTTGTAAGTAGAGTACAGAAAGTTGGCCAGGAGGACGCTGGATGTGGATAACATGGATAGAGAAAGGGTCTATCTAGATGTGAATTTAGAAAATAGAACAATTTAGCAGTAGGGATATTTATAGTACTGAAGCACAGAAGAAACATGAAGCTAAACTTAGCAAGTCAAAGGGACCAATCAAGAAGAGGTAAAGGAAATGTGGTTTTAACTGAGTCTCACAAATGCAATGATCACCTCAATGATGTGCATTGCAATCCTCTCTTGTATGCGCTAGAAAAATGGAACACTGAACAGGAGAATATTAAATTGCATAAACCTCCATAAAGGGGCTAAAAAAACCATCACAAGGTTGACTTCATCCCATTATGAATTTAGGGAAACCATGCTTCCACTCTGTTTATCAATTCACCTGTCTCTGCCTGTGCTGTAACAGCAGTTCTGCAGAACTTAATTAACTGGTACCTATAAAGTATTGCAAAGTTTAATATTAAAGTGGCTAAGCAAGTGTGAACTCTTACTGCTTTTAATATGGAGATTTCTTCTTTGGAAAGAGATAAAGTTTTACTGCACACATATGAATGGATTAGGCCCCTAAAAAAAGAAGTGAAGTAAAAAACCAAAGAGAAGCAAATCCCATAGTATAAAGTGCAGTCTCTCTCCATTTAAAAGTAGGATGAAAAAATAGCTGAGAAGGTGAAGCATAAAAAAAAGAATAGTAACCATTTCGTACTGTAGGTAATACTTCTTGAGTGTAACTAAAATACAAAGCAGAAAAACAGCAAATTCTAGGAAAAAAAAAAATAAAGTATTTGTTGCAAGTGTTTATCCATCAAAGCAGTTCCCTTCACATCAGTTTGGAAACCTTTGTTATGCTCCCAGATGTGGTAATTATCAGTGAACAAGCTGACACAGTGACAGAAACTTGCTGTGGGGAACTGCAGGGTGTCAGTCCCTGCTCTCTGGGCAAAGCTGGCACTGCCAGGGCTCAGATCCTTCACTGCAGGATCCAACTTGTTCCATAGGTCTACTGATTTTCAGCAGGCTCTGGTCCTCACAGAGAAAGTGAACGTGTGAGAGGATGCTCACAACACACAGCCAGGGAGAAGAGGAAAGCCCCTCTGCAGTGACACCATCCGAGCCAGTGACAGAGTGAACACGGGCTCCCAGCCATGCTCACAGGGCACTCTGCTCTGTGTTCTGCACTGAGCTGAGTTAATCCTCAGCCCTGAATGGTTTTCTGACAAACCTTTGGTTGTAGCTCCAGTAGCCAGCAATTATGCCCTTTCAAATTGCCACTTTGTTTTAACATCTTCATCACAAACAGCAGGATGCTGTTTGCACACACTTTCCCTATGTCTATATTCACATCACGCAAACAAGAGCCTGATCTAAAAAATACCTTTAAGTGCCTTCAAACTACTTGTCTGCTGCATCTTTTTCTCCTTCTTGGACAGTCCATCAAGTATAGGGACATAAGCTCTATTTTTCAGACAAATAATATTAATAACGAGATTATAAACCATGTCTAATAATGGTAACGGAGGAAATGTATTACTGAGTTGGACTTAATAAACCTGCCAAGTGATTTGGTCACTGTACTTATCTCTATTTCCAGAAAGTTGTTGATCTCTTATTTCAGAGAATATGCTTTTACAGCTCCATAACTATTTTGTTCCTTAGGATGTTCTAAGTTTATCACTGGATCAGAAAGGCATGATGGAAAACTTTCTAAAAGCCATCAGGCTTAGCATGAAGGTCTATGAATAAGGGTATGGCACTTTAAAATAAAAGGCCCTCAAAATACCCAAAACACACACACTTGTCAATGTTTTTACCTACACCTGGAATTAATTAGGTGTTCTGAAAAACCAAACTCCAACAAAAGATGAAAAGTGAAAATGAACAGTACAAGATTTTTCTCCCCTCCTAGGACCAGTATTTTTTAGATGTGTTGATTGTCAGATTGGAGAAATAGAATAGAAATTAAAAACAATGCAGGAAAAATACACATCAGCCACATCTTTGGAAGAGTTCAGGCACAGAAACAAGCATCCAGATGCTCTTGCTCTGTTAACATCTTAATTAGTGATGATTAATCAGTAATCTGAAATCTTAAAAAATCACATTTGACAAAAGGTTATTTCCACTTTTAACTGGTCTCTAACTACTTACTTAGATTGATTTTAAAAAAACCTGTCAGCTGCCTAGGTAACTCAGTTTCCGTTGTTCTTTGCTAATTTTTTCAGATAATATTTCTCAAGAGGCCTTTTGTAATTAAAGAGGTTTTAATCACTAAGATCCTGTAGTGAAGGAAGGCTGTTAATGATGTGCCAGAGTGCTGAGTACGAGGCAGAACGTAAAGGAAGCTACAGATCTTCCTCAGGGGTGTTCCCTCCTGCACTGACTGTCCAACCTGGCAGTGCTGGGGAACTGCAGAACTGATATCCCAGCCTACAAGTTCTCCAGTTTTAACAGAACAATGGTGTCCTGCTGGCTCACTTCTGCTGTCTGTTCAGCTGTGTGTTAGCACACGATGCCCCTGAGCACCTGGCCAGCCCAGCCACAGCACCAGGCTGCCTCACAATCATTCCTGGACTTTTCTCCTACTGGCACTCCATTTTGCAACACATTATTCCTTATTTCCAGTTGGAGAACTGAAGTGACAAAAAGTCTGAGATGAATTTGGAGATTTAATCCTGCCCCACAGCTCAGTTCAGAGCTCTGGCCCCTGCTCCAGCCCTACCTGCTTTCCCTTGTGCTGTAAGGAGAGGACAGCAATGCAGGACCACTCCATGGCAGAGATCAGATGGAGAGAGCTGCTCCAAAACATCCTGCAGTGTGGTTTTTCCACAGCTCTGTCACCTCATAAGTCATGTCAATGCACAGAAGGTTTTGTGAACCTTCTGTTTCAGGAAGAATTTGCAACCACCTGCAATACTTCAATACAGAAAGAAAATTTATTTCATCGCTTAGAAACAGTAGTAATGTCTTAATTCCTCAACTAAATATCACAAACTAAAGCATCAATTAATCCTAAGTGGAGACCACAAAGCTGAAGTGTATCCACTTCGTGTATCCACAACCACACAGGATCAAAGGAAAACAACACATACTGCATTCAAGCCCTGGGCAGAGCAGGAGCCCAGTCTAACAACCTGCACTAGGCACAGGTTGCACTGCAGTCAGAGCTGCACTTTCACATCAGCATGTAATATATAACCTACCTGGAAATTAACTGACAGCATACTTAACAGAGTTTAGAGGAAAAAAACAGTGGTTGTTGATGAATTCCCAAGTAAGAGACCTTGCCCTCTCCAAAGCTGGAAGGAATCCAAATGTGGTGCTCGAATAAGAACGGAGAGTAGTTTATCTGGGAGCTAAACCTTTATTCAGGTTGATTGAAAAACTCCTTCCATTTTAAGTGGTTTTCAGTAAAACTGATTCCTAGTTTGTATCCATTACTTATATTATAAATTATTTTATAGCCCCTTTGTTGCTGAAGGTAGTGTGCATTTTGATGTTTGCAAGAGACAACTTAGCCTGCTTTAATGCACATAATATAAACATACTATTAGTGGTCCAACAGTTTCCATTACATTTCTTGGACACAAACAACTTGTGAATTACAAGGTATGAAACAAGCCCAAGAAGTTCATTATCTCTTGCAGAAGACAGGTATTGGCAGACATAGCTACAGCTCTCTTTGGTTCTGGAAAGGATGAGTTTTACCATTATTTAAGTCCTTGGCCTTTACACTTCAGATAGGTGTGTTCTGCCACCCACACAAGTTTCCAACCAAATCTGAGTTCAGTATGTGTGCAACTTTTCTGAGTCCCAAAAGACACTGCAACATTTGGTATAGTCAAACATCTTGCTTAATTCATTATTCACTATTTAAAATTTTGTCAGAAATCCAGGCATGAAGTGAAAGAATAAAAAAAAAGTCAGATAAAGAAGTTAAGCAATCACACCTTCATCAACAACATAAATAAATCAGAAAGCCCATATGCTGGGATTCAGGAATCCAAGTTACATGATAAAAAGCTTACACACAACAGAAATAGCACCAAACCCAGGATAAAAGGGGCACATTTCCAGTGAGTAATTGCCACAACTAGTACTGCATGTTTCTTTCTCTGAACGTGGAGCTTTATTAAATGTGACAGTAAACATCCCTTCCTGATGCTTCCTGTAAACTTTCACATCCTCCTGGAAACACAGTGGTGATCAGGGATACATAAAAAGCTTTGCTGTCAGATGTCCCCACCAAACCCTACAATTTATGTAGCAAACTACACAATTTCCCCTCCCAAGACTGCACTGCACTGAACCAAGGGAAAATGCAGTCTTTGCCATAAGTCCCTGTACTCCAGGAACTGCAGAACGGCGCTGCAGAGCAGGACTCTGGTGATTCAGCCTGGGGATAAGGGCTGCACTCTCCCTTGGTCAAAAGCTCTTGGAAAAGTCTCTTGAAACCTGCACAAAGATGAAGCAGCTTTGTAGCTTTGGCAACCCAGCTGTAGCCTTTCTATTACATTGCTGGTGGAAAAGCATCACTCTTGTCTTTTTCTTTAAACGGATCTGACTGACTTAAAGTTACAAATCTGATTTTATCTGCACAAGTACCTTTAGCAGACATTGCAGGAGTCTGAGAAGAAGGCTGAGCCTGCAGATGGCAGATCAAAGTCTCTGCTTGGAGACAATGGGAGACATGGAAGCTGGAGGGATGGGTCTGGCTCGGGGTTACTGCAGGAGGTGCCCCTGGAGAGACAGGCTGTAGCTACCAAAGCAACAGGCACTGCTGTCAGACTTGTCAGGAACTTCACTGTCAGAAACAATGAAACTGGAAGGCTTTCTTAGCAAAAATGTGTCCACTGTTTTCCTCAAAATACGAAGAATTCCAATTCCAGTTCCAATTCTTCACATTCAAAATACAGCTGATTGGAAATAATGAAAGTACACTCTGGATAAAACAGTTTGTACAAATTTGCTCTGAAAGGATACAGAACTTGATGAAGTATCCTCCTCTGAAAGGATACAACCCCCTGATAGTGGGTTTCGATATCCTTATTTTAAATTTTCCACAGGAAACCCTAATTATTAACTGCTCTATGCTGTCACTGAATAAGGTTTTAGCATAGTAATCCATGGGAAATAAGATATTAATAATAAATTGGTTATAAAATGGAGAGGATTTACATATTGGAAAATAGCATCTATCATAAAAGTTAGGATTTGTTATTATCTGAAGAAACTGGCTAAAATTATTGATAGAGTATTAATAGTGCCACAAAGTTGGAAATTGTAGGTAGGAAAAATACAAGAGAAATAGGATGTTATCAGAGACGTTCAGACTAGAAGCCTGCCTTTGAATTCCTAAATGTGTGATAAGAGGAGTTATATAACACGTTTCAAACTCCATAAACAAAGCTTGTCTGCTCTGGAAGCCAGAATTAGACCATTTGTTTCCCATAAGGAAGAATGTTTAAAGTTATTTTTCTGTCAATGGCAAAACTAGGAATAAACCTAATGAAAAATATAGAATGTGTGGGAGTGAAGAATATGCTTGGCTATAACTCCCCTTTTGTTTAACTATAGAAGTATTGCTAGTTAAGTGTTCCTCCATCTGAAAATATTGCATCTGGTAAGACAGCTCTCTATTCTGATCACCCACTGAGTAGGGAAAAAAGAAACGGGGTATTGGAAACAACCAACATCTTCCTGGCAGTCTAACCCCCTTTACTTGATGAAAATCTCCAGGAAAGAAAATCCTCCTTTAGCCAACTTAACAGTACCCTGGTTAGCTGCTAATGTCTGTTGTAAGACTACCTGTGTCAGGGGAAAAGTGGAGAGCTTTTAAAAACATTACCAGAGGTCATAACTTGGGAATCATCATTCTGTCTTTCAAACACTTCTTTATACTGCAGCAAGTGCCACTTGCGCTGTTCAAACACCGCTGGAGTGTTCAAAGGCACTGCGTGTTTTGGATGAAAGGTACTCTTGTGTTTCTACCTCCTCCTTCTGCTACGAACGCAATCTGAACAAGCCCAGGAGCGCACCAAGCTCCCGCGCTCTGGAAGAGTTTTCCAGGGATCCCCGCCCTGCTGGGAGCGGGGGTAAGAGGCGGAGCACAGCTGCTCATCCCGGGCTATCGCTGCTTCCCGAGGGGGGAGAAGCTGCCGCCGGGGCTGAGCGAGGGAAGGGCGAACACGAGCCAGCAGTGCACCCTTGGGGCAGTGCATGCAAACTACAGAGCCGGCGGGAGCTCGGGCCGGGAACGCCGAGCCTGCCCTTTCCCGGGACACGCCGAGCGCTCGGAGCACGGAGGAGATGCCGAGGTGCTGGAGCCAGGCAGGGCTGCCCGCCCGGAGACAGGGAGGCACAGCCCGGCCCCTCCAGGCGCTGGCCAAAGGTCAGTGGTGACCAGACGCAGCAGAGACAGGTGCAGCCACACACACACACAAGAATTTTTGTGGGAAGGCCAGCCAAACATTGGCACAGGCCTTGGAGATATTGAAGACTTGCCAGAACTAGACCCAGACCAGGCTGATCAAACCTGCGAGTGAGGTAACTCACCGAGGCCCTGGAAAGGGAACTTTCCTGGGGACTGTGTCATCGTCGCAGGGCACACAGCATCCACCACCCGGGCACCTACAGACAGACAAACCTGGCAAGGAAAACATCTGCCAGCTTCTTGTCCTTCCATGACTTCTTATCCCCTGGTTTTCCAAGGACTTACAGCCCAGGGCAGGGCAGCTCTCAGCACAGCAGGGTTAATGACGGGGTTACTTTTCCCCATAAATCGATAACCTCGGGGCAGTCATTGAGCTTTAAGAAACAATTACATTAAATTAACTCCAGCTTTGTGTAAGATATGTGCCACTTCAGTTCTAAATTACATATACTCTTTAAACAGGAAAAAAAAATCCACTCATTGATTAAAATTTCCTACAGAATAATAATTGTTATTCAAAAGCAGGATTTAAGTTTGTTTCTGATACTAAATGGTATTTATAGAAATGCAGGAGGGATATATGTGTGTCTATCATGAGCAAAGTAAGAGACTTTTATTTACAATTATTTGTTTCAGAATTTATTTAAATATTTTATTGCTATCCATATTTTGATAAGTGGAAAAGAAATAGGAGGATGATGCATTACTTACTGCTCAGTAAATCAGAGAGTTTTATCAACACAAGGATTCATAAAGATCCACTAAAAGATGATTTATGCCTGAATGCAACTTTTGGGTGGTTCAAGTTTGATGATGATTTTATGCCTGAGCCCTTAGAAATGCCTTAATGAAATTTAAAAACAAACAAAAAAATTGCCCCAACATTTTTTGATCCATTTGGGACTGCTTCTAACCCTGATTTTTTATTTGATTTTATTTTTATATATATATTTATTTATTTATTTATTTTCCCCAGCAAGATCCAACAGGAACTGCTGTTTTTTGGGAGGTTTAAAATGGATCTTAGTGGAGTTCTTACAGAATGTGAATATTGCAATCTTACCTACCCATGTTTTCTCACAGCAGACAAAACCCTGTGCAGAGTTTGATGGTTAACAGCAAGTTAGCTGAAAATTCTTATTTGCTCTGAAATTATTTCTGAATCAATAATAAGCTACAGAGATTTAGCTTGAAAACTCTATTGCAGAGAGATTCAAACTCTCAAAAGAGAAGAGCAGTCTCCTACCCAACAGCTCTATGGCTGAGCTCTGATCTGTTACTTCTGCCTGTGGCCCCTTATCCTACTGTTGTCCAGGGTTTTCCTCTGAGCATGAGCACAGCAGCCAGGCTGGAACACAAGAAGGAATTGTCAGTCCTCAGCAACACTGCTCCCCTTTGGCTTAATGGTGAAATGTTCACTGCAAACAGAACTGGAATGCAGGTGCCATATATGCAGGCGTCCAGGCTGCATTTCCCTCTTCCTTCCAACTCCCAGGGCAGAATCCAGCTTTTCCAACATCAGCTCCTCTCCCTGGGCTGCACTGAGGCAATGCCCCATTCACTACTGCAGTTACTCAGCCCTGTCCGTGTGTGCAGGGACAAAATGGCACAACCAGCCACAGCCTCCTGGAGGGAAAGTGTTCTCCTGCCCTGAAATCATCCCTTTGTTCCCAGCCTCTTCTCCCTCCCATCCACTCATTTAATCTTACCTGCTCTTGGCCTCAAGCTGGAACCGTGCAACAAATCTAATACATAAATCAGCAATAAACATTTCACTGTGATACCAGATCAGAGTTATAAAGAGCTGCTTAATTTCAGGGCCCACTGTACTCCTCAACCAATTCCACAGGTGCTGCACCTCATCCTTGTACATCTCCCCTCTCCACAGCTACATGGGTTTACCCTGGATAATCACTGCAGAGACCTAAATACTGAGACTTCAACATGTCAGGAAGTATTAGATCAAAAGAGGAGAGTAAGAAATAAACTGACATTTTCCACACAATAAATAGCTTATCATTAGCATTATATAAACTGTTATGACAAACTTAATTTTGGAACTATTGACAAGAGCCTCAAAGTTAGGCTTTAATCATGAACTTTTTCAAACTGGCTTTGAAAAGGAAAGTCTCTATTCTTGCTCTGGCACATCTGTTCTCAGTGCTGGATTTATTGGCACAGAAATTAACAAAATCACAAAGCTGATCTTCAGTCACCACCCGGGGCTTTTTGTATCTGTTTGGGCTGTTCAGACTTTAGAGTTACTTTGATTCATATCACAGAAAATCATTACTCAGATCCTGCCATTAATAGGCCCTACTCCAAATGACACTTTCCATGAAGAGTCATTTAGCCAAGGCTAGGAGATGAATGTGCTTTCTTTTAATGTAAACACACTACCCTGTGAAAATACAGAATTGAATGTTGTTTGAAAATAGATTGAAACAGGCTAGAATTCCTGAGCAGAGAAACTTTGAGGTTGGAAAACTAGCTTAAAATAAAAGGACTTTTTACAGATCTACTCTCCGGTGAAATCATTGCTGGATGAAGCCTGGGCCTCAGTCATCCTTCCTGGTCCAACACATTTCCATGGCTCTTTGGTGTCCTGTAAGTTCTGTCTGTTCTTTCTTGGTTACTGTACCTGGAAAGTGCCCTCTGCCCCACCCAAGGCTTGTCTGGGACCTGCACTTGGCTTTTCTAGGAGATGCTCCCAATCACCTGCTACACTCCCCACCTCTTCTGGCTCTCTGCCAGTGCTTCTGCTGCAGGATGCTGCAGAAATCTCTCTGGGCTCAGAATGCACAGCTACTCTTCTGCAGAGCCACTCTACTGGCCAGTTCCCCTGGAGCAGGACAGATTCATCCTCTGATCCCTCCAGACTCTGCCACACTCAACACTGGGCACAGACAAACCAGAAAGAGCATTAGTCTATCATACATACATTATATTATATATCTAATATCAAGCATGCTTTGAAGAAAAACACGTTAAAAGGGCTTAAATGCCTTCTCAAATAGGGCCATCCCTAATCAGACCTGAAGCCAACAGGACTTTCTTCACCTTTCCCAGAAAGACCAAAACATGCTGACTGGAGCTGTCAGAAGCCCAGAGTGCCAGTCTCTTGTACAGAGAGACTGCCACTGTACTTGAGTTCTCAAATATAATGATTTGAGTATTTGCTTTTATTTGAAGACGTGATCAAGCATTTACCAGAATGGGATCTCTCTCAGACTCTCCAGTCTAAGTCTTCCTCTCTAACTAAGTTTATCTGTTTCCTGACTTTAAAACGACCCTTAAGATCTGCAAACCACAGCTATGTAACTTTAAATAATATCCAAATTCTCTGAGCCTAAGACAGAGTGATCCAAAAATGGTTCCAAGGTAATTCAGCAACCAAGAACCCAGTTTTTGAGCATTTCTGAAAGTAATTGACAATATCAAACCAGTATTTCTCACATATTTCAGAAATCAACATCCACATATAGCACTTACTAAAAGTCAGAAGAGGCATGTACAGTGAAAGGTTTGTCTTAAATGTAATCTTTTCTGGTTTTGACAAATAGTCTGTAACTAACAAGCATTTACTCACAGAATATAAACCTCTTATCAGTTGCCTCTGAAACTAAGCTCACTGCACCCACTCAATATAAACTTCAGCATTTGTAAAGGCTTACAAGATCAAAATCAATTGTTCATACTTATGTTCCAAACTGTGGGAAAAAAAGAGCTTTTCACTTCTAAAATTTTCACACTTTCAGTCTGATAATCAAGATTATTAATATACTCCTGTTGGAACTTTCTTTTTTGTCCTCTCCACTACTTTTTCAATGGAGATAACTGCAGTTTTACATAAACTAACATCCAGGGAGAGAAATTAAACATACACAGCACGTGTACCATATTGTTTTGCTTAATCTATAAATTGTGCTTGGCTACTATGAAAGCCTCATTTCATTTCATTTACTCTGTGAAGGAATAATACATTATTCCTTCCTTCATTATTCCTAACTGATCATCAAGTTCTCAAGGAACGAGCAGGCGCTCATAATTACTGCAAAAATAGTTCAATACAAACAAAATGTAATCATTTAGCAAATGTAGACATCTATGTTCTCCTCATATAGTTTATAACACTGTCTCAACCCAGACAGACCCCCAGGCCTGTTCCACAACAGGGGCAGGGGCAGAGCCCCCTCCCCACCTCCTGTGCCCTCCACCCTGACATGAGCCAAGGCCCCCAGAGCTTGGCCAGCAGCTCCTCTCCCTCAGCCCTTCATCCCTGCCCAAAGCTTGCCACTGTGGACACTCATTAGGCTCTGAGCCCACTCTCACTCTGTTTTTTCTGCCTGTGTGTCCCTAAGGCACTGTTGGTGCCTCTGAACTTGCTGAAGCTCCATAGTTTGCTGGAAGCTCAGCTGTGCTTCCCATGCGACAGCACCAGCAGGGGAAGAGGAGCACGTGCAAAGAGCTGGATTTTGATTTCAGTGGTCACCAGCAGAGAGAGAACCCCATTAAAAAATCTTTTACACATGTTGTGACACATAACTGAATCTAGAGTGCTATTAATATCTGTAACTATGTATTTAGGGCAAAGTAATTTATTCTTATACTTAAAGATAATGACTCCTCCAATCATTGTCCTTTTCCTACCAAACAGTAAAAATCCTCAATTCAGAAAAAAATTGCATACCATCTGGCCAAAGTACTGAACATAAAGTGTCTCTTGGACAGAAGTTGGCTCCTTCATCATCTCTTTCTCTCTTTAAAGAGGAAACAGAGCAGCAGCATTACTGAAAACATTTTCTAATAAATGGCACCACTTTAACATGTCAGAGCAGAGCTGATCAGTTTTATTAATTCCACTACACTGTGGCTGGCCTCCTCCCTGCATAACATTTCAATGCTGAATGCTTTGCAACGAAGTCTAACTATTTAAGGGGAAAAAATTGTATCACTGACAAATTTATCTCCTTACCCAAGCCCTTCAGTTCCCACCCCTTCATGGTTTTTTCCTCTGACTTGATGAAATCCCTTTCCCATCAAGTGAATGGTGCCAATGTTCTTGAAGAAAATTATTCTGAGAAGATTTTATATGAACATACACGGAGTTTTCAAACCCCAAAACTCTCTTCTGAGCTCTTTGACGTTTACAGGTCTTTCCAAACTCTACTGACACTGCCTGAAATGGCACATAAATCCAGCTATATGGAGTCCAGCAGGACACAGTGGGGCATGTGAGCTCTCCAGAATGTTGCTGTGGCCTTCAACAACAGGAAAGCATCTCTGGATATGGAGAAGACAGTATTGTGACAACACATGAGTGCATGAAAGACTTTCCTGAATGCTAGATGTTCTTATGTTCTTAATCAAGTCACTTACCATCAAGTTGACTTGAACATTTCTTTCCAAGGACGCTATTAGAGTCAGCTAAAGCAAAGGAACTATGATGAAGTATTATCAAAAGAACAGAAAAAGAGCTCTGTAAAATCTGCTTAATATTAGGAAATCAAATCAAAGAACAGATCAGCAATGAAACACCTTTGGTGCCTGCTAGCAGAAAAATTCATTATAAACACCACGTGAAGGAGGCAGAGTTTAATGGCCTTTTATTCTCTAGAAGAATAGAATCTCAGCTCCTTAATTTCCAGGCTTCTGAGGTTCATTTGCAGATAAGAAATATGTTTAGCAAAAGAGGGATGTTTCAATAGTTTTCTTTCCACACCAAGCAGAAAAAACCTAGCAAAACTCAAAAACTTTCAATACTTTCAGGAAGAGCATAGGAAACTTTGCCTCTTCAGAAATATCATCAAACACTCCACCTTGAAATAAGTCTTGTTTGAGTTCTCACTTCTTGCAAATATTTGACATTATTTACCCTAAAGCCATCCCTGCACATTGTGATGCAGTGCAAAAAACCAAACATCCATTCCTTCTGCCCTAGGTGATATGAAATGTATTTCTTCCTATATCTCACATTTTTCCCTTTTACTTTAAAAAATTTATTTTGGGAAGAACTGGAGAGACTGCTCCTTTCCATTAGCCCTTAAAATAATATCCAGTGCTTTGTGCAAGAGCAATTAAAAAAAAGATGAGTTCTGACACAAACCTTATTTTTTATAGTAGCAAGAGAAAATGTGAAACTCATATGGGTCTTGTTAGTGCTAAATGCACTCCTACTGATTCCAATTTGTTTTGTTCTATTAATTTATCATCTTACATTTGCAATGATTTCATAGTCTGCTAGGAAAAGGTCTCAGAAGCATGAAGCAGTGAGATAACAGGATGAAGATGCAGCTAACTGTGATATTTCAGAGCTATTTGCGTACTATTTGTGAACACACCATTATTCTAAACACAACCCTGCAGCTTTTTCTGCCTCCAGCACACACAGCATTGTTCAGGAATAACAAATCTGACTGTCTCGGTGGGAAAACTCAGTGAACCCCACACACAGGAGCTTCCAACTCTTACTGCAGTTCAGCTGGAGAAGGCCTGTAATTTATTCATCTGTAATTGCTGTGTCTGCATTGATCAACTTTCTCCAGTCTGTTCAAGTCAATCCTTGCACAGAACATGAAGCAAAAGAATAAATCAGAACAGTACAAAATGGCAAAGGTATTTGTTGATACTATAAAGCAGATGTAGTTGGGACTGTGACTTAAGCTACACCCTGATGTTGTTTAGACTGAAAGCCATGCCTTTTAGAGCTCTAGTGTGCTTTACTGGTTTCAGAATTCTCAGTTGTGGTTTTCTTTTCCTTCAAAATATAATAATTTCCTGCTTCATGCTTTTCTTATTTTATCTACTTAGAATTCCTGCCAGCTACCAGTAAACAAAGTCCATGTGAGGGATACTCTGATATATGGGTACTTCTGCTCTCCAAGATAACAAACAAGTGTTCAATAGCCCTATGAAAAATGTGCCTTTACCAGTAGTCAGTGAGAGACTCACAAGTGGAATATTCAATATTCTTCATGAACTTCTGCAGTGCTCACAAAAGAATCAATAACTACAAACCCAGTTACACCTTACTGAGCAGAGCTATAAAATTAAGAGCCCAAAGAATAGAGCTGAACTGGTTTTCCAGGCAGTTTGGGGTTTTTTTCCTCTTTATTGGCACCAGTGGTCAGCAAAGGCAATTTAGTGGATGGACTCCTGAATTAGTATCACACTGAATAAGCAACATTTCCACAATGCTCACAGGCTCTGGATGTCACAGACACTGCACCACAATGACATTCAACTGTAGGTTTAGTGAAATTCCAGTCACTGACAGAAAATCTGTGCTATTTACTGGCATTTTTGCAACACTTCAGTTGGGATTGTCATGCTTTCTTACTTCTCTTTTTGTTTAATTATGATTTTTGTCTCTTTCTTTGTACTGCTTTAACCCACTTGAGGACAGGTGGGGCTAAAAGAGGCTCCAGGTCTTTGCACAGAGCTCCAGTGAGTGAGCCACATGTGTAGGGAGTTCCCTTCATTTCTGTTACTAAATCTGCAAATACCTGCCTGTGCTATGATCCACAGAGACACAAACTACTTCATCTGAACACAATATTTATGTTGCTTTGAAAAATACAGGATAAGGAGAATTAAAACATGCTACCTCAGAAACACAACTGGGAAGTGCCAGGAGGTGTGATCATTGCAGAAAATTATTTCTATTTGGTGTTTATTATGATAAAAATTACTTACCCAAAGGTCATGCCTGACCAAAAAAAAAAAAAATCTGGAAAAGAGAAGAATTTAAACTTATTTTCAGCATAACAAAGTATTTTAAATTTCTTTGAAGTGTTTTAAACTAAAAATCAATGCAGAAAGTCATTCTTTGGAGGAATGCCAGTCAAAGAAACACATGGAGGAGGCCAGAGCACATTATTGATTAATACCTGCATCCAACTTCAGTCCAGAAATCTGAAAATGCCTGTGAACCTCTCAGCAGTGAGCCAAGGACCCAGCAGTGCAGACTCTTTAAGGTGCTGAACCTCGCAGAAAAATGACCTGAGCAAACTTCTGTCCTCCCACATCACCAAACCCTCCCCTGGTATCCCCTCAGGAATTTCAGGGGATGAATTCCCATCAGGCAGGGCTGAATGACACAAATGTACTTTGCCCTTCTAGGAGTGAAGTGAGATGAAGCCCACTTTGCCAAGACTGTGCTGTGAGCAGAAATGGATGTGCCTGAGTCACTGTGCTTTACCTTGGCTGAGGTAAATACTTCAGAACTCAGTACATTCCTCAGGATCCTTCCTGTAAGTCTTGTGGAATCACCATGGTAATATTCTCCACTTACAGTAATTATGCTTACACATCCTCTCTGAATACCTAAGGTAGTTATAATCTGCAGAAATAAAAGTAATTATATAGCAGTCAGTGTAATACAGCTGTGGACAGCTGTAAATAAAATGTTTACTGGGGATGGAGACACTGCAGAGCTTTAGAAAAGTGTGCTATGAAAGACAAAAAATAACCCTGTTCCAGTTTAGGAGAATATGCAATTTAATCCATGTAGAAATCTTGTTCATCAGTAATTACAGAAGGAGATAAGAGTCTCCTCAATTAAGATCAGGCAGAAAATGGTTTTATGTGTCCTGAGAAGTATCACATCAAAAATAATTAGAGAGAGAGACATAAAAACTTTCAGATATTTTAGAAGTATTACCTCCTTTGAAATTTAGAAAAGCTTCAAAGAAATGTCAGGTTCTGGCATGCTCTGAAAAGAGCACTTGTATGTAAAAACAACAAGGCCTTTCCCCTAGTTTTATATATATTTGATGGAGCCACTCAAAAAGTAATAACTGAAAAACTAATTTAAATTCAGACGTGATTCTTTGGATAACAGTTATAGCTCAATGGTTGGAATTATTAGGAATGAGCCTGTGGCAAACCCAAGATTGGGAACATGACACAAAGGAGTTTCTGTCAAGCTTTTCCAATTATTAGTCTTCTCTTCCTAGTTATTTATATTTCCTTTCAACTCACATGTCTAAGTCCCAGAGCAGTAACACAGGAGCTCCATCTCTGAGCAACCTGTGCTAGAAAGCCTGTTTGCTTTTGCATGGCTTTAAGATTTTCTGTAGGAGACAGGAATGCAGAACCAAAGTTTTTCTTTACTGTTACATTTTTGGTCTGTAATCATTCCTTATGTCTTTGGTAACCAGTCTTCAGGGCTCACTCTTACTAATTAACTAATCAATTACACACTTGCTAATCTGTTTTATCCGAAGATAACACAGCAGAAGGAAAAGGCAGACATAGATTTCTTTTTTCTACTTAAAGACACATTTTCTTAAAACTCTGGTTATACACAAAACCATTCTGATCTGTCAGTCCACAGCCTTCCATATGGATTTTCCAAGCATCAGTGTGAATTAATGTTGATTTGAGTCACTTATTATACTGACTCAGTGGGCTGTTATGTATGATATGGATTGGCTAAGCACTGTCATCAACTCATTTGAAATCAATTCATTCATTGTTCACATCCAGTACACCATTTTGGACTGAGATAAAGTACAATGAAACAAGAAGAAATACCCACTGGGTGGCAAATAATAGCACAGGAAAAAAAAAAGGAAAATATAATAGTCATAGACTGGAGACAAAAGAATAGAATAGACAGAAACATGGAGATCAAAGACAAACATTGATCAAAGATAGAAAAGGAACTGCAGAAAAACCAGAACCTGTGATCAAAACCTGATGGAAAGGAGCATGGTGTGGTGTGAAAAAAGGAGAGAGGAGTAAAAAATCCTAGGCTCACTGATTCAGGATATCCTACTTGCTTTTGATTCTCTCCTAGTCTCTAATCCAGCCATGTTAAAGAAAGAAGTATATGAATTTCTCTACAACCCCTAGAGATAAAAGATTGTTGCCTGGCTGTCTTGTCATTAACTCTCCCTTGTCCACTTTGCTGTCATGTTCATCTTCCTAACACTGTTTTCAACCTGCTTTGCTGGTTGCAAGAAAGGATTTTCTCATATTTCTGTCACAAATTTCTCAACAAAGAACTTGTGTTAACTCTTACCAGCTAAACTCTGCCAGCAGTCTAATTTCTGCAGAGTTCCTGCCGCAGATAACTCCATCTCTTGTTGTGGGCCTCCTGCCCAGTGACAGCTGTTCATGCCCTTCCTGGCTGAGGTGCCACTACCTGCTCCCCAGGAAGAGAGGGGGGCCTTGGGGTCACTGGGACACCTGGGGTTGAGATCATGTTCTATCAGATTTAGGCATGATTTGTGGTACTTTTTTTCCACTGCAGGTTTTGGCCCAAAATAGGGTCATATCACAGGTTCCTGCCCCTGGGGTGATGGACAGTGTCAGAATCCCCAGGCTACTAGAAATAATTCCTTTTGGTTTTCACTGTGTTTGTGAGAGCTGAACCCCGTGCAGGTCACTGCTGACACTTCCCAGGACAGCTCTTCAGTGATGAAATTCCCCATTGACACTCACACATTTGGGGTTTGGTGGTGCTGTAGCAAATCCCTTCTGAGGCACCACAGGGATATCCAATCTTCTTACCCTGTCTTAATGTTGGGCAACAGGAAAGTTAGAGCTGGAACTGATTGGGCAAGTCTATTTCACTGTATAAGAGGAAATTTTCTGCTTTGTTGCATTAACTATTTTTTAAAATATGAAAAATTGTTAATGTTTTCAGGTGATTTACCAGATAACCTTTATTGGTCAAACAATGCTATGATCAGAATATCTTCAGGATATTACTCAGCAAATGGGTCAGTTAAGCAGCCACATGGCTTTACTAACACTTTAGAAATCTGAAGCACTGACAAAAGACTAATTTTCATTCTCAGAACCACAGACTGCCTGACATTGGCAGGGACTTCCAGAGCTCAGTTGGTCCAACCTCCCTCTCATCTGAAGCATGGCCAGCTAAAGCTCAGGACCATGCCCAGATAGATGGATTTGGAATATCTCCAAGGAGGAAGACTTCCTTGGTAAACTGTGCCAGTGCTCAGTGACCCTCACAGTGGAAAAGGGTTTCCTGATGTTCTGAGGGAATTTCTGAGTTTGAGTTTGTGCCCATGGCCTGTGATCCTGGCAGGGGCACACTGAGAGCAGCCTGGCTCTCTCACCTTGGCACCCTCCCTTCCAGTACCTCTCTATATTGAGAAGGTTCCCTTGAGCCTTCAGTTCTCCAGGCTGAACAGCCCCCAGATTTCAGCCTTTCTTGAGAGGAGAGATGCTCCAGTTCCCTCCTCACCTTCCTGACCTTTGCTGGATGCTCTCCAGTATGTCCCTGTCCCTTGTACCAGGGAGCCCAGAACTGGGCACAGAGCTGCAGCTGTGGCCTGAGCAGAGGGGGAGGATCAGCCCCCTCAGCCTCCTGGAAATGCTCCTCTCATGCAACCTGGGGTGCATTCACTGCCTGTGCCCAAAGGACACTTTGCTGGCTCATGGAGGTTTCCAGAACCACTGGATGCCTATGAACAGGAAGCACTGGCTTGGTTTGCACAGGCTCAGACAGAAACAATTGCCTATTTTCAAAGAGCTGGCAACCAACATTTTTCTCATGAGGACATCTTGTGGCTAATATTTCACATTATTGGCAATAAGCCATGCAGAGAAGAGACTGGAGCATCAGGATTCTTAAATCACCTCTTATGCCAAATGTACCCCCTCATTTCCCGTTTAGTCCTAGTTTATAAAGATAGGATCAGAATCCAGAGTTATATTTGTAAATGCCACTATAAACTATATTTAAATAACCAGACGTGGCTTTGTGAGATCATTTCTCCTATCGTAGCGTTCAAAATATTCAGTTTTGCTGGAGATATTTTCAACCCTCATTATTGCAGTTAATGGCTTGTTAAGAATGACATTGGCATTTACTGGATAAAAGACTGTTAATACTGCACCACTTACGGGCTCTATAAATTGCTGTATGTTTGGGAGATGGTACTGTAACATCTGTTCTGGGACACGTGCCTCTAGCAGGAGGAGAGTGGATATCTTTCCAAGACTTTCCAAGAACTACAGAGTGCCACTCTGTGAAGATGGCAGTAGTTTTTTAATGTTGCCAAAACACTGCTGCTTTAAGATACTGCTAAGAAAATAAAATTTGCAGACACAGCACTGCTTTGTACTGGCTTTACCACACTTCACAAGGTCATTTAGGTGCTTTTCATTAGAATATTACAATGTAAAGGTGCTGAGACAATTATTGAAATAGATGGACCTAGAAGACAAAAAGTTTAAAACTTAAAACTTTCAGCAACTGGGATATAAAAACAAGAAAAAAAAATCTACAAAGTAATTTCCAGTGAAACTGACTTTAACACTGCCACCATCCTGACAGCAGCTGTATGAAAGCAAGGACACTTCCATTTTATTTCAGTAAATCTCTAATCTCTACACTTGGCACCTCAAAGAAGTTCAGTTTAATATGCTTCAAAAGAATTAAAAATTCATTCTTCCCTTTATCCCAGATATCCTTATGATGAATTTTCTAGCACTGTCAGACATGTAGAAGCAATTATCTTAGATAAATTTGTTTGTATCATTTCTTGATCACAAATGATACCAGAACAGAAAATATTTGCCTCCATAAATCAAAATTTTATAGCTATCCTAGCAATGGGTTACAGTACATTAGGATCTCAATCTACAAGCTGCTGATGAAAGATGAACTATACAGTTAATGATTTAATCAGTATACTGTGTTAATTACAAATGAAGCCAAACTCAAGATGAAAATGAAATATAGAAAGAGCACATATCGGTCCAATCCTGCCTGCTTTATTCACTGTGGCATTCCTATTTAAATGCAATGGGACTAGCTGCATGACTGAGGCAAGCAGGATTTGATCCTACCTATATTACCTCTCATATAAAATATTCACACACTTCTGCCAGTAGTGTATTTTGCAATATTCTCATTATAGAGAAGATTATATCAAAGGAACAATATTAAAAGTTTCTAATGGAATCCAGAAAAGGTGCAAATTCACTTTTTTGGGGAATGTTCTCATTTGTGCTGCCTCATTAATCCCTTTAACCATGGAACTCACATTTTAATTGCAGATATGATCCAGGCTCTCAAGTATCCAGAAACCCACCTGTTCCTCCAGTGCACAGAGTCTGCAAATCTCCCCATTTTGTGGCCCCAGCTGCGGAGACAAGGCCTGGGGGAGGCTGATGGAAAGGCAGCACAGTCCCGTGGCCGAGGTGCTGGCCAAGCTCCAGGCAAGATCAGCTCCCTGGGAAAGGCACAGGGGCTCTCCAAAGCACTGTTGACAGCACTTTTCCCACGGGACTGCAGCAGCAGAGTAACCAAAACAGAAAAAAGTAGATCATGTTCTTCCCAATAACTGATTTTTCTAGTGGTAGCTCCATGCAACCTTTTCATCTTTACACTTCACTTTAAACCAACTCCCTTTTGCTCCACACTTTGCATTGCAGAGGAGCAGCACCCAGAGGGAAAGCAACACTGGCTTTTTTCAGCTGATGCACCAGGGACTGCTCCAGGTAAAATAATTTAAATAAGCCTTCTGATTTCTTCATGGTTTCAGAGTTTGTTTCATTTTTCACATGGCTTCAGGACCAGAATTACTTCAATTTAGTTTACTCTTTTCTCTTGCCTCAATCCTGTACCTCGGGCTGTCTCAGTGTGTACCTTGCAGCTGACTCCCAGCTTTAACACTACCTGTTATTGATATTGTTAGTGTTAAATACATCTGGCACTGTTTTGAAGCAGTAATATAACAATTGGCAAACTTTTGTGAATTAAACAAACGCCAGTTCTGCATTTAATTGGGTCCAAGGATCTTTTCCTGCCCATATGTGGAGTGCACACAAGGAAGCATCTCTTGATGGTGATCCCATCATGAGCTTCTTAAATGCATGACAGCAGCTCACTTAAAAATGGTAAGAAGTAGAGGAGATTGAAGAAGCAGCCCAAAATCTTCTTCAAGGTTCCACACTCCAGGCAGATTCAAATAAATTAATAAAACCCTACACATACATGCACACACACTTTTCTTCTGTCTTGTTTAATTCCTGTCTTCAACTAGATGCAGAGATGGATGAGCAGACTGCAAACCTGCATTCTAGATTCAGGTATTTCTTAGATATTTGCAGTAATTTTCATGTTGCAAAATCTCATCTGAACGGAGCATTTCCCATCCTTACCAAGTGGCCTGCATTTATCCATATGTATAAAGGAGGGCTGTGTGTGTGTCTCTTGCCACAAGGATGTAGTACAAGCAATTAAACCCTTGATAATAAACGGTTCATCAGTCCGCAGGTGATGTACGATAAGTGATTGCTCCTGCAGGTAGTAATCATCTGCTGCAACTGCTGAATTACAAATTCCCTCTGGGCTGATTGGATTTTATCAAGAAGCCATGAAGTAAAAAAGGGTTTAGGGGGAAGTTTTTTATAGTCTGAAATCTAATATTAGAAATTTGCCAATTGGAAATGAGGGCCTTTCCTTTGAAGACACTCTCACAGTTATCTCACTCTTTGAAGACACTCTCTGAACAGCTGTCAGAAAAATGGAACCATTTTCAGAGCAGCCTCTGGGACCTGAGTATATTCTGAGGCAAAGATTAAATTTAGTGTTTTTCCCACCTCCACAAAAACATATGCAGCTCTCATGCACACTGAAACTGTTTTCCCATTGGCAGAGAAACATTCCATAAATCTATACAGGGACTGAAATAACATGATCACACTCAAATTCAAACACAAAAGCTAGTTACTATTATCATTTGGACATTCTACTATACTGTCAGTATATACTGTCAGTACAGTATATGGATTATATTTGCAAATATTATTTGTGAGACCACCAGTTCCCCTGATAGGAACCTGAAGGACTTCTATGTCTATTGAATTTAGACCACTGTTGAAAATGGAACAGTAGTTTTAAGTTTTAATACAAGCCTTAGCTGTTAAATATATCCTCCTTTTTTTCTGTTTTATTTCAGTTTGGTACATTAGTTTCTTTCTATCAAATACCAAAGCAGTAAACAGAGCTGTGAAAAGTAAATTTTAAAAAATACACAAAAAATAAATCTAATCCATAAAATCAAAGCCCTCTAAACCATGTTAACACTTATTTCCATGTCACATAGTTTCAAGCTTTTTGGGAGAAGAAAATATCTATTTTTTGCCAACCTCTAAATGTTTCCTATTAATATTGTTATTTTCCAAAATATTCTTAATAGGGAAAGAACACCACAGAGAATAGAAGAAATTAGAGTTAATCTCATGTTTAATAGCAGCACTATGATTCTTTTCTTTTTAGTCCCATGAAATTCCCTGGGAACACAAAGTGTGTGTCAGCCTTCTCAGCTTCACTTTGGCAACAGAATTACAGCCCAGATTAAAAAATAAAACAGAATACTTTTAGCCTTTTATGAGAGTGCATCAAAATCTTAACATGGACATGGAATGTCATTATTTTCTAAACTTATGGCAGCCCAAATGCAGCCCAATTTCTCCCAGCAGCCATTCCAGCTGGGAAAACCAGGCAGCCAATACAGTATCCAACAACATAGGTGGGTGTTTTTTGCCAGGGAAGAGAAAGAAATGGTTTCAGAGTGAAAATTGGTCTATAAGGAAATACAACAGTAATATGGTGGAGCAGGGGTGCAGGTAAATAACTTCCACACTGTCCCACATTCCAGAGTTTTCAGAGTGGCTCTACCACACCTGCTCAGTGACACAGGAATCACCTGGCTGTGTCCAGAGCCAAGCAGGAAAAGCACAGGGAAGCACAGCCCTGCTGCACCTCTCTTGTCCAACACACACTGATTTTTTCAAACAAAATGATGGTTTTTTAATTTTCCCACATAAGCTTTTCCCATATCTTCATCCCTGTTCACTGCTACGGCTGGGAACCACCACAACCCATCACGTCAGCTCATAAACTGGGAATGATCAGCTCATAAACTGGGAATGCTCTTGCCTGGTTCTGAGGAGTCTCACACCAACTAAGGCTAACACTGGGCTCCAGCTGTTGGCTGTTCAGGGATGAGCAGGATCTGCACACTTGGCAAGCAGATCCCTGAATCCTGCTGTAAACCTCTGCTGCATCTCCAAGCACTGGTAATTGATTCCAGCTTGGACAACAAAGACAGCACTGGACAAACAGTGTTACCCTGCTGGATTTTCTTCTATATGCTCTCTGTGCATGCAAAAATAATACCTCATTACACATCATAATTGAAATGATATAATTATTTATATAAATCAAAAATAATTCCCCTCAATGTCAATGAGTCTTTACATAATACTTTGCACTCTTTTACTGCAGTGATTCTCTTTCCTTTTTTTTTTTTTTCCCTTTTCCTTATAACCTAAAGGAAACTTTGGGATGTGGGTTATTTTATGACATACTCAACACACATCCAGCAATAAGAACCTGACATATTTAAGACAAATTAAAAAATGAGACCTTTGAAAACACAGCAGAGGCATCAATGAATAGTTGAAGGGTCATCCCTGCTAATTTGATTATTCTGACACTTTGCAGTGCAAAGTAGCAATTAGAGTGTACTTGAATTGGACAAGAACCAATTTAGAGCAATAACCCCATAATCCAAGATCCAGCTTAACTGAAATTTCAAACCATTGACCTGCCTGCTTTGTGGAAACTTCAGGAAACAAGGTGATGGCTTTTTCGGCATAACCAGAGAACTTAGTGTAAAAGAAAACTACACAGCTGGCTTAAAATCCTTTCATGTGAAGGTATGATGTGATTCTGGTTCCAGTGGAGAGTTATGCAAAAAAAAAAAAATGGAATGGTGACAGTTATAAACAGAAACCCTGCTATTTTAGAAAGAACTTTTGCACTAATTCTCTTGAGGAGAGGCATTGATTTGCTTTAGAGCAGGTATGAGGAGCCAAACAAACAAAGCAAGGGAGAAAAAAACCCAAGTCTTTGAAAAAGGATTTTACAAGGCCTTCACTGCTAAGTTAGCAGCCATGGGATGTTCTTCTGGGCTTCTTTGGAAATTGCCAGACATTGCACATTGCATTTCCAACAACACAGGGACACTACAGCTCTTTGGGAAAACAGTATGTGGGCTCCACATCACCTGGGTGCCTTTGAAATGTGAGACACAGAAGAATAAAGAGAGAGGGGAAAATAAGAAAAAAATCAGAAAGCAGCCAGACTCTGTCACTGTGTCCCTTCTTTAAGCACAAACTTAGGACAAGTTATAGCCAGTTTTAATTAATCTTTAATAGATTGCTAATTTTCCCATCTAACATCAGCTACAATTTTAAGAATCCAGACATTAAAAGAGACAGGAATATAAAACGAGAAAAACTAGAAGAAGGAAACCACATTTTCTTTGTCTCTGGCTGGGAGTAAGGAGAAGGTACATGCAATTTACTTCTTTCAGCCTCTAGCAAAAACATTCTCCTGAAATAGTTTTTGTCTTTGAACATCTGCGTATTTCCTCCATAATGTGAAGCATGGATCTGAGATTCTTGCAAGTTTGTTTTTGTGAAGTTCTGCTGCAAATCCTCATCTGTCTGGAAGACACAGGGACCTTCCAAAGCCATCAGGGTGCCAGAGAGGCACAGGGCACCTACAGCCCAGTGCTGAGTGCAGAAAGGCTGCAGCTGTTCCCCAGATGGCACCAGGTCCTGTGGGCTTAGTCATTTAGGCCTCTTTTCCACTAGGTACAATTACTCTACATGGAATCATAAAACCATTCATGCATTGGAAGGCTGTTCTGAGGTACCCTAAGCCATTTCTTCCCCAGGCTAAACCAGCCCACTTCTCTCAGCAACACCTTGCAGGGAGCTCCAGCTCCCTCACCTCCCACTGGGCTTGCTCACCTTCACCCACATCTTCCTGTACTTCCAACACTGAGCTCCAGACTTAATTCTTGACGTCTTCAAACTCCTTGGGCTTAGTTTTATGGAACAATCTAGCACAGTGACCAACACCCAGTGGTTCAGGTCACAGACATCACGTGTTGTAAATAGAGAATTCTGTCAGTTTACTTCATCACATGCAATCCTACTACCCAGAAAAGCACCAGAGCTTTGTAATACACAGCCATCTGCCCAGGAAGAGCAGCTGGTAGCAGTGGGCAATGACAGGATCTAGAAGGGAAAAAAACAAACCAAAGGAAAAAAAAAAAAAAGGCAAAAAGAAAAAGGCAACACAACTTTCTTTCAGCTTTGATATCCGCTACTCATTTTAAGATGCCAGTGTACAAATGATTAATCCAATTAATTAGCATACATAAGTCTTCTTCACTGACAAGCTTCCTTAGTGATCATTTTACAAGTGACATTCCTATACCATCAAGGAGATGAGCTGGAAGCTCTTTTCTTCTTTTGTTTTAATGGAATCTAAGAGTTCAGCAATCATTTGATATCTTCCATCGATCTTGTCACACCACACTATTCAGAACAGCATTTCTATCTGCAATATTAATGTAGTTTTCTGGGCCTGATTGTTATCAGCTGTCTCAAGAACATCCCCTCAGATTTCATTTTGAAGTGACAATACATGATATGCTGTTCCTATTCCTTTTTATTTTCTGTATTTTTAACTGTCACAAATGGTCACATTGTTGAGAGAGTTTTCAGGGCTCTTAAGGGCACCTGGATTTCTGGACCTAACATTTACCAACTTCTGCATAATCAGTTTCTAATACAGCTGAAAAAATGCCATTTTGATCCCAGACCAACCTTCCCACCTGGAAATCACCTGTGGAAGAAGCACCATCACTCAGTTACAGCATTTTCCATAGGAGTCTGCAGCACCTCTTGACTCTGCTGAAAACTCCCTGCTCCTCCAAGATCATCCTTCTCTCCCAGAAGCACACGGTTAAGGGAATGTTCACACTACCACAGGATGCATGGCCATGGATTTAGTATTTCCAAAGCTGGGAGGCATTCAGATTAGGCTGATTTAGGCCATCTGTAGTAAAAATATACCTACTGCACAATTTCCCTTTGAACAAAATGCTCGGTGCTGTCCTGTAGGATGTTAATTAACATGACAAGGTACCACGACAAGATAGCCAGGTGCTAAATTTTTTCTAAGGAGTTTGAATTCTGGATATTTACTTTCTTCAGTAGTAAGCAGCACAAGCCATATCCAGCAAAACTGGGAAACTGTTGTTTGAAGTAGCGTAATTTTTACTTCAATAGCATAGTGGAATCAGGACATTTTTAAGGGAGTAGGAGGAGAGAGCAAATAGGAAAGAGAAAATACTCTCACTCTCTCAACTCAAATATGAGTGAAATGAAAAATCCCCAGAAAATATTTAAATTAACATTTTGAAATTTATCATGTATTTGGAAGAGCAGACTTAAAAGCTAGCACTAATTGATGAAGAGGATAAGACATTACCTTTTCAGATTTATAACAGCTCTTGAAAATTCAAGCTCAGAGGGATCCAAATGGAAAAACAACAAAGTGCATCAAGAAGATGGGTCAATAAAAAAAAAACACAAGAGCCTTATGGAATTGGTGAAGAGAGCCACACACTGTTCCCTTCCAGGAAACACTCCAATTCTGTAAATCAGATTAGGGTCAGTCCTAATTGTTTCAAGCACAAAGACGTGTGGTATTTATTTGCTGGGTGCCTTTTTTTCTGACTGATTAGCATTATGAAGATTAGCTGCCAGTAATTTCTGAACTGGCTAACATAAGGTAATTAGTTCACAGTGTGCTGCAGTGTGCTCTGCCCAGGAGAAGAGTTTGCTCATCTCAGCCAAGAGGAGGATTGCAGAAGACATTACAGAAAAAGAAACAGAAAGTTAGCAGACTTCCTGCAAAATTTGATTCAGCTTTTTCAAGATATACTATATAAATAGAGTATGAAGAATATTGGTATGGCCTGAACTAGACTAGAAAAGACTTTAATAACCAGTACAAAATGCTTTCAAATGGCTTCCTTAAAAATCATGTGGTGTCTCTCTCAACTTTCCTTCTCTGTGGTATTACGTTTAATCTTTTTATGATGTTCATAGAGAAACAACAGTGATTCAATGAGAAAAGTGCTCTTTTAAGGAGGTCTTAGTGTATGATTTATAAAACTTTCTTCTAAAAGCAGTTTCTAGAAAAGCAGCCTGGAGTCAGAAACATACAAACTAGGGCATTGGAGAGATTAGCATTTCTACAGAACTACCTACCTTGGCTCCAGTTTCAGGGGATAAGGGGAAAGTAAACAGGAACAAAGGGAAAAACAGGACTCAGCATCTGAGGTTGAAGGAAGGGGCAGTTGCACACACCAGCTCCCCTCAATAGGTCCAACCACAGCTTATGGAAAAGGCAGCAATGAAAATCTCCTATAAACTCTTCAAGGCAGGTGACTACAGGAGCAGATAAAGAAGCTTAGAGGCTATCAAAAAATCAGCTAAGCACCCCTATCTAATAATTATATTTTTATGTTAAATATGCTATTAATAGATTTCCCTTTTTTTTTTTCCTCTCTAGGTGTATTGTATTGTTTAAACCAAAATGTTTTTAATAAATCTCCCAAGTGAAGGAAAGCATTTGCTCTTAGCACTGAGATTCTCGTGGTGTAGTGCATACCATGAAAACTCAAAAAGCTTTTAGCTTAAAAAGTCTGTAGGGTGCTGATGCCATGAGGATGGTTAACAGGCTAAAACAAAGCAATGTTTTCCATTAACCATGTTCACCCTGTCATTCAGCAGGGCATTGACTGACACCTGAGCAGAGCCAAGGGCACACGAGGCTCTGCCAAGCACTGTGGGCCTTCCACCCAGCCAGGGATCTGCAGCACAGTCAGGATCTCTGACTTTAAAGGATTTATGCATTATTGAATGACAATAGGCAAGTAACTAACATCTTCACCCAATTTGTATCCAATTTGCTTTTTCCCTAGAGCTACCTGTAGGCAGTGTTCAGGAAATATTTACAGGAATAGCTTACAAAAGGGGCTCATTTAAATACAGGAAGTTAAATATATTCCGCACTGCTAGGAGCCATGAGGTTTTAGGTACAGTCCTCTTGTTCCAGCATGTCCTGGTCACCTCATTAAAGCAGAGTGGAAGACTTGTAACATTTGAAGTGAAAAATTTTTCCATAAATTTAATTTCAATCCTTATTTTACTATGCAGAAAACTTTTGGTTCTTCTTACATAAAACCCATTGCACAATACATGTCAACATCCAGTGACTCAGTTAATGGGTAGGTGGGAATATATGACAGATAAAATTTGTTAATGGAAAACTTAATGAGAGTATCAAACAAAATACCTATTAGCATTAGGAAGGACTGAAATAGTTTTAAATTATTATAAAAAAGAAAAAAAAAACCCAAGCAACATATTTAAATGTGAGGTGAGGAGTGAAAAAGAGAGTATTAAAAGTTACTTCACCATAGAAACATACGATGTCATTGGTACACAAGAATAGTGTGGTTGCCTTAAGCTATACCCAGCTACAAGTCTTCAAGCTGCTATAAATAAGGTTGGGCAAAATTCTGGGACTGAAAGATAAAATTAACAGAGTTTTTCATCTCAGGAGAAAACATGGTTAAACATTATAATTACCGAGACCAGGTATTTTAATATTGTGTTAATTTTAATGACCTTATTCATCAAAAGACTTATGAAAAGGATGACTAAACCTTAAGTGGGGAAAGTAAAATGTATTCTGCACAAACAAAGAATTTCAGGGATTCATGGCTCATGCTAAAAACTCAACACACAAAGTGATCTGACTCATAACTCTCTTCTCGGTAATGTTAGAAATCTAGGAGATACTGAAAATCATTAAGCAATGTTAGGGAGAGCAAAGGATTTAATTAAACCAGAGTGTAATCCTTTTAAGGAATTTCAAAGCTAGATCAGTGTCACTGTACAGATTCATTTGATCGTTTTTCTTTACCACCTCTCTTCCCCTTTTTTAATTATAATATCACTACATTAAACATTAATCACTTTAAATATACACATGCCAAATTCTTGTCAAGAATCTCGTTATCTCCTGTCTTAAATTGCAATATCTCCTCTGGCCTACCACTATCCATTCAGACTGCTGCTGCAAAAACAGGTGGCTTACCAGGAGCTAAACAAGTGCCCACAATGGGACAGAGAGAAACAGGATTCCATCCCTCTGGGAATATATTCTCCCTCTTGGAATGTTTGTTTGGGGGTGTTATCCCACATCTGCCATTTGTCCTTTACCTGCTTGACCAAGGGGAGTCAATGCTTGACCATCCCCAGAAATGCAAGGAGCACTCTGGCCATGGAGCACAGGCTGCCCATGGTCCCACAGCCTGGACTGCAGAGCTGCCTGACAAAGATGGCACACACTGTCCCTGGCTGTGTCCCTGGCTGTGTCCCTGAGAGCCTGGCAGCTGCATGGACAGGGGTGTGTGTGTCTGCAGGGGAAGGTGGGATTTCCCCAAGCAGACCAGACTAATGTGACTACAAGTCAGGGGGGTGAGTGTGTGTTAAGAAAGGCATAACATAAAATCAATAGCTTTCAGAGAAGTACTTTTCTCTTCTGCTATCATGACTTTTGAGAGAGAGAAATTGGAAGAACAAAATGCATTCAAGGAAAAGGAAAAAAAAAACCTGAAGAAGTGGACTAAGCACTAAAAGCATCAGTGCTGACCTATAAACAAAATAAAAAGAAATTTTGGTTATGGACTTCCAGAAAAAAAATCCACAACATTTTCTCCATCTTTCCCTTTAGTTTTCTGGGTTTTTTATTCTTCAGCTTTTAAGGTGTTTAGAAACCACCAACAGAAATATTTCTTCACATTCTTACAGTGCAGGGGGGTAGGTGAGCCTTCATTAGCTTTTCACATTGATCTTCTCTGTGTTCTCTATAATTTAATTGCCTGGTTAGCCTCTGTGAGCTCCATCTACACCACCACACACAGATCCATCACTCCACTAGCCAGATCCACGGGAGAGCTTCTTGGCACCTTTCTGTGATGAACAGAACACAAATGTGCTCCAGTTAAGTGGTTGGCAGCTGTGCAGAAACACACCTTTCCTTTCAAGTTGAGAGAGAGCAGAAAACAAAAATCCCTGCAGAGGCAGCCTGAGAAAGGGACTCCCTGTCCCAGAATGTGGGGTGAGTTTTATGATGATTAATAGAAATATGGAATGATTGAAAACACAAATGAAGAGCTCTCTCTTATCCTATAATTGCTGAGCTGGATCATGAAATTAAAGTCATCAAGTAGGAAAGATTCTGTACAGATTTCCAGAGATACTGCATGTTCTGGCTTATTGTGTCAGCCTGGATTAGCTGATTAGCATAATTAATCTAACCTTCTGATTACCCAAAGGAAAGAGATGTTCCTGGATGCACAGGTGAAATATAGTGATTGAGACTTCCATATGCTAATCTATAGTAGCTAGGAAGTATTTCAGTCCTGATTGCTTGTCTCTTGCATTCTGGAAAGGTCTGAGGGGAATGAGGAGAGCACGCTGTGTTCTTTGCTGGGGAGAGTGTTGGAAATCAGACTCAAGAATGACCAAAGGGCTGTACCAGTTATCTGTACTGTGGTACATTACCAAGGGTTTATGGTACAACAACACTCAATCTCAAATCTGACCTCAGACCTAACCTAATCCTATCCTAAACAAAAGCAATCAAAAGCACAGATTATATCTGGAAAAGAAGCCTAACAACAGCCTAAAAGGAGGATCTGCAATGATATTCCAGTAGAGTTCTGTAAAGTCACTCAAAAATTATTTTAAAAGCTCCAGAACAGAAGTTGATGGATACATTTAGGATTTTTTCATTGACAGTCTGAGTCATGTGTTTTGTTGTCCCCAATCATAAATCTGTAAAGCTTCAGCAATTGCAACAGCTAAAAATTGAATTTGATCATTTTACTGTTTTCTACTGTCTCAGGAAGGACAGTTACATAAGTCATAATGGCAATGTAAAATATTTTTTAATTATTACATATTAAAAACTCCTTAAGAAAATATTACAATCAATTTTAATTGAGTGAAAGTTTCATTGCTGGAAACCTTCTGTTTGTTCTCAGTATGGGCACTGACGATGAAACATTGCTTATTCCACTCCTAATCTCTCATCTGCAGAGAATAATTATGGGATTTCCACTTAAAACTCTGCTAACTCCACCCTTTGTTCTCTGTTGATACTAGCAGAAAAGAGGAGGCTCATCAACTACAAATTGGATTGAAATAGCAATTTTATGGCCACATAAGCTACCATGCAGCTAAGGCCAAGAAAACCCAACTTGTTATACTCTGTTGGGAGTCCAGATCACAGGGGAAAAGCCAAATTTGAGTGGTCATCAAATATACTGGCTACCATTCCAAGATATATCACCTTTCCAAGGTCCTTGCATGCTTAGTTCCCACAGTTCTTTCAAACAGGCTTATTAGTCAGAGTTTTCTCTCTCTCTCTCTTTTTTTTTTTTTCCATTTAAAAAAAAAATTCAAATGCTCACAAACTGTTGTCAGCAAGCATGAGTTTTAGACAATGAAAATGAGGTTCCATTCCACTAGAATGAAGAGCAAAAGAAAAAGATAAAATAGACTCCTCCAGTACAGGGTGTGTAACACAGCCTGCACTGGGACATGAAATATTCTCACACATTTGCTGCTGCCTTGTCCTGTTCCTGTACCACGACCAGGCCATCGGCCCTTCCAGGAGACAAACCTCAAAGACATTTAGTCAAAAACCCAAACACAACTGTTTTGTCAAGATGTGCCCAAAGCTGCACAGCCTTTCAGGGGAAAAAACCCAATGACTGACAGAGCAGATAGAACAGGAGGCACTTCTTCAAACTGAAATCCAGTTGCTCTCAGTGGGGGAAGGTACTGGAAACATAGACATGAACATGTCACTCTGCAATAAAAGCTGTCACATTTGAGAAGTTCATTAAAATGTGAAAATGTTCTCCCCCAACCAAGTTTCATAAACCCTTTGCCACTTTCTGAGTGAAAGAACAAAGAGCTTGACCTAAAGTTTGTCAGAATCATAAGGAAACTTTAAAATAACATACTTTACAGTCTAATGTCCAGGGGCTCAACAGGCACAGCTGTTTGATTAATACTACATTGGCTGCCAGCCCTCACTGCAACTGCTGTTATTCAGGATGCTATTGACTTGTCTCTAAACCTTAACACTATGGATAAATAAATCAATAATTGCATTAGAGTAGCCCTTTGTGACACTCCTGAGCAGAAAAGCAGCTGTCCTTTCGGATGCACAGCTGTCCCCTCCTCCCAGAGACAAAGGCACGTTTCATTCCTTCAGAGTTTCATTTAAGTCCTGAAATTGCTGCACACTGACAAAGCAGTTTTGTGGCAACCTGAGAATAAAACTGAGAAATGAGGGAAATCAAATGGCACAACATTTCCAAAGGGGCCTCCAGTTTGCCACAGGGACACAAAGCATCCTGTTGCTCAGGACACGTCTTAGAAAAGTATTGAGAAACAGCTGTCTTGTCCTTAAGCTGGAAAATTTGAGTGCTTTCAAGCACCTACTTAACTCCTTGCAATTAGTTTGTACAGTTATTCTGTGTTGGGAAGATCTGCTTGATGCTGTGAGTATTATGCTGAAAGAAAGGGAGACATGGGAAGGAGGAGAAGCTCATGTTGTCATGTGTTGCCAGGGGCTGGTTTAATTTTGAAAACCTCACAACACTGCACCATTTTTCATGTTAAATGGAGCTGCTTTACTTTAGATGTTCACAAGATTTCAAATCAGAAGAAGACATTCCTTCAGGCTAATGTACTAACCGTCAAAGCCTGAGCTCTCTGGAGTCAAGCAGTCCTGGGGCTGGGAGGAGAGTGCCTTTAGGTTCATCCAGAGCTGAATGTCCAACAAATTCACTGCTGTCAGTCAAACATGAGCCACACACAGCCCTTGGCTTCCAGAGGAAATAAACCTTCTACAATTCCCCAGAAAACTAAGGAGTCCAAAGCCCCAGTCACACAACCAGTTCCATCAGCCCCAGGGAGGTCACCCATCCTGTGCCATCCCACAGGCCAAGTGCTGCTTTCCTGCTCCCAGCTTGTCCCACAAAGGGTTTGGCTGTAGGAGAGTGTAATTACGTATCTCAATGCTTATTTTAAATGAAGACAGGTATTTATGACAAACAGGCAGATGCTCTAGGTGATCCACAGAAAGATATGGATGGAAAGGCAGAGTGGCATTAATAGAAGAATTGTGCTGTTCATATGAATTTAATTTTCCAGAGAACAGATCACCTCTCTCTTTGCTGCACTGGTGAGGCCCTGGAATTTCACAAGAAATAGCATGTTCCATGCCAGAAAAGCAATTCCACTTTCAAAAGCTAGAACACTTGGGCTAATTAGAGTGGCTGAGATACTTTGATCAGAGATAAATTAGTGCTTTGTATGAGATCCTGCTCTTAGTTAACTTCTTTTACTAAATTCCCACACTAATGCTTTTTAATTTCACATGGGAGAGAATGGGAGAAGATGAAAGGAAATTTTTTTAATCAACTTGCAGCAAATTTAAGAATAGTTTGCTATTTGTTTGGCTTTGTAAAAACACATTATGATTTTATCTTAGTAACACCTTTTTTTATTTATACTACAATTTATTAAGCCATTGCAAAGTATATAAAGCAGGAGAGCCACAATGCATCGGGTATTTTATGCCCCATTCCACATTTCTTATTTCTCATTGCAGTGGTGAGGGCAGGTGAAAAAAAAGTTCTGGTGAAAACATGATAAATTTTACTGGTAATAACTTGTAGCAGCACATACTCACTCTTCCAGCTGCATTTCACATGAGTAACTCTATTAAGTTTAGTGGGACAATTCTGTACCTAAGGAAGCCTTCCAGCTGCGAAAGGTTTTAGGCATCTTCACATTCATGTGCTCTGGGGTTTAATGTGCTTGCTCACTGTCCCAGGCCTTTATCACTATTAGTACTGTCTAGTTATAAAAGCCAGGGCTTATGGGTGAAATTATTTAGGAAAGGCTGAGGAATATCATGGCAGAGAAAAAGTAAATTAATTCAACCTTACTTCCAAAATGCCTTGGATCTTATTTACACAGTGGCATCTTTTGTGAAAACAAAACAAAAAACCCAACCAACCCCACAAACAAACAAAACTAACAACAACAAAAGAAAATAAGAATGATTGGTTAAACATTTAGCAACAACAACAGAAAAAGCTTGAAAACTGAAATTTTGATGAATATTCCCCTTTTCCCATCTGCATGCTATACTAGTTATGAATCTATGAGAGGATCTTGGTTCCCATTTCTTCCATTTCCTTTTTTACAGCAAATTCCCCCCGAACACCAAGGAAAAGATTCTCAACTACTATGATATAGTAACACTATTTTCAAATTTGGAACTTGGGGCCCACTGAAAGCCTAGGAGATTCATATAATTATATAAAGCCTATAAGAATTCCCCAGGATGTCTTCAGCCAGCATGTCTGCTCCTTAGAGATCCCACACCTGGCTCTTTTCCATGTACTCAATCCCTACTGGCAGAAGACATCTCCAGGATTTCTTTATAGTCCAGTGCCCTGCACCAGTGTGAATCCTTCAGCCATACCAACACTGGGGCTGATGGCACACAAACACAACTAATAACTGACAAGGCAAACCTTGCTGCTCTCACAACAGATGTGACAGGCCTATTTCAGGCCCCAAACAATCACAGCAAGAACAAAATTACATGCATCATCATTTAAATCACTTTTTAAAATATATTAAAGTAATTTGCAAATTTTCATAGGAAGTTTTTTCATCTGGAATTTTAGGGTCTAGTATTTGTTAGACACATAAAGCGGCAGAAGAAATTATACAGATCTGAAGTAATTATCACAAGTACCAGCTCAATAGGCATTTGGATAAGGAAGACAACTGATACATTAAGAAAAAATGTAGTTGAACCTTATACATAGGACTTGCAATTTAACAGTCACTGGTTACAAGCATCAGTTACCTCAGGCAGTTGCAGACAGGCTGGAGAAGGAGACAGGAAGAACAAGCAGGGACCCAATTCCCACCTCTCAACAGATGGTTAAAAGCTGTTGGTAATTTTGATCCACTCTCATCACCGTGTCTAGCAGACTTGAGCTATTCACATGCCATAAAACCTGCAGTGTGTTTCTCCTCACACTTCCTATTTCCTCACTTAGATACCAGAGCCATGAAGTACAGCTCTGGTGTTTTCCTTTCTTTCCTGCATTGGGACACCCATATTTTCTTAACCTGGCATATGAAGGTGCAGGAAAGGCCAGCTCACTGCTTGCTTTGGAGACAAAGGCTTATTTCACTGTGTCACACAGTGGATTTCTCTTACAGCTGAGCAGGGAGCAGACACAGCAGGGACACAATTCAGAGAAATTCACTGCATTAAAAGTAAATCAGTCACCATCACACCCAGCTGTTACTGTCACTGGATTTAATAAAGCAGCTTGCTATAATTTTCATTGTCATGCCTTTAGCACTGGGTAGTTTACCTTGCCTAAAACAAGGAACAAGTGTGTTTGCTTAGGGTAAAATCTGCAGAATGACAGAAGCCCAGGCTGGCTAAGAATGCCAGGGCAGGACCTCTGGAAGCTCATCTGGTCCAACCCACCTGCTCCAGCAGGGCCACCTAGAGCCCAGACAGCTTCTGAATATCTCTAAGGAGGAAGATTCCACAAGCTCCTTGGGAAATTGTGCCAATTCTTAGTCATCCCCACGTCAAACAAGTGTTTCCTGATGTTGATCTTTAAAGATTTCTTCCAACCAAAACAATTCTATGATCCTGTGATGTTCAGAAGTACTCCCCGTGCTTTAGTTTGTGTCCATTGCCTCCAGTCCTGTCTCTGGGCATCACAAAGTCTGGCTCTGTCCCCTTTGCATTCTCCTTTCAGGCATGAAACCCTCTTCTTCTCCAGGCTGAAGAGACCCAGCTCTTTCAGCCTTTCCTCACAGGAAAGATGGTCCAGTGCCTTTATCACCTTTGCTGGATTCTTTCCAGTAGTTTTGTGTCTCACTTTTGCTCGGGAGCCCACAGCTGGAGCCAGTGCTCCCAATGTGGCCTAGGTCACATAGATCATCCAGACACAAAGGCAAGTTCATAGCAAATAATATAAGAAAAACATGAATGTTAAGACCGACTAATTGTTGTAGCTCATGGAGGCATTCCTAAAGAACAGTGGAAGTGCTGAGTGTCTACTGGCTCAATCACAGCATGTTTGGGTTGGTGTTTCAGGTTCTCAGACCCACAGTTTTGCAGCAGCTGCAGTACAATATCTAATTCACCAAATATTGCTGTCTTGTCCGCACAGACCTGCTACCTTGTGACTTTCTGCATAAAACCCCTCCCTGACAACCCCTCCGTTAGGCTGCCTTCACAGATCCCGTGGAGTTTGAGCAGCAGTGCTTCAATTCAAGTTGCCAGTGCTCAGCGTGGCGCAGCCCTGGAGACTGCAGCGCTGGGCCCTGCAGTGCAGCCGGAGTTAAACACTCCTGACAGGCTGCAGCACGCTGGCAGCGCCCAGCAATGCAACTCGCTGATGCAAAAGTCATTTTCTTCCCGTCTGTCAGCCGCAGTAACCATCTCCGTCCAGCTGGGTCCAAGTGCCACAGGCTGCTTCCCAAAGCCTTCCCTGCCCCCAGGGAAGCCCAGGGCCGGGCAGGCGCTGCTTCAGCCCAGCCCCTGCGCGCCCAGGCCGTGCCGGCATCACGGCAGCTTTGTGCCCCACAGCTTGGGCTCCAGAGAGGAGCAAAGCCTAAACACGGATTCAGAATAATCCTTCAGAGCACACGTTTAATATTCACACTATCCAAATACAAAGAAAGGTGCGTGTCCACATAAAGAGGTATTCTATTTCATGAGCAGCTTCATGTTCAGCAAAGCAAAATATGGAGCTTGTCTGTCACTGGGGTTTGTTTGCAATCCATGGCAGGTCACAGTCAGGGAGGAATGCTGGCAGCTGCAGGCACATGCATATGGGAATACCTTATATTTATCTACCTGGCAGAACATTGTGATCAGTCAAGAAAACTTTGAGGCATGAAAGAGGACACTTCAAGATTTAAGGATGATCAGGAATAAAATCCTTGCTGTTAGAAGATGTGCATTGCCATCTTCCCCATAACATTCAGAACACTATCGTAAAATAGAACTTAAAAAAAAAAAATACAAATGCATATACTTGAAAGAGAAATCTTCTAAAACAAGATTTCTGAAATGTATTTCTTATTCTCTATGCACTCACTGATGCCACGCTAATCAGATGACTCTATAAATTTTATATATGGTAACAAAAATTACAGGTAATATCATAAAATAACAAACAATTCTTCATCATGTAATTATGTCACAATTTATAGCAAATGCCTTTTGTCCTTTTTTAGTTTTTAATAGAACAGGTGTCCTTCAACTTGCCCAGAGCAACAGCAAGCAGATTTCCTTCTTGGAGCTAAGGCACACAATCACTTAAACAAGTATCTTTCTCCTGCTTCTGCCTCTTACACACCAATGTAAAACCAATAATGAAATCCAGGCTGGAAGTCTAGATTGAAGTTAAAACAAGTGCATGAATCAATTCTCAAGAATGAAAAATAAATAGATAATAGTCTTCTTAAGCAGCCCCTAATATGTTTGCCTTTCCCTGGAGATAGGATTGGGAAAATTCTTGTTTACTTAGTCTGGCATGCCTTTTTATTGCAAGCATCAATGCTGCATTCTCTCCTTCACAAACTTACTGTGGGCAACCTTAAACTAATTAAATTTTGTCTCTACTTTTCCTGTCTGCCTCTTCCAGAACAAGACACTCATCAGAGCAAGAAACTGTCTCATAATTTCTAGTCCAAATTTATTTTTAATGAGTTTATTACAACTTGACTTTATGTTTTCTTTTAGCTCAAATCCACCTTTTTCCCCACTGGTACATAGTTTCTCAATATATTAGAGATAGCAATGCATTGCATGTCATACTTTCATAGTTTCTTGTAGATTGACTTTCTATCATAGTTGGCTTGACAGTTTTTCCTTGAAATTGCTGACCAGGATAGTTTAGAATATCCCAGATTCACTCCACTGCTGCCTTTTATGAAGGCATTAATTTCTGCTGTAAAACCCTGCCATGCAACAGCTCATCAAATCACATGTACATTTTTACACTTCTATATCTCACTGCAGCTAAAAGTTTCCTTCTGATCAGCAAGAAACTTTTGCACAGTGGTGGCCTTCTGACTCTTGATTATAATTACTGAGTCTCCAACTTCAGCAGACTTTCCTGATCACACAGGCTGTATTCCTCTACTTTTATCTGATTTCTATCATTACAGCCCTTAATATCATTCGTTCTTCCCTGTTTAGTATTCAACTACTTCTCCAAATTGATGTCATCTTCAAGTCTGGGTTATAAGCAAGTTAATTAGCACATTTGTACTTGTTATGCCAAGATCACAAGAAAAAGTTTCCTGGGAATTCTAAATGCATCAGTTTGGCACTTTCTCCTCCACTGCAAACCATCGTTGTGTGTTGTTTACCAACTTCCAGTGACCTTTGAGTTTTTTGCATAAAGATGTGCACAGTTCATTAGTTCTGCACCTGACTTACTAAATTTCTATATATCTCTGTGTTCCTGAAATCCACAGTGATTAAATTCTGCTTCAGTTATCTTCTCAAAAAAAATAACTTAAGATCACCTAATTTATCACTGGTAAAGGAACAGCATGTCATATTCCACTTCCCAGTAAAAACTGCTATTTATTCACTCTTACTGTTAAAAAGTATTCTAAGGACTTATATTTTATTGAGAGCAGAGTCAAGAGTTCACAATGCCTGGTTTACTTTCTTCCACTCCTGAATTTTTCACAGCTGCAGCTTTTGTAGCACAAAGTCTACTCCTTTTTATTTCATTTTAATATAAGAAATTCTTAACTAGTGATTTCCTGTTCTATTGTATTTTCTACTTCTATAAAATCCTCATTAATAACCAAGAACAGAGATAAAATAGAGGTTTTCATGGATTCAGCAATTGCTTTGTGGAGAAATGTGTCACCTATTCCATGCCAGAATATGCAGACACTACTACTGATAGAAAAATTTGTTCTTCAATCTACATTTAGGAAACCAGTCTTTTTCATAAAGGATACAAATCCCAGTAGGATAAGTCAATTTTTGACGTGTCACCCCATCACACTATACTGCACTAAAAATACAAAAGGATTAATGCTATTAAAACATCACATCTCTGAAAAGAAAATTATCAGAAATAGACAAGGAAATGCCCCAGAAAACCTTCATAGGAACAGTAATTTATTGGTCATGACCTATTCTTGCCATGAGTGAGCAAAGTACCATCATTTCCTTCACTAGCCCTGTTTGGCTGGGGGATAGGATGAGAATTAGACCCCAGCTCTATAAATCCTGCTATCATGAGCACAGATGTCTTGGTTTTCATTTTCAGCTTTCAGAGTGTCTGTGCATGTTTCAGCATCTCTGACTACCCAAGGATGGGAGGGACAGACTGAGGAAAAGCCCAGTTTATATTCAGGACACATGAATTATAAACTATCCCACACTGCCCATATTATTAAAGTACTGGGCATCATTTCTCAACACACTGAACAGATTTCCCTCTCCTTTCATGCATGATTTGCTTCCAATTCCTTGACTGGCACAGGGCAATGGTGATGGCAGCACAGCAAAGAGGCTGATCCAGCTGCAGGAGGAGGAAGGAAAGCCTGGAGAATGTAGCTGAACTATGGCCATCACTAAATATGGGCTTGTCACTCGTATGATTGCAGAGAATAAATCTGATAAATGCATATGACACTAAAGAATGATTGCTGTTTCCAAAGTAAACTGCCTCTAAAAACAACCTTTATCTTGAACAGTTTAAGAGTTTTTAGAAATATGAACAAAAGAACGTACAAATAATGACAGGAGCAGAACAGGAGGATCATGGTAGGGTGAGTGCCCCACAAAACAGTTGTGTAATTAATGTTCCATCAGTCATGGCATTCAGCTGTGTTATATGAAGTGGATTCTTAACTATTTAGAGCAGTTTCCTTATCTTTGGGAATCCATCCTCTTTGTGCACAGGAAATGCAATCATTCCATGACTGAAGTTACTACAGATGCTGTAAAAGTCCAGTCAGAATGTTATTAACACACCCATTTCCCAGAGATTTTACTTATTCATTTAAATAACAGGGGGACTATACAAATTATGTGCTATCCTATCACCTGCCCAAATATTTTTTCACATGATACAGGCTTGGAGGACTAAGAAGACTAGAAATATTTTAACTTGAACTATATTGGTCATTAACCTTTAGCCTTTTCTGCTCTTTCTTGCAAATATATTTCTTGGAAACTCACAAAATTACCTTTTGTTTCCAGGAATATCTACACAATCACATACTCATAAGGAGCCAATTCTGACATCTCCAAATTTTAGGGTTTATGGTAAAATTAACACACATTTTCAAAAGCAAACAGCATGAATAATCAGGAATTTTCCTTTACAGAAATTTTTCTTCAAAATATTTTGATAGTTTTTGAAACTTGAAATTATTAAACACTTTTTTGGCAGGAGAGAGGTCTTTCCAGGAGAGTTTCATTGCTATGCTGTTGTACTTTGTTGAACTGTCCTGAAACATTCCCTTTGCAGTCAATTCAGTGATGAACTGACCTTCCCCAGTTGTGGCTCACTGGCTCATGGCAATACTGATATAAAAGCTTACAATTTCAAATATAAGTATGGACGTCCCAAAACAGATGTCATGATTTGCAAAAAGTTGTAGAGACTAAAAATTTGTGTGATTTGTTAAAAATGTATTATAAATCCTGCAAATCCACCCCTCTCCATACTTATTGGTAGGCATTTTGCTAAATAAATTCAAGTTTCTAAAAGCCTTTAGCAGAGCTGACCAGACTCTTTCCTTCTAGTTTTGGAAAAACACCCCCCCCCAAAAAAAAAAACAACAAAACCGAAAAAACCCTACAAAAAATGTATGGGGAAAAGATTGGACAGGAAAGATTTATGGAGAAAAGACAAGGATAAGGGCACTGTTTTAGAATAAGCTCACCCTGGATCTCAGCAGTGGCCTTTGAAGCACGATCAGACATGCTGAAGCTTTGCTGGATGTGCACAGCTGCTGGCTGAAGGAAGCCTGCAAATCCATCCATGAGTGCTGTTATTTTTGAAAGCACAAAACACAACTTTTGAAAAGACGAGTCCTAAATAGGCCTAAAGTCCTAAATAGATTTAAGGACAGAGAATTATGATTAAAGTTGAGGTTTACCAATTCACTGTACATTGTTTTTAAATGACAAGAATGACACAATTCAGAACTGTGGTTGGATTTTTGTGGGTTTTTTCCTTCCTCTTAGTTAATCACAAGACACAGGGAGAAATTCTGGCCACACACAAGAAAGGGTTGTGGGTTTTCTAGTAAGGGGATTATGAGCAATGAGAGAGTTGTCACTCTAACAGCTCAGCAGAAGGACTTACAGCCTCACTTGCCTCACTCCCCCATGTGCTCTGTCCTTTGCATGGCTCTGTGCTGGAAAGGCCACAGGGAAAATGAGGCCTGAATAGGGCAAGAAGTTACAGCAGCCAGACAATGAGTCAAAGCAGTCAAAAGAATCTGACATCAGAGCATGAGCACAAAGGCTTTCTGCTTCTGAACTGTAGTTTCCAATACTGGAAAGCATTCACAGAAAAGGTTTTCTCTAAAGCACAATAAATCTCTTCCTCTGTCCTTTCAAAACCTGAAGTTTTGATCAAAGTACAAAGTACGTGGCCTGTAACATTAGATGAGAACACAAATTCATCTTGTCCCAGGGGAATTATGGCAACTGACTCTTATCTCTAAATTCCAAACACAGCTCTGCACACAGTTCTGCCTCTGGAGAGATTAGGAGATGTAAGCATACATGACAAACAAGACTCATTTGGTCCAATGTGCTACCAGAAGATTCTAAGATACTACTGTAATGAAGTATTTTTTCCTGCACATTACTGACCTGCTATCAAGTAGCAATTAAGAAACTAGAAAATAGGTAACACAAAAAAAAAGAAAAAAAAAAGTAAATAGTTATTGTTTCGTTATAAGGCTCATTCTCTGATATTCCCACTAGGTAGTTCCATAAATCAGACCTGATCTTTAGATTAAAATCAAATCTTACAAAAAGGTAGGAAAAGAGCTTCTGTCAGGCTCCAGTATGTAAACTAATTTAGCATCATTCCCAAGCTTTATAACTGCCCTGCTTTCAGCAACACAATCCAACAGGCACCATTCAGTTGCTATACTGCAAAAGCACAAAAATAAAAGCAACAGAAAAGTACATTGACAGAAGGATTGCAATGTTTATCTGCTGTAGGGCAGGTATGTATTTTTTATAGTAACACCATCAAATAGAGTCTACTCTGCCTCTTGAACTGTAATAAAAAAAAAAAAAAGTATCTGTAGCTTCAGATACCCTTAAAAGTATTGGGTTTAAAACAAGTCTCCTGCAATAACACTGCTAAAATACATCACAAGGCTTTCAAAAGTTTAACTTTTGGCATCAGAGAACTCCTTGCACTTGTCTTTTTGCATGGAGCATCAGGACCCATTTATACAGTGCAGCAAAGCACCTTCAAGACTTGCAACACTCAGAGCTGCTGATACTAAAATCAGCTTCTACAATGTAAACTCAATTCATGTCAAATGCCTGGGACTGAAAAAAAGAGATACCTTATCTGATGAGTGGCAGTAAAGATTTACTCATATTTTAGGGATCAAATTTCTTACACAGTGCACTTCAAGTGAGGAAAATTATTTTTCTGCATAAATGAGAGCATGACACTGGACCAGGCACTTGGGAATCAATCAGTGAGATGCAACTTTTATATAAATCATCAGAAAGCCTTGGAAGTCTGCAGCCCTGTGCTATTTCTGTCTGTATAACTATGCCTTTCTCCAGCAGAGCTGCTTTTCACATTCCACCTGGTCTGAAATCCAACTACTAAATGAGGACATAAAAATCAAAAAGGAAAACTTGTGGAGAGGATGAACTCCTTGAAGGAGCAGTCCTTCAAAGCATCTTCTTCCAGGAATGTGTCCTTGGTTTTCCTAGAGGAAGTGGTATGATATAGTGAATTCCATGGATGTGAAAAGCAGACTCCTTTAGAACCTGCTCTAGAAGCAGGTACAGCTGGTCAAAGCTTACTGATCAATATAGTTTTAACAAAAATCAGCCATTTTCTAAACCAAGCTGTCATCAAAACAGAAATTTTCCTATTTAATTTCCCTCTTATTCTGCCTTCCTTTTTCTTCTTTCTTCAGCTGTTTGGGTTTGGATTTTTAAGGAAACAGGTGTATTGTTACTCATATTTACCTTTTTTCTTCTACTCTGTTTCTAATTATTCTTCAAGTTTGTATAATATTTGGAGATCTAAAATGAAAAAAATAAAAAACCCAACCAAAATCTAAAATTCCAACAGGTCTGTCTGTGTTCCTTCTTCATAACTAACTGCTGCACTCTTCTTGAAAAGGGGATGAAACAGAGAAGAGAGAAACAGAAAAGGGAAAAGTTCCTTCCAAAAACTTGTATTTTAATATTCTTCTATCTCTATATCAATTTAAATATCAAAAATATTTATTTTAAATTCCTACTAACGTCTGGGGGAACAAAGAAACACACAGAAAACAAACCAGGAAAACTTGCAAAGTAGGAGAACTCTGAAAACACATCAGCACATCTGGAACAGCATTTTAGTGTCACCACAGGTCTTTCTAGTGGCCTTCCCAGCACTTACACAAAGTGAGAGTCCCAACCACTCAGCCACCAGAGCTGCAATGCAGTGGAAGGTGCATTTACAAGTGGTTTGTATGGAGTGCTGTGGAGCTTACAAACTCCAGGGTTTCATTTATCTTATCATCTTAGGAGAAAATCTATGTCTGGAAAACATAAGTTCTGGTCCACAATACAGGGAGAAGGTTTAGAACTACCAGATTCAGTGCCAGGATCCTCAGTGATTTCTAGGCTGTTCAGTATAAATGTTACAGATATTTTTGATTCTAAATCTACCTCCTTTTTTAATGAAAGCTTCTCAAATGATACTTGGCCCCAATGTATCTGTAAAACACTGAGTAAGTGACAGCGCTTGTACAATAGAACTTGGAGAACACGGAGTTCTCCAATTGAGGAAATACACAGCAATTCATATATTCTCTTGAACTCTTTATCTGAAGACTCTCTTGAATCAACACCATTTGAAAAACTGCAGGGTTTTTTTTTCTTCCTTGGTCTTTGATCCTTTTCCCATCTCCCTTTTCTGTCTTTAAGAAAAAAAAAAAAATCAAGCCCCAAAGCACACAAATACCCCAAAAGCAAACCAATCAACACATAAGCAAAAAAAAAAAAAAAAAAAAACCCCCCACACCAAAAAAAAAAAAAAAAAAACACACACCAAAAAACGCCAAAACAAAACAAAAAACCCCCAAAACCAATAAAAACCAAAAAAAACCACAACAAAACATAGAAAACCCAACAAACAGGCTATCTCTCTCTCTCTCTTATAAGCTTTCCAATGCATTAGCAATGGCATTTTCCTTATAATTTAGATCAGTTTGAAGGGTGGAATTACATTAAAAAATCCTATGAAATCTGCAGATCTAACTTCTCTGAGTTTACATTTTTGGCCTTCTCACAAGGTGTTAAAACTTCTTTTTACATAGATCAAGTGCACCATGTCATTACCAGTGGAACCAGAATCCCTCTGTCGCCAATTCTTCACCAAACACCTCCTGATGAACCTTAAACTGCCTATCAAGCTGAAGGAATGTCACATTCCTGACCATTTAGCAGCAGTAACAATCCATCTGTTGTGCATTATTACTTCTATGAATCATAAACTTAATTTTAAATTAGGTGATTAAATAGTAGCATAATTCACTTAGCTGTTAAAGGGATAATGTTTTGTTTGTGGTTCCAGCTGTTTACCTGGAATTACATTAGCTGAAGCCCAGGGCATAACTGTGAAAGTCACTGAATGACTGGAAACCAACACCAGGTTTTATGCCTAAAAGTCACATGAGCAATGGAGTTTGGGAGATAATAATCTCGAGGCAACAAACATTAATTAATGTTCTCATTCCATGTGATGCACATTTTTGAGTGATAAGGGAGAAAAGGATAATGACTGGGGTTTCCATTGTTGTTCTACTAGCAAAGCACCCTGGTTTTTCCCTTGTGATTTAATACTGGGTACAGGTACCATAGGCCTGAGTGGTGGGATGGTACCACCACCTTACCAAAAACTATTTCATTTCCATTGCACAGCTTTCTTACTTTTCTCACTTCACTCATTAAGCCACAGGCATATTTTCTACTGATAACCCAAACAGAGAAATAAACATGTTTTTTCAAATAAAAGCAGAAAAACATGCTTATGAAGCACTTGCAGAGATTCAATCTTTTCCCAAACATTGACCTATTGCATGTTTGGTAGGGATATGCCATGAAACGGGATGAACTGCAAACATTACCTTTTGGTTCCACTAGGCTGACATCCTTCACATTTATTCTGCTGTGGCCTTGCATTTATAGGTGAAAAAATCTGTGTGGAGAAAGTCCCTGTTTGACTGCTGCAGTCAGAGAACTCCTCCCATCTGTCCTTTTGCACCAAGCCCCAGGATCCTGTTTAACTGCAGAAGCTGTCAGGCAGGATGGTGTGCATTTGAGCCCGCTGCTATTCCCAACAGGAATCCTGCCAGGACTGCAGGACCCTGCAGCACCCACCTGGCTGAGGATCCCATGAAGTGCAGAGTTCATGGCATGATCCAGGCTCTGAATTCATGTCACTTGCAGTACTTGTGACAGCTCAGCCACAGTACAACAAAAGCTTTGGGGCTTGATGGAATTTCTGATGGAAAGGTCCTGTAGAATGCAATAGGAATGTACCCAAATATAGGACATATGTTTTAAATGTCAATCAGCTCAATAATACAACATGCCTTTTCAGTTCTGCAAAAAACCTGAGCAGGAGTTGTATGTAACTCCTTTGTACCAGGCTCTAAACCTACCAGAGAGATCAATTTTTGTCCCAGGAAGCTACCCCATAACTTTATGGAGTCTCCCTGCAGAGGCAGGAAGGAGCACAGAGAAGTGCCCAGGAGATTCACAGGAGGGTCAGAGGATACAAGGGCTGAGCTCTTTTCACTTCTGACTGCTGCAGTGAGAAGAGAATATGTAATTTAAGTCATGCTGTAGCCTAAAGTATCAAATAATAAACATAACTAACTTAAATATCTCAAACTATCAGCAAAGTGGTATCAATGTTTGTGTCACTTAGCCTATCTAGTCCATGATGCTTTTTCCTAACTTTAAATATAAGTAAAAATATTATGTGCAGTCCAAGCCAAGTTCAAAAGGAAAGAAGGCAACAGGAATGTTCTCATTGACCCCAGAGGCCTCCAGATACTTAAGCACCTTGTACCTGCAGAAAATGGGGCTTTAATTCACCACTACTTTGTTCCGAAACATTACTTTGAAAAATAGTAAGAGAAACCAAAGAATGGGGGCACATAACACTTGCAGTGATTTAAGTGTAGACTGTAAATGGTATCTACTCACAGTGCAGAAAACCTGTGCTATCAGAAACACACAAAGGTTGGAAGAAAGGTAAGAAGGCCTATAGTAATAACACCTCCCTCTGCTCAGCTGCAGAGGGCTGGAAGGGTGCCTGTTCCTTAGCTTTTGCTATGATTTTGTGCCTCTTACACTTTCTGATGCTTAATAAATTTACCCTGACAAGGGGAGTATTTTCTGAGACATGGTTATTATCTCCCCTAGATGATGGATCTGTGCTCTGCTTTATGGGAGTGGCAAGAACAGAGAGGCAGCTTAGCTGACCAATGGCTGGAGCTTCAACAACTTTGTGTAAGCATTGCAGGTTTTTATAATGAGGAATTCACAATGTTGCCTTTGAGCTTCTCTTTTCTACTCCCTGGCTTTGCAAATTTCCTTTGCTACTAGAAAACAACAGTTCCCATTCCATTTGCTGTAGGCAATGTCAGAATGTCCCCATCCAAATGGCTCATCAGCCTCATTCAGATCACTGTCAGTCATGCCACGGGCAGATCAGTAAGACAAGACATCCTGAAATGTTCTCATAGCTACATAACTGCCCCAATAATGACATGCAGCTCCTGTAGCAGAGTGCCTGCAGCAGCAGATAAATTCAGAGTCTACTTGCTGACCAGCTCCCACTGTGCTGTAATAAATGGCAGGTGTAGATAAAGGGGGGAACAAGGTTCTGCTTCAAATTTCTGCCCTTAGAATTGCTTGTCTTTTAATAACAATATGAGAATCCAGAAGTGGCGAGTGCAGCAGTACATTAATGAAATTTATACCTAAACACTACTGATGTGCAGGGGAGCAGGCTCTGCAGAATGAGCTATTCAGCCAAGGAAATGACTGCACAGTGTATGTTTGGGAACTACGGATTACAACTGACCTGCCATCTGGCACTAAAGGAAACAGTGTCACACTTCCAGCACAGAGCAGGCACCAGGGAGCCTCTGATTACTCTGCCAGGCAATATTTTGCTTGAATGAAATATATTGTAAAGTCTCATTAATTGCATATTTTACCTCCACATGACTGTAATAGTTTGCCATAAAAATAAGGTTTATTTACCAGCACAACAGAAAAAGAGACAGGAAACACAAAACAGAGGGATTCATTAATTCTTGAAATTTTTCCATCACAAAAAGGTAGGATGTTGCCAGTCTTAAGCTTATTCCAATAGATAATCATTTAGAGAGAAATTTATGTACAACCTGAACTTCCAAACCGAAAATTGTAAATTACATGGACAGCAGGAAGACTCAGAGAGCCCAACTGCCAGGAAAATCTATTTTCAAGGACATGGCCTTAGGAACAGAATAACAGAGAAACACACAAAAACGTATCAAAAGAGCAAAATTTATCAATAGAAATGATGCTGTTATCCCATGATAAAGCCCCATCTCTACAGAACTAAGTCAAGGCTGAGTATACTTCTTACAGTTTTGTCAAATTAGCTCTTCTATCACCTTGCCTGAGCACTGCTGCATTATATGGCTCAAAAAAAAGGATGAACTGTATCTGGCTCTGAGTTCTTTGTTCAGGCAAATCTCCCTGTATGTTTCCTGACAGATATGGTGTCATAAGCAATTATCCCTAATGGTTAAAAAATTGTGCTAAGCCACAAAGAAAGTACTCATGCCAAAAATATTTTGGGTAGGTCGTTAGGGAAAATGATAAATAAGTGTTTGAAAAACAATGTAAACTCCCAGTTGGAAATTGCAGCAGGGAATCTTCTATCCTGCATAGGATTCTTCTAAAAATCAAGAGCAATAAAGAGAAGACAGAAGATAAAAATTATCTTCAGTTCTTTAACTGAAGTGCCTAAAAAATAGTAGCAAGTAATTTGGTTTGCTTACATTTCAAACAGATCTATCCAGCTCCTTAGGTCCCAGGTATAAAATGGAGATGATTAGAACCAAACATGGCAGGAGTTGTTTCTCATCTGGAATGTCAGTCCAAAGGCAAGCACTGACATCCTCAGCACCCCACACCAGTCCAGCATTGCCACTGAAGGTGTGCAGAACTTTTAGTATCTGCTTCTGGCAGAAGTACAGCAATTTGTAGTAAAGACTCCTGAAAAAATCAATAGAACTATGCCACAGAATGTGCCTCTCAGTCTTTCCACAATCTGCCAAGTACGTAATTCAGACACATAACTCATTTTTCACCCAACTTAAAACTTTTGGCTCTAAATTATATTTCTTTTTCTATTTCACTGTAGATTAAGACAGAATAGTCATTTCCAGTTTGTAAGTGAAAGCCTTTCTCCTTTTTATAAATTCCAAATTTATTCTTGAGACAATGAAGAAAAGATCAAGGAAAAACTTGTACAAGTAACTTTTCTATTTACCACTTATACTATAAAGATAAGTAAGGAAAACATAGGCATAGATCTTTTTTCATGGTTCTATCCAACATAACTGCACAAAGCTAGTAAAGAGAAAACACAGCTGGGAGGATTATGCTCTTTAGGGGTAACAAATCTGTAGCCTGAAGTTCTCACCACCACTTTGAGTTTGCTTTACCTCTGCAAACTGTAATTTAGAGATGAACTAGCAAAGTGCTAAATAACTCTAACTAATAACCTCTTCACAAGCTCTCATGGAAACAGAAGTAATTTTTCCTTAAAATCTCCTTAATTAACCTTTTCAATGTAATACAAATTTTCAAGATAATAAAGAAAACTTTGTACAAGCATGACAGGTCAGTACACAGAAAATTATTAAACAACGCAAGAAATAAACATGCACATCTATTTAAAAAGAGATGGCATTGTAGAAGAATTTCTGTCTCCCAGCAATAATACACATCTATGGAAGTATTGTTATAACCAAGATGTCATCTGCAGTCCATTTTCATGGAAAAGGCTGCAGAGAAAAAGCAGGCTGTGTGTATAGTGCAACACCTGGAAAACTTACAGCACCACAGAGTCACCCAACTGTTTGGGGTGAAAAGCCCTCCAAGATCATTGAGTCCAACTGTAAACCCAGCAGTGCCAAGCCCACCACAGTCCCTCAGTGCCACATTTCCATATTTTTGAACACTTCCAGGGGAGATGACTCCAATCCCCAGCTGGGCAGCCTGTTCCAGTGTGTGGAAACACTTTCAGTGAAGAAATCTCCCATCATATCCAATCTAAACCTCCTCTAGTGCAACACAAGGCCATTTCCTCTGGTCGTGTTCTTTGTCAACTACAAATGGAAAACATGAATAAGATAAGCAATACACAAGATTTCACAGAAGAATGTACAGCTTCTTTACACAAGTGACACCTAGGAGAGCCTCTTTGAAAGGACTTATTTAGAGAAGAAATAAAAGCGAGGCCCAAGGCACTGGATAGATGAGCACTGTTTGCTCTTTGTCTATAGCTGATCAAAGGTGGCCACCACAGCAATATCAGCTGGTTTTGTGTTTGTTTACACCAAATATTTGCCAGCTGTTGCTGTCCTGAGCCTTCTTCCCCTCTCCCCATGAGTGTAGCCAAGTGCTATTGGTTCAACACATGAGCTTTTCCCATTCAGACTCAAAGCCTCAGCTGACTTTCTCCCTTGCTCTGAAAATAACACACCAGTTACTGCCTGTTTGTCAGCCCCCACAGATTAATTTTTTTTATTTTTCTGAGGAGACAGAACTACTTCATTTTGGGCATGAAATAGTAAGGAGCTTTCAGCATTCTTCAAAGTTATCTACATAAAATTCTAGTAAGCAAAGATATTTATTCCAATTTCCTGAATCAATGATAATAATAAAAGCTATTACTTCTGAAACGAGTTATGGTTCTTTCATAAGAGATGTTGTTACCAAATAATTTATTTGTCAAACCATCCAATACAATGTAAAAGAGAATAAATTGAGTTCTCAGAATAAATACAGATTATTTCCCATCCCTGCATTAAGCTTGGTAATTTTGACTTTCCCTTTATACTGCATATTCCTATTAAGATGACTCACTTTTCTGGCAAATAGTATCCTCTCTCCTATTTATCTCTGGTTCTTGACCTCTACTTCATGTCTTCTGATCTTAACCTCATTCAATAAATCTTTTATGCACTGGAACAGAAATTTTAAGTTTGTGAGAAGCAAGCATTCCCTACTAGCATCAGTCATCCTCCTGGAGGAAAATCTTGCCAAATGATGCTTCAGAACATATCTAAATCTATTTATTTTCAGATGTTAGTGGGTTTAATTTCAACTAAATTATTCACTTTGATGAACAGATATCACCTCCAGTACTGAATTCCCTAAATGAAAGAGCAACAATTCCACTTAGCATCCCCAGGTCACTGCTGGAGCACCTGATGCTCCACTCACATGGTTTGGCCATGGCAATCCTGGGTACCCTGGGGCCCTTTGGCACTTTGCTTCCTCACAGCCCTTCCTGCTCTCAATAATACAGGTTGGCTTTTAGCACAGAGAACCCCCTTGTTGTTGGCAAAAAATTCAGTAATTCCTTTGCTTTTCCATGGTTAATTGCCATGAACAATAGCAAACAATGTCTTTAATACTCCTCATTTCTACAACGGCTTTAGGTTTTCACTAATTTGATGCCTCAGCAGTGGTTTCATCATCTGATCTCCACAGCTCTCGCCTTCCTTTAGTGCTTAACTGAAGCAGCAAAGTAGAAAACATCTACATTTGATGGGTGTTTCTGTCACAGTGCTGCAGCCCTGGCCTCCCCCACTGGTGTTCTGGCAGACTGCAGCACATCCCAACCCTCGCAGCAGCACAGGGCTCTGCAATGGCCCCAAAGCTGCATGAGGCTTTGCTGGGTTCTGTCACCTTTGACAATGGATATCCTTGCTACTTCCAGCACTCAATTTTCTATCACTGACAGCTTTCACTTTACATGTAGGTGTATTCAAAAATGGAGTTGTTTTAATTTACAGATGTCTTAATTAAATAAACTGAACAAGATGGCTAGGGCACATTCATTCTGAAAGAAAACTACAGACCTAGGCAGAAGGAAAAAAAATGTGAGAAAAATCAGGAATAATCCATCTTGGATTTAGTTAGGGAGTTCACAGTGCCTACAGCTGGATGTTATTTGAATAGCTTTTACTCCAATCCTAAGCAATTATAACCACTTAGGAGACTGATTATAATTTTCTTCTAGGGGTTCATTTTATTACTAGACCCAATTTAACTCATATCCTCCATCAGCATCAGGAGACTAGAAATCAGCCATCATTATCATCTCACTTCCATTTTAGAGAAAAAGCAAAAAGGCACCAATGAGACTCTTTTTGAATTGTCAAATCAGAGCCCACTTGGGCTCATTGATGAGCTCTGGTTTAACCCTTATTTCTCTGTGTGCCACTCACATCTGTCAGGAGAAGTATCAAGCTAATGTTTACAGCATTGATTTTCTGAAAAGGAAAAGAACATCTATAACTGAATAAGGAAAGCTAAGAATAAGGATAGCTGGTTTTGTTTTGCTGTACTTAGATTTAATAGTCTTAAACATAAACCCATGGGTCTGTATGATACCACATACCTATTCCAGAATGGCAGGGTTAACATTCAGGTAGAAAAAAAAAAACAGTTATAGTCAAACTATTTTTTTCCCTTGAGAATTAATAGAAAATATGTACTTAAAAAATAACTTTTAAAGTGTATCCATTAATAGTATGCAAGCTTACTGAAGCACCCACACTTCAAGTTCTTTATTTGCAGACTTTCACTTAGATAATTTTCTTTTTTCATTTGTTTCTTCTGCTACTCTTGATTAATTAGAAAAGAATCTGATAAAGGCATCACAGTGTGTTTCACTTCTTTTCAAAGGCCTGTAAACAAAAAGACTGAAGCACTTTTTAAAAACAAATGAGTACATCATACACAATCATCTGGGTTGCAGAATGAGAGAAACTCACTGTTTAATGATCACTTGGGTGGTGAAAAAAATACACTTGCATCTCAAGCAGCACTTCGTAAAAGATGGAAGAGTGAGATCTTTAGTTCTCAATTCATTTTCAAATCAGTAAAAATGTAATAACATCTGGATCCCACAGATATTCAGTATCTTGTGGGACAGAAGCAGAGACATGAAACAGTCAGGAAAAGATATCTAACCTGCACAATAAACCAACAGAACTGGCTTTTGGAGTACAGAGACAAAATGGAAAGTAAAAGCCTATTTAAAATTAAAGCAGAGGTGTCATCCAAAGTTTACAGGCCTGTAAAAACACAGCTTCTCTCTTCTGGCTCCTTTTCCTGGATTCTGCCTTCTTACAAAGAGCTCTCCAAGGATACACGGTTTTCTCCTGATTCCCTTCCCTTTTTCCCAGTCCCTCTATTTCCAGAACATGAACTGAACTGCTTGACACTTCCCTCTTCAGCACACTCTTACAGACACATTTCTGTGTGTATTCCTACTGACTTAAGTGACTTGGGGATTTTTACTGCCCCAGTGCTACAGTGGAGTCAGAGGCACATCCAGGCCACCTCTGCCAGTCCCATGGAAGCACCCTAGGGAGAGCAATCTTTACCTGCCTCAGGAGTAGTGGGCATCCTGACACACCTGCACCTCTGGTCCTTGCTGGAATCAAGAGCCAGGGGCACTGGGATAGGCACTGAGGGACAGAGCTCTGCTCCCTGCCTCATCCCCCTGGTACTTAAATGTCTGTTTGCATGCCAGGCCCTTGAGTGCTCTGCAACCTTTGGCATTTTCACATTGAAATCTTATTCATAGAGGAAAAAATCAGAAATTATGACATGCCTATTCTTCAGAAGAAAAAGAAAAATGCAAGAGGATGCCTGACGTGAGAGCAACTGAACTGGATGCTCAAACAACTGAATTTTCAATGAGAAATTTATATGCTCCAAATGCTTCAGCTCTCCTCCCTCCCACTGCATCATCCCAGCAGCTCCCAGGCGTGTGCAGTGGGTACAGCCTGACCACCTGGGGTCAGGTGCCACCTCCAGCAGAAATCCTGAGAAGTTGTTCAGCTTGTGGCCCAGCTTTTGAACTCCACCTTTGCAGTGAGCCAAATATTGGTAATGCCTGTGCTGCACTTGAACAGAGCAATTTGTACCACCTTTGATTTCAAACCAGTTCAACCTTTGCTATAGAGATTCAGATTTAGAATTAGTTTTGCCCCATAAATGGCTCAGGTCAGTGTAGTAGTCTACACCAATTTGAAGTTGAAGTAATCAAACATGGAAAGTTCACAACAAGACAAGGAAATCCTGCTCCCAAAAGCCAAAGCTTTAACAGGGAGGAGTAAAGAGGCCTGTGAGCAAATGTGAGCTTTGCTATTACTATTTTTTCATTTTGTTTTTCTGTTATTGGAAAAGTACCATTTACAAATATTTTTTTTTTTCAATATTCTGCTTTTATCTTTATTTTTTTTTTTTCTTAGAAGTGAAAGGCATCACCAACAGCATGAAAAGTGGCCCTGGCTGGTTCTAGCAGCACAGGCTTTCATGTGCCTGCTAGAACCAATGTGCCACAACAGCTCAGTGGGAGCTGAACTGGGCAGGGCAGCAGCAGCAGGACAAGAGGCACCTTCAGATCTCTAATGACCACACACATCTGGAAATTGGAAAGTCTGTCAAGATTTACCCCTGAGTTTAAGCCATTCAAAGCAAAGAAAAATTGCCTTGAAATTGCCCATTTCAATCTATGATTATAAAACAGCATTTTTAAGGCTACATCTACATAACACTGTAACTGATTTAATTGATTTCATGGAGATTTCATGCATATTCCAGAGGATGCTGGAGAGGATAAGACAAGAAAAAGGAAAATGAACAACCATTTCCCCTTATATTATCTACTCTCTACCAGTCTGTTTTTAAATCATTTATCTCTGTTCATATTTTCAGCAATAAATAAATAAGAAGCAATGGCACCTCCCAGCTGGCAAGGATGAAGTTTTCTCTTTTGCACCTGAAGAGATCAGGAAGTTCAACAGAGAAGTCTGAGCCCAAGGAACTGACCAGACCTGAGTGCTGCTGTATTCCAGCCGGAGAATGCCTTGGACTAAACCAACTCAATCCACTACAGTGCACTACCAAACACTCAAATATGCTAAGTTTGACTTTGCTCTAGCCAATTAATATATATTCTACTCCATTAATAGCAACTTTAATAAGCATAATGACTGCAGAGCATTCCCAAAGTCTTCTCAGGTCTGGAGTTACAAATAATTCCCATTTGTTCAAAACTGGCAGCACTTACAAGTCTTTCTGCACACAATGTAAATGATGAGTTTGACAGACAAGGATAGAGTGATACTGGAAAACCAAGTTTCTGGGCAAAACAGGCATGGGGGAATTCCTTGTATGTGCCCTAGAAATACGCCATACTGGTCATGACATTTGAAATCTTTTCATATAAAGCCTGGAGTTTGGGGTTTGATTGTTACAAAATTCAGTTCAATACAAAAATCAGAACACTTTATTATGGAAGTGTAGCAGTCAGTCGTGTATTTTGATTTCTCAATATTTTCTAAACCAATTGTTGACAATTTTAAAGTATGTAAAGCTATATAAAAATTATGTCTGTAAGGAAAATTATTTTACTTTAAAAATTGTGGTCTGCTTATTCTAACAGACTGAGGACTCAGCTTTGTGTGGAATTTTGAATTTATTGGTTTAGAAATAGACCTCATGCTCTTAAGTGTTCAAGACCTTGAAAGGTCAAGTCTTGCTATGCTGGCAGAAACAGCCCGGGGCCACAGGCACTGGCACTGCCATCCCTGCAGCTGCAGAGCTCCTGCCATGCATGCCCCAAATGGGGCTGCACAGCAGTTTAAACCAGCTCATACAGAGCTGTGCAGTTTGCAGTTTGCAGCACTGCACTGGGTAGCCCCTCTGGAGCAGCTGAAAGCAGGAAAGGCAACCTGACAAGAACCTTGCTTTATTGCTACGTGAGTTGCTTTAAAATGCTGTGTTGTGGACCCACACTCAATTTACTTCCCATCAGCTCTCCATGCAAATCTGTGTGTGTCCATCCAGACACTTAGTGCAAAACAGCCACAGTGATGGAAATTTATAGCCTAAGCTACAGTGCATTAACTCCTTGGTGTCACAGTACTCCCAGAATTAACAACTGGTTTGCTCACTTGTGGAAGCGATGCCAAGCTGGTGAAGTGTTTGCCAACTTCATGCTCTGTGTTCCATATCTAAGTGGGTCCCAGAGACAATTTGTGCACAGCATAAAACACAGAGATTGTAATAACAGCTCAGTGCCCTTTCTTAAAGTTGTGATCCAGCCCAAAACTTCAGGCAAGCTGTACAGACCAATTCCAGAACAGGGTTTTTTTCCTCTTTAAGATGTTTAAACATGTTGTGCTTTCTAGTATGAATGGATTTTTACATTAGTATCTCATTACATTTTTTCAGAAAATTATAGCATCAAGCAAATACCTGTGTAAATGTGATTTAGAAAGCACAAATACTTGTGCAATTACCATGTTCAAAAATTTTGTGAGGTCTGAAATTGCTTCAGAAAGAGTCAGACTGTAACAGAAGAAGTTTTATTCCTCTATCTATTGTTCTAAAGTAATAGACTGAATATCCTATGGAAAATATTTGTATTTCTACCATACACATTACTTCAGGAAGAGAAGCTGATAAATGTTTAAGCCATTTTCCAGAGGAAAGCAAAAGAACTTCTCATTTCCTCTATAAACAGTTGATCCAAACCCTACAGCAATACCAGCAACAAGAAGAATCTGTATCCCTATAGACACATCTTTTTCTTTGTACAGTGTCTGCTGCAGACCTTTATAGATTGTCCTTGCACAGAAAATTCAAAGAGAACTCAGATGTTTTTTACTAAATAAAAAAGAAATCTCAAGTTATCCTGAAATAAGAATGTGTGCTGGACTGACTCACTGGTGACATTAGGATGAAAAAATAACCATTTTCTACAAGAACATTCCTGAACTCAAAGCACAATAAGAACAGACTAAGGAAGCATTAAAAAATGTTACCAGTGGAGTGGGGGGGAGGGGGGGAAGATGCCTTTAATAGAAAATCTTGGGGGAAAAAAATGAACAAGTTACCTTTCTTTGACAGAAGTTAAAAACACATCAATACTTCTAAACTCAATCCATACAAACATCGTGAGAGAGAAAGGTGTCCAGTTGCACAACAAAAGGAAAGGTCATTTTCTGAGGTAAAAAGAAAATATCCTGCAAAACACTGATTTGAGAATACAAAATCATTGTTGGCTGGTTTGTCATCTAAGATGTGAACAAACACTTTGCAATCAATAGACAGTTCTCAAGTACGAACAAACTGAAACAGGATTGGGTCCTTGTGTCACCTAAGGAAACACTAAAAGGATGAGGCTATACTTGTTTTCTTTGTGCTAACTTTGCACATAGAACATCACATTGCATAAACGGCATGTTTTTTCCATTTAATCTGTTAATTTTCAGTGTTTACATTAAATTCCTTAATTACTTCCCTGCCTCCACCAGATTTTTTTTATTTCCACCATACAGCAATCAGACAAGCAGATCTCTGCTGGAAACTTCTGTCACAGCTCTGTTCCAGACACTTTCCCCTTTTGAAAACCACTGCCAGAGACATTTTCCCCTCAGGCCAGATGGACACTGAACCCTGAAACACAAAGATGCCTTGGGTTACAGTCACCTCTGTGAATAGTCCAGTGTGTCTTTTCCTATCCTGGAGTGCCACCAGTCTCTGTTTCAAAGTCCCCAGCACAGGTGGGGAAGATCCAACTGGATTATCCCAACCCCATCTCCAGGGACGGAGAGGTGATGCTACAGATCCTCAAGGTACTGAAGCACCCATTGCCTGTTTGAACTATGACAAAATTCTTGACTGTGTCCTCTCCTCCAAAATGGACTCTAAAGCCATTAAATTCTCAGCCCAACTCATGTAAACAGCATTCCCTGTCACACCCCAGGGGTGTTCTCTCTCTTCTCACAGGGTGTAGCCCTTCTGTGCACATGAAATGCACCCCAGAAAACTGCATGGATGAACACACAACACACTCCAATGTCCTACAGACCTCCTGAGCCCCAACAGCTGCTGAAAGGCAGGGCTGAGAGGAGCTGCTGAATTACCTGCCAGTGATCAAAGCTCTTGCTTTGTGTCTGACTGGTTCCACTCCCTCCCTTTGTGCACAGGAAGCAGCAACCTTTCATTAGCCTTTCCCCATTCCCATCCATCAGCAAGTTCTAATTCCTAAAGAGAGGGTGTTATTAGAGCTTGGTGTTTGCTGTGATTGCTCCCCTCACAACGGAAGATGCAATCAGAGCAAGAATTTATGTCCTGTAATTCAATGAATGAATGTGTTCCTACAGCAATTTCTTTAGTAATTACTTGTGTAAAGCACGTTTTTCTGTAATTGAAATTCTACAGTCTACAGTTATTTATTAAAATATATTATTTCTAATGGCATTTTCCATCCTAATTTCATTACTTTCTTTCAATACAATGCTTTCATAGTCACATTTTAATTCTTTTTATTGGTCTGCAGATAGTGAAAGTTTTAGGGCAACTTACAAGCATGCAAACAGAAGAGCATGCTGTAAACAGAATAAAACCAGAGGAGAAAACATAGCAGGGCTGTTACTAATAGAAACAGAGACATAACTTTTTACCACTCCAGAGATAAAAAATTTTCTATATGAAGAACAACGAAATATTCTCTTATACTTCCCTACTTTATAAAGTCATTCCACTGTAAAGAGCACTTGAACATTCCTAAACAGCATTCTTGCCCTCTGACAAATATTCCCAAGGCAACAGGATAAAGAAGGACAATGTCCTAAAGGACCCAGAAAGCACTTACATCTTCTCTGTTATTCACACAAGCACTTTCCTGAGCAAGTAATCTTCCTAGATATTAAAAAATCTTATAATAAAATTACTTCAAATAGGTCTGCAGAGGATAACATCCCACAGGAAGCCTACAGATTAGGCTGCTAATCAATCTCTTACTAAAACCCCTAAATTTTACAAATTAAGTGTCTCAAGGTGTTAACCTTAAATCCCAGGTAGAAACTGATGCAAGTTCTCAACGAGCAGCATCATTTGTGGTAGGGCCTGCCCAGCTGCAGCCTCTGGGTGCCCTCTGCCAGGATCTCTCCAGAAACCAGGAAAGCACAGCTCTGGCAAGGAGTGGGGCAGCTGGCAGGGAAAAGTTGGGGGAAGACAAAAATAGGAGATGAGTCTCCCAATGCTGTGTTTTCCCTAGCACAGAAGGGGAGGCCATCACATTTCAAGTGGGGGCTCCTAGAAAGCTGGAGAGGGACTTATGACAAGAGCTTATAATGATAAGACAAAGGTAATGGCTTTTAACTGAGAGAACACGGGTTTAGACTGGATGTTAGGAAGAAATTCTTGACTGTGTGGATGGTGAGGCCCTGGCACAGGTTGCTCGGAGAAGCTGTGGATGCCCCATCCCTGGAAATATTCAAGCCCAGGGTGGAAGGGGCTTTGAACAAACTGGGATAGTGAAGGTGTCCTCACCAAGGCAGGAAAGTGGAACTGGTTGGTTTTTAAGTCTGTCCCAGCCCAGGCCATTCTGTAATTCCCTGGGGAGGACAGAAAGGAAACACAGAGAAGCACCTCTGTGGAACCACTGTTCAGCAATCCGAAACCCTCGGTGTGTTGCTGACAGTGTTGGCATCACATATGTAAAGCAAAGGCTCGACACCAGCTAATGTGGAGAGAATTCCATCCCTGGCAGCCCCAGTACAGCAGGATCCCACACTGCCTGAGCCTGGAGCCTCACAGCTCTCCTGCAGCTCTCTGCCCTCATCCATCAAATCCCAAGAAAGGCTGTCAGAGGTCCATGCCTAAGGAGAGTGAGTTTGATTTTAGTGAGAGTAGACAACTGAGTTTAGGAATGAATAATGTTATGGTTGTAATAAGAAAAGAGCATCTTGAAGGTTATGTTTTCTGCTGTTTCTGCTGTTGTAGGTCAGCTGAAAAGATTGCTCAGAGTTGCTGAAACCAGAGAGCGTTGCTAGGATTTTGTGCAAAGTCCTTGTGACTTACAGCTGGAGCTGTGAGACATTAAGTATTTAAGACTCCGTTTATCTTTCCTGCAAAATAGTTAGAAGACATCCTTTAAGTACCACTTATGAAAATAGGAGCATATATATTTGATAGTGTCTTTTTGCTTTCAGCTTTATTTTTCTTTGTATCAAATCCTGACAACAGTGAGAAAGACTTGGCTAAAATATATCATCTACTATCCAGAAAGTAAACCTTTCTCCACTTTCAATTGTAAATGATTTTCGTAATTGCAACTGAGTCTCTCATTTTTTCTTGAACATGACCTGCTCTGTGAAAATCAATATCTCATTATCCAAGCCAAAAGGTGAAGGAATTCCAGATCAGACTGCACAGCCAGTGTGTCCTCCCTGCTTGTCTGGAATCATTTGAACACAGTGAACCTTGATTCAGTGGGAATTTTACCAATTGACTTAATGTAGAGTTATTTAATAATACTGCGTGTTTCGTTCGGGGGAACATAAATAACCCAAACTACCTATAATGAAAATATCCTTTTCTGTTGGCTTGCACCACATTTATGGGGAATTTTTGCTTCTTTACAATAACTGCTGGGATAAGTTATTGCATAAATGATTTCAAAGCAAACAGTACTCTAAGCTACATCTTCATCACCTGAATCAAAACTTTACTTGGAAGGTGTTTTAGAACATGAACCAATGGCAGATGTACCATGCATTTTGCTCCATTCCAAAACATTTCAAACTCAACACCATCTCCTCAGAGGTAACCAGAAGATTGGGCAAGCCAGCACTTCCTACCCAGTTTACTTAGTTTTTTACCTTGTGGCCACAGAACAAATTCAGACAAGGGAACTGAAGGCACTCCTGTCTTCTGTTAGCACAGGCTTGGTTAACCTTCCCTTCAGCTCTCCAACAACCCCACAGTTGCACTTAGTGCCATGATTAATTCTGCTTAGAAATTGACCAGAATTCCCACATACTGAGCCATAACTTTAAGTTAATTAATTTCAATTTCTTGAACCCCTTTATATTTTAGACTCTTGGCACAGACTTCTCCCACACACTTGGACACCTTCAAGCAAGCTGGTCATCTTGATTCCTTTTGAAGTCCAAGAACAGGAGCCTGGTACTCCCCCTCAGCTGTTTTACATGTCAGCTTTCAGATGAGGTGAAAGGAGGCTTGTCCACAATTAATGAAGGGAATGAAGGTGCTGAGATTAAATTTAGATACCCACAGTTAAAGGTAGAAGAGTCTCACCCAAATCTCACTTTTCCTCAAAGGACTGAAGCCCATAGCAACAGGCTCATCCCCTGAGGCCATTAGAGGTCAGATTTGCTCAGTGTATGTTCACCCTGAAACATTGAGACTCTTGGCTGGGCACCTGGTGGCTGCTACAACCCTTACAGACAAACTCACACATTCAGTTGCTAAAACTCCAAGCTCAAATAACAAATCATTTCATTTTACTAAATGTTTACTCTGGGCTTTTGTCACATACATTTGTTTCTAAATACATTTTTTTTTAGTGTACCATCAGTTTACAGCAGGCACCTGAAATGATGGCAAAAGGTTCTGTGCTGAGATCATGTGTAAATACCAATAAAAATTAATTTCCTTTGGCAGAGGATATTATCCAAGCACTGCAATCACCTGATCACAGTTAGAATTGATCCACTTAGATTTATCTATTTACCCCCTTGTCTGTACAGCCTCCATGAATATTTTTAGAACAGCAAAAATGAGAAGAAACATAAGCTCAAGGATGACATGATTATTTCTGTTTGCTTAGAGAATACACATTTTCTCTTTACAATGGGATTTCCAAGAGCCTTTTAGTAGACATTGGGTCTTCATTCAGCATAAAATACAGGACAAAACACACAATTTAGCGTAGGATGTACAAACAATCCTGCAGACCACATTTTCCTAGTGAACAGACACCCAGGAGAGGGCTTGAGGAAGCTTAACTCCTATCCTTCTGAATATTCTTTTTTCCAAAGAATCACCTCCATTTTCTGTGCTTTGATAATTTTTCTACTCAGGCAACATGTTTAAATGCCAACACCATGAACTGAAGTTTGACTATTGAGTGCCTGTTGAAAGGAAGGAAGGGGGAAAAAAAAACCAAACCAGAAACCAAATAAAAGATTCCTGCCATAGTGAAGCAGTGCAAATATAGGGCCCCATAGGGCACCAAGGGCAAGAGCTGACTACAACAGACAAAATGGGCAACAAAGAAAACCAGCACTGAAAAAATGCACAAAAAAACCAGAAGTGAGAATACTGTATTCACTCAGGAAGGAAGCAAAAGCAGGAAATAAATAAAAAAAAAGATTAGTGAATAATCTTGGGACTTTCCTTATTAAGAATATGATAAAATGTTTCAAATAACCATCAAATTCAAATGGGGGATTTTGACCTATTATGAGCATTTTCAGCAAGAAGACAAAATCAGCACTAAGTGGAGAGAGAGAGAAACTGAGTACATCACATTCGGCTGTTTCACCACAAACACCTCTGTTCAGCTTGATTGTATCCATGACAGGTGTGTTACTGATACTTGAGGACTTCTGTAAAATTAACTTGAACTTGGTAGTTCACCAGTATTGGTCTTTACCTGTGTGTCAGCAAAATGATCGTTGGATATTTCCTTGTAGCTTTGAAGTGATTGGCAGAGGGCAGGCATAAAGCACTCTCAGTGCACCCAAAAGGGCTCTCATATTTATGGACTGTCAAACTAAGACCTTTGTAGAACTCAAAATTATTTCACAAGACACCCCTAAGCAACTCTTTCTGCAAAGGGAAGCTGAAAAACTAGGACTACATTTTACTAGGCGTCTCCTGACTGCCTTGTTTGTTTAGAACTGTTCCAAAACCCACCCCTCAAAGCCCCATTCCTCTCCAGACAGGATACCAGAGTGGAAAATCGCTATTTTCAGCATGCTCACCCCATCTCAGGAAGTAACGATGTGCAATTAAGACAGGAAATTGAGTTATCACAAGATATGTACTCTAAATTGCTTGAGAAGGTTAAAAGGGTAGCTAAAGAGAAAACATGATAAAAATATTTCCTACTTCAACAAAATCCCTAACACTAAGTTTCTGCAAGTTGAAAGATGTCATTCAAGGGCATTAAAGCACTAATGTGATTAATTGATGTCATTAAGCAAGTTCTAATAGTTCCCAGAGCAGTGAGAACATCTGTACATACTGCCACGCTTAGCAGACAGGGTCAACCAACCTCACACAAACCAAACCTGGGGTTACTGATAGTTCATTCTTTAATCCTCAAGTTTATAGCAGAAATTGTAATTAGCATCTATCATTTATTGGACATTCCTGAGAATACCTGACTGTATCTGGGATGGGTTTTTAACTCTGGATTTACTTCAAAACCTTGTTTTCCTAAGCTTCAAATTTCCCAAAATCTGTGAAAACATAAAGGAAATTTAGTCAAAAGCATAGCAGCTTCAGCCTTTCTGAAAACCTTTCTAATTTTCTTTATGTCAGGTTTTTCTGCTGCTAAATTACTTCCCCATGGATGGAACAGGAAGGCAGCTTAAACCAAGGAAATGTTTGGGTTGAGAGTCAATCTACAAACAAAAGTCAGTATCATGATGGACTACACGGTTGCTGTTTCTAATTTGAAGAAGAATCTCATTTGGAGACTTGTTTTGATTCCTTTTGTCAATTTGTTTTTCAGGAACAGTTGAAGAAGAAAGGAGCAACTGGAGTAGAAGGGATGAGTAAATTCACTAGTTGCCCACAAAGAAAAGAAATGGAAAAAAAATCCAAAGAAACAGAGGCAGATTTCTTTAAAAAGGTAGAAAGGCAAATATCCTTCAATCTACTCTTTTGGTCTTAGACTGATAAATCTTCACAATTCAATTATGGGCCAGCTTCCTCTCACATTTTTAACAATATTGGACCTGTACTACCTGGTAAAGAGCGAACTGCTCTTGCCACGTGTGGAGCCAGCAACATTTTACCATGTGACATGAACTTAAACATAACCCTCTCTCTTGATAATGAAGTGTTATTTATAATTAAAAACAAAACAAAACAAAACAAAAAAAAATTAACCTTTCCAAATTTAAACTGTCTTCTAATTTTGATATAGAGTTCCTGCCTCCAGTGGATGAACATTCCTGTATGAACTTCTACTACCATTTTCAACACTGAACATATCCAGCTACTCCCCTTTTCTTGGTGCCTCCAGGAAGGAACTAAACCCAGGAATCTTCCTGTGCCTCCCCAGCACACTACCAGCTACTAGGAAGGAAGTTAACTCTGTCCCAGTCAGAACCAGGACACACTTCTCTCCAATTCAGTACTCAGGCACACAAATCCTGTGTTGGAGCAGCAGGACTGCAGCCACTTTGGTCCAGCAGCTTACAAGGTCTTCTGATTGATATTACTCTGATCAGCTTAATCTTTTTATTATGTTTATATTTATTATTTATTATATATTTATTAGCAAGAAAAATGAACCAGTGTGCCACAGTATTATTAAACAAAACAATTTAAAACTTACATGTTCAAGGCCCTTGAACAACCTCGCATTATAACCAGCATAACTCTGAGAGGAGGGACTCCTGTGGAGAAGAAAACCCACAGATATTGCCAGGTCCACTTTAGTCTCTGCAGATTATTCTGCTTCTGGAGTTCTTTGAGTACTGGAAGCCTCTGCAATACCTATATGGAGATGCACAAATGCTGACAATTGAAGGAGGGGGAGAAATAGGTCAGAAGGTTAATTCCTTTTGTAACTGAGATTTCTTTTCAGGTAGACCTTGAAGCAATTTAAAAAAAAAAAAAAGGAGAATGACCATTTCATCTGGCTTGACTTGAAGGCAAAGCTNTCATCTGACTTGACTTGAAGACAAAGCTGTAGCTGTGGCTTATACCACTTGTACTTGCAAAATATGAATTTAGCAAGGAATGTAACTTGCTTCTATATTTAGGAACAGATTAGAATGACAATTAACACAGTCTCCAGTTATCATCTATAACATGTTGTGTTGAAAATGAAATCCAGATTTTTCCCAAAGATCACAGAATATTAATTATTATCTGGCACTACTTACTTTGTTAAAGGGAAAAAAACCCCAAGAAACTTTTGGTAATACTTTTGGACTTACTGGTACCAAGAATCACAACAACCAAAAAAAGCCACTACTGTTGTCACTGACACTGTTTTTTCTTGTGCAACCTAGAAAATAATTCCCGAGTTGAACATCTCTGAAGTAATCCTGTTCAGTTTCAGAGTCTAAATTTGCAGCTTCATTTTCTCTAACAAAGGATGAAAATTGCTTTCTCCTGCACATTTCTAGCTATCATCAAGATGAAAGTTCCCTATACACCACACTTTTTATCATTATGTTTTCTCAGCACATTGAGCATCTCTGTTTCGGTTTGCCCAATTGTTTATTGCTGAGCAAATCCCAGCACTGCACATGCTGTAAATCTGAAATACAATAGGTCTTAGAGCAACCCTCTCCCTATTCTCAGTGCTGCTCTAGAAGATGTATGAGCAAAAAGGTCACACATAAATGTTCACACACAGCAAATTTCAGGCCATAACTTAGATTCATTCCAACCACTAAATGTGTCTCGCTGAACAACAACTCAAAGTGAAATTACCTGACAGGGAACATGTGTCCTCCCAAAACATGAGCTCTCACCACAGATTGCATATTTCAGGTGTCAACCTCCTGGATAGGGAATATTTCATGTATTTATTAGGGCACACAGTTTCTGAGAATTCATGGCTTTATATCTCTTCCTTAGAAAATAGCAGTGTTGAATTTCAAATTGTGGCCAGGTTGTCTGAGCAGTGGGCACACTGCAATCTGTACTCAGCAGTGAGGGCTGCACTGGCTGAGAGCACTGACTCCTACAAGCTGATGGCTTTCCTCTGCTAATATGGGGAGCATGTGAAGACTGAAGTTTATCCAATGCTTAGAAGGAAAGTGGAAAAAAGGAGCAAAACATTATTCTTTTCAATTCAGTGCCACTGAAATGTCTGTGTGTTCTGACACTCTCTGTAAGACTCAGTCCCACCTATTAACTGATACAAGAACATTAAAGTTAGTACAGTTTGAGGTAACAAATTGCTCATTGTGTGCTGCATATGCCTTCATGTCCTCACTGTAGAGCTGTAGACACACAGGTTTGCTCTGAATGGGGTCAAAAAGTATTTGATTAATGTCAGTAGTGAAAAATTATTTCTGCCTTAGTCACCAGCATCCAGAACACACCTGCTGGCAGGATATGCTATTTCTTACCTTTCAACAGTTGTTGAATCAAATCTATACAGTTTCAATTTCAGAATCACTATTTTGCAAAACACTTCAAATAGGACACATCTACTAAATGGAATTTTCCTCTACTTTTGTTCCACTGAAAGCCCCAAAACAGAGTGCAGAGCAGTGTGCATTCTCAGAGAGCTGCTGGCAGAATTAATGCCAATACTTCATTCTGTCTGCCATGGCCATGAATAAATTATCAGTCTTCATAATTATGCAAATCTATTACAGTTCATTAGCTTATTTTGAGAACACTATTAATAATAAAAAGTTTCATAAAAAATAAATAGAAATAAAATCTATTAGACACTGGTTAAAATTTTGGATACAGAGTCCAGTGGGACATAGCTTCTGCTCCATATCTATATTCCCCCTGATGCTGAGAGTATTTAATATTAATAATCCTGAGCAAGTGTGGAAAAAAAATCAGGTAAGCATGATTAGGTTTAAGGAAGTTTTAAAACTCTGATGAATTAGATGCAGAAATTGGTAGTTGACTACTTTCAGTTAGTTGGTAATTTGTTCAAGTTTAGTTTGCAATTTTGCAACCCCATCTTTCTTCATTAGGTTTCTGGCAAGGGAATTTTCTGTCACCAGAGCACAGTGTTTCTGTATGTCACAGGAGGTTAAAAACTGTAAACCAAAGTGAGACAAGGATCATGCATTTAAATAACAAATTTTACATTTCGGTGGGTTTGGTTTGGGGCTGCAAAGGTTGTCTCTAATGATCTTAATGGGATTTCTTTGATCAGGTGTTCCAAAAGGTCACTGTATCAGTCAGCTAGCACCACTGTCAGAAGTAATGCCAGGTGAGTTTTATTGTCAGCCAACTGTCAAGAAGGGCATAATGTCAAGTTAACTGGAATTTACACTGTAAACATAACCACTGCGATTTAGTAATATATTCAAAGATTTCACAGTTTTCTGAGAATGTCTTGGAGCAGCACTTAGAGTTAGCATGAAAGTGTGCTGCTAGACTTGTACTCAGAAAAACATCTAATCAATCTTTTTTCATCTTTATGTATTTGGAGGAGAATGTAGGTGGATGTAGATATCTAATGTGAAACAACACTGCCCATATAAAATGTGATATCTGCTTTTTCTATCCCTGTTTCACAGCTATTAGTTTCTAAACGTAAAGTATTAGACTTTTGATACTAGTTCAAATATGCAACCTTATGATACATGCTGGGATAGTCCTAAAAATTAACCCCATCAGAGGGTGGGATGTTATCCATGTACTCCTGTGCTTTATGCACAGAGCATGAAAGAGTTTCTGAGTGAAAACCACGACTCCCTTTCCTTGACTTGCAGTACTCCAGCAAGCACAGACACGAGTGCCTGGGGAGGGTATGTCAGTATTAAACACACAAAAAGATCAGTTTGGTTTGACTCACCCTTCACAATGCCTCTGCTTTCAGCCTACACACTTCAAGCAGAGCCACATCAGACCCCTCTTGTATAAGTGCATGAATTACATTTCTGATGAGCTAAGGAATAAGAGTGGTTTGGAGTGATGCAGGGACAGGTTTCAATTTATAAACTTAGGTACAACTGTTGTTCCATCTGGGAGCTTCACAAATGAACAGGAAAACACAGCAGGAATATAAACATATTCTATTTGAAAAGGCAAGACCTTGGCATAGGTTTGGGTTCTTTTAAATGCAGAAAACAATTTACCATATTACTCTTACACCTTTTATGTGACTTTTATACTCAGCTTTCCATCATCCAAGCAGCACATTTCAGATCAAGTCAAAAAGATCCTCAAAAAGTTCACTGCAGCTAAATATAATTTATATCCTGCAGAAAAACTGAAGCAAGTTACTTTCTGCTATGCTAATGTCAAACAACCTCTCAAATATAAAACATTAACAATATCAAAACAACCAAGCAACTCACACCAAGTACAGGTTGGTGTGACAGCTGCCGCAATGAATAAATGAGCTGGCTTTCTGCTAAATGCCTTAGGGATTTTCATGTACAGTTTATACATTATAGGTTTGGGGGTTGCTGCACAATTCCATGCTCAGCTAGAGATGATCAGAGGTTTAGTCAGTGGTGTTTCAAAATCTCTGCAAAGAAATCCATTATTATCACCTGCAGAGGTTCCTTTCTTTCTTACTGCTGGTCAGAGGTGGCCCTTTGTTCTGTGTGGCTTGTGACAGGTGACAGCACTGCAGAGGCTCCCCTCACACAGACTTGCAGTGACTTTAGTATTTAATACTTCAGTGGTTCTGTATTGCACTCAGAAAGCAAGAAAATGCATTTTAATGTCAACTGTTCATCTGGAGGCCTCTTTTTATTTTTGCTGTTTTCTCTAGAAAAACTTTCTGTTGGAGCTTGAAAACTTTGTTTTCCTCCTAACACAATTTCCATGGCCTTTTATTTGACCCTGGCACTCTGCTTCATCCATGCTTGATTTTAAAGGACAAAGTGTGACTTGAGCAGCTCAGAATTCAGTCACGCTCAACTGGAGAACATAGTAGAATTATAAGGATATCTGATCTCCCTTTCCATTTGCAAACTGCCTGTCATAGACTGAATCAGCAAGACGTGACAGCTCGCATCGTAGTTTCTTTTCTACTACAGGATTCTGTTCCAAAAACTCTTCATCACATTGAATGAGATACACAGCTTGCCTAAGTTGACAACTAGGCAGTCTAGTGTTCAGGCAGACAACTCATTTTTAACTCCATCTGGCAATGTGCGGATCCAAACAGTGCATCATGTAACCACCCCATGAAACCAGTGCTGCCTTCAGGGGCAAGGACACTGCTCCTGCCTTCTGCCACCGAGTCACAGGCATTTCAGGTTCTCTTTACCTAAACATTTCCAATTGAACACACCAAACTTGCAGCCTCATTCTTCCAAAATAATCTGGCATTTTATGAAATCTCCAAGACCACTTAACGATGGCTTCAAGCTTCTCAACTTTATTTTTTTGCCTCTGATCAATAATACCACTAAAATTACATCAAGACAAACGGCGTTAACTCAAAAGTATCTGCTTTTTGCTGGCCCTATTGTATCTTTTCCTACCTGTTATGTAGTCAATCACTTTTCTACATAGATGTCCATGAATACAAAAACACAAACAAAAAGTGTCTGTTGTACCTGTTCATCTAGCTCCTTCTTGTGGCTTTTCTTTCTACTGTCAAGAGCTGCTAACATCTCACCCAAACATGCACCAATACCCGTTTCAAATGAGTATAATGTCCCACTTGGCTTAGAATGTCCAGTTATCTTCTGCAACATCTCACATCACTGCAAAAGAGATCATCTTCACATGATGAGCTTCTGTCACAGCAACACAGCACAGACTGAGGCAAATGGAGTGCTAACTGTGTCTCTGGGAACACCCATTCCCCCAGGATACAGGGAAACCCAGCCTCAGAGGAGCTGGGTTGCCTGGGAACAGTGCATGTGAAGATGATTTACCCATCACAAATGAGACTGCAGCAAACCTGACGCAAAAGTCATGAAAATCTCATACTACAGGGACAAGACAGTGCAAATATCAAGATGGGTAACTGTTGTGCTTGTAAGACAAATAGATGAAAATTAGCTTTCTGTGATAAACTGCGGGAAAAGGAGGAAATCATCACTACGAAGGCTGAGAGCACACTGTACATAAGCATCTACCATTTTACCAAGTAAAACATCATAATTAGATTTCTCACTGGAGAACAGCAGTACACCTTTTATGCTGGAGCACCTGGCTTAATTTCTTGTTGACATTTTAAACCCTAATGCATTTTTACATACAAGAACAGATGGTGCTCAGTGCTATTCCATAAACCTTCTCCCCATGGCCCTGACTAAGAACCAGCCATGCTCCATTCAACTCACAAATCCAGAAAAAAGTTCAGGAGGTTTGCATGCATGCTGGCATGATGGGGAGGAGAAAAACACCTGGAAAATAATGGAAGCCATGAGCCAAATGAGAAAGTTTTCTGCTCTTACAGGCCCAGTGTTCAATGTCAAAAGCATTATTACACCTGCTGGTGAGTGTTAGCTGGCTACAGTTCTGCCTTGAGTGATGGTCAGGATGTTGCTGTGCTGTTGAGGAATACCATGGTTAATGTATCACTTGGGCTGGAATTTGCACAGCTATCAGGCAGGACAAGAGTTTTCAGCAAGAGCAGCTAGAAAAAAAAATAACCTTACACTTTCTCTAAACCCAGTACCCAATCCCAGTGAATTCACATGCACTTTGCAGACCAGAGTTAAGACAGACACATATAAATTTTATCTGAAACTCCTCATATACTCATAACCTGCTAAACTCACTAGACTAAGCAAGGTTTGGGATTGCAGGACAAACTTTTGCTCCACACATAAGGACAGGCTGAAGTTTGCTAGTTCCAAATTACCATTTTTTACTGACACTTCCCAAATTCCACCCCTTGCAAAGTGGGGTAAAAAAACATGTGGGGTAAACTACAGGGAGTCAGAGCACCAGCAAAGTCAGGCCATCCCACCCTGCCAGATTTTAATGGGAGTAGGAGGAATTTGAACAAATTTCTTTATAATAGAAGAGTTAGGTTTGTATTATTATTTCTAGATAACTTGCTGCCTAATATGGCCAGTATGCACCCAGAAGAGTCTGCAAAAATGCAAAATGAGCTGTTCTTATAGATTTCAATTCTTTGAATCAAAGCTGCCTCATGTGGAAAGAAATGCAACAGACAGGAGTTCACAGTTCAGCCTTCACAGTGCCAATAGCCTAAAGCAGTTGGGGAAGACATCATTGATCAGCCTCGTGGTATATATTCCAACACAACTTTCCAGAGGGAGTTTTCCTGAAATCCATGCTGCTGCTTCAGCTCCACCTCAGGTGACTGTCACTCACTGCCTGAGCTCTCTGTGCCCCAGCCAGGCACACCCAGAGAGCCAGAACAACTACTGGCACTTCCCCTCCACAGCACAGCTACACCAGTGCTCCTGACCTTTGCAGGTTTTATTTTCAGTGTTTTCTATGGCCATCTATGACCCGTGTCCCTTTCCTTGAGGGCTCATCGCGGCTGAATTCCAAGTTGCCTTTCACTGGGCGTCTAGACTGTGAAACTTTGTAGTCACACATACACAACCTTCGAATGCAAGTCGGTTCATTTTTATCCTCATTACCCCCGGCCCGCAGCTCGGCCGCACAGCGCTGTACACAGCTCCTCCCACGGTGGGGCCGCTAGAGTGCACCACAGCTCGTTCCCGGCAGTTCTCTTCCAAGTATTTCAGAAGTGAGTACTTGACCGGATGAGACTTTTGGCAGAGGCAGTTTATGGTAGTGCCCTCTCTGTGTAGGACATTGTTCTTTTCCATGTGCCTCCATCAGGCTCAGAAGAGCTTTTGGAGACTTTCAATCTCCACAAACCACATCCTGAGGAACCAGACCTCATTTTAAAGCTAGCCCTGGTCTGCTTTAAGCAGGGGCTGGACTTGATGACCTCCAGAGACTCTTCAAGCCTATGTTATTCTGCATAACAAACAAATCCTCTTAAGATGGAAGAGGAAGGGCCAAAATGCACTTTAAATGAGACGAGAGCTAAAGAGAGCTAACAGTGCTGCAGAGACAGGAATGTCTGCCAGGCAGCACATGCTGGGTGGTGGCAGATTCCACTTCCATCCCTGACAAGAAGACAGACAGGACTGTGCTGTGCTTCTGGCAGGAATTGCCTGCCCTCCACAGTCCAACAGCTCGGACAGCCCACCGCCAAGGGCTGTCAGGGACCACCAAAGAAAACATAGCTTAAGCATACGGATTTTCAGTGTTATTTTTCGTTCCAATTCAGTGGGCAGCTAAGAAATTCAAACTCTTTTAAACACAAGCATCACTAGAAAGACTAACTAGCTTAACTATTTGACAGCTGCCTTTGAAAAATAAATGTCTTCATGAATACAGACGGCTTTCTAGACTGGATAGGATGAGGTGTTAGCTGTGATTGCCCATTGTGCAACAAACCCCTAGGAAACCTTGTTTATAACCTCTGATCAATTCCTTTCCTTAATGGCAGTACAGAGACCCATCAGATTGCTTTTCATGGCAACAGGATTTGTCTTTTTTTAAGGGTGAGGCTGAAGATTTGCAAAGTTCACTACCTCTCTCATTTCTCCTCTGGCAATTAACAGCTAGTGGTTATACACTGTTCACTTGGTGCCAGCATTTTCAGAGTCTAACATTAACTAGCAAAAGGAATGAGGTCAGGAAACTAGTTCAGATACATTACTTTCTAGTCTTTTCTTGATCCTTAAACTTACTGATGCCAATTAGCAAAGTACTAATGAACCTCTACCTCTATTGAATGGCTGCTGCATTCAATTGCAAAACAAGCCACTTCCAATCCTAACTCTCTAAGAAAATGTGAATTGGATCATGATATGCATTCTAGTTAATGAGGAGTATTTAATGTAGATCTTGCAGAGTGCTCAGGTGGATCACAAACAGGTAATTGCATTGAGAGTTGATTGCAGCCAGGCTTTGGAGCACTGATGCACTGGTTGATAACCCAGTTATTGCACACACAGCTTGTGGCAGCGAGTGTTCCACTTCTCATTTCACACCACAGATCTGCACGCTGCCGAGTGACTGCGAGCAGTTTGGGTGACTGCAGTCTCTTCATTTGGTACTACTGGACTCGAAAATCCAACTGCAGGCGAGATTCTCACCAGGTGCCTGCCTTCATGGAGTCTCGGTACCCTTGTGGCTGAAGTCATCCAACCTCACCCCGAGATCAAAGCAAAGCCAAGTGCAAAGCTCTGGTTGTTCATGATCTTGTCCATTCAAATTCCCAACACCTGCAGCATTCCCACCTTCCACCGGGGCAGCCTGGTTTCAGTATTTAACTCCTCACATTTCCCCTCTTCTTACTAAGGTAGGTAAACCTCTACGCATTGCCTTGAGTTTTGGGGGCTTTCTGTGTTTCTTTTTCTTTCATTTATTCCTTTCTAGTATTTCTCCAGTATTTACATCTTTCGCATCAAATGAAATTAAGGTCAGAGTCAAAAGCCACTATTACTAAGCTCACAAAACTGATTTTCTGATAGCACTTCTCCAGTCAAGCAATGACTACCCTGCCCCTGTGGACTGGCCCTCCAAATATGCTTAGTAAACAACCTGAAAAGTTCCATATGACCAAGTCCAATGAGCAGGACCCGATAGATTCCCTCCCTTTATAATTTCTTAATAATTCCAGCTCAGATAATATAAATTAACTTTTTTCAAGTGCTATAATCTATTCATGTGAAATTGTCTTTTTGCAGAATATGTCACACCAGGGAGCCACCTTCATGTTTAAACTCTTCACAAAGAAAGGGAAATCTTCATTCCCATTTGGAAAAGCTTTTGGCATAAATAAGAAACTTAAAAGTTGCTTTGCTGCTTTTCAGGATTATGCTTTAGAAAGATTAGTCACTTACTGTAGGAGAGATTTTTCTTAACCCTATATTTGATTATAAAGTAGGAAAGATCATTTGCTAAATAAGCAACATCTGAGCCTCTAAACAGTGACTAAGCAGGAACTGTGATCACACTTGAAAGTTTGGTTCTGTTTCATCATCTGTCACAGACTGACTTCAGGAATAATATTTTTTAATATTTTTAATACTTTTAAAATCTTTTTTATTTTAATAAATAAAAATAGAATAATACTTCTCAAAACATATACTTGTTTTGAACGTATGTGAGATAATATTTTCATGACACTCAGATTGTAGAAATCTGGTTTATATGAATAATAAAACTTTACAGAAGATGACATTAAGGAGAGACAACTAAGACAACTAGGAAAATTCAAGTGTTGAAAAGACATTTACATATTTAACCATAATGTATATTTTTCACTGCCTCTGGAACAAAAGCCAGTGTTTCCTTTTCAGCAAGACAGGGCTTTGTTCACACATTATTGAAATGCACTTCTGTGCCTGGAGCGCACAGGGATGACCCTTCTAACACTGAAGAGCTGAACTCCTCTTTCAACCTGATCATAATTTAACTAAAACGATTAAAGATGTATCAGATTAGATGGAGAACTAAGAGCTCTGTCCCTTTGCTGGAGTCACAAAATAGGGACTTTGCCTCCTATTTCCTTTCATTGACGCATCAGCTTATAAATTGCTGTAAAAAACAAGAAGCAATTTCCATGAAAGTCAAAAAGGTTTAGCAGGCACTGACAGTGAGAGGTTACAGACAATATGCTGTGCAGTGTTTCAAATAAATTCATTAGGTACATGCAAGAGTCTTGGTGCCATTTTTAGACATCCAAACAAAGTTTTGAATTGAAGGACTCCTCTTAAGATCAGTGAAAGTTTAAAATAGGAATGTAAATGTACAGTTCTATCTATGCTGTAAAAGCATAGATAGAACTGTACCCAGATTAGAAAAGGACGAGCACCAGAGATTTAGGGCTGTCATCAATAATCTTTATATGTCGCAATTCAAAAAATCAATTTATAAGGTTACACTAAAATAATTTCCAAAATGGGCCATAGCAGAAGTCTGTAGCAAGAACACATAATAACACTAGACAGAAAAATGTGTTCATTTTTGTTAAGCATCAGACTCAAGTGGCTTCGTGATCTATAGAATATTTAAAGGATGATACTTGTCCATTCAGCCTGAAGCCTGCAAGTACCTTTTTAATTAAATGTTTCCCTCACTCTCTGATATATAATCAAATTTTATTTTATAAAGAACTAACTCAAATCCCAAACTTATGAATCTTTGGCATCTTCAAATATTTGTCAAAAGTCAGTCTCATCCCGTTTGAGCACAGATTTGCTCAGCATGCAGAACTCTTCTGAAATAATAGTTTTTATATGTGCTAGAGGCATATGATGAATATATTTTGACTTGTACTTTCTTAGACATAAGATTATCATCTTGAGCTATGGACAAAAAAGATTAAAAAGATCTTTCTTTCATAACAATCAGTATTCTCTACAGGACAGATTTCCAGTGAAGGCCCTTTGCAAAAGAAATACAAATTTATCTTTGCCCTTGAAAGACCAAAGACCTGGTTTTCCACAGGCATGCTGATGGCAAAAATAAAACAGGTAGGGAAGTTCTCCTATAATGATCAAGATGATTCTTTCCTTTCAAATTCTCTAGGCTTTCAATTAAAAAGAAATTCAGTAGCCTGGTGATATAATGGCAAGAAATTGTGGCATGTTTACCTCTCTAACTGAAATTTTAAAAATCAGAAAGCACAAAGTGTGTTGAAAGGTCAGGACAAGCAATATTCACTGTGGTTATTCCTTCTCCAGTTACAGTTACAGAGCTATTAGTAATTAAAAAATGACCACTAACCCCATTTTTAATTGATCTGTGTAGGCTTCTGGTTGCATGGCTTAGGTCAGCAATGGCCAGGGCGTTCCCAATGGCATAAGCTTATTTCCAGTTAGCTTCCCTTCTGCTCCTTTGGGTGATGGTCACAGTGTAAGAAAATGGACAACAAGACATGTAAGACTCTGCCTGGGAGTCTGTGTTAAAGAATTCCCAATTTTATCTTTTATCAGTTTGCTTTTGTTTGACTTTAATTTACAGTATATCTCAATCTAACTTTTCCTGGATCTAAAAAATTTATCCCAACAGGTTGTGTTGGCCACAAACCTATTGGGCAGTATTTTATAGAAGACCATACGAGATCCTGTCCAGCAACCAAAACTATCTTTGGGATCCAGTGTAGGACTGCAGAAGAACTTCTTTAAATCCCCATAACTTGTGACTACAGAGCAATTAATTAGTGATGTTATCCCAGATTTCAATATGATCTGACTTCAAGAAAGCCACTATGTCCAGCAGTAACACAAAAAAGAACATTATAGACAATTGTGCTAAATTACAACACTACCTGCTCACCTTGTTGTTTTGATGTCAAGTGATGTGGCAAAAGAAACCCAGAAGAATGAAGATAATAAAACTGGTATGGATAGAACTGAACACTCACAGAGAAGGACAATGCTAGAAATAACCTGGTTCCAATGAACAAAGAATAACTCAATACTCAAGCTTCACTAAATGGATGAAGATTAATATAAATTTTGAATTTCTAAAGATCGTATGATGTGTTAAAGAGAAGTTTAAATTGTATTTTAATATAAATTTCTTACAGACACTGTCAATAAAAACATAGATGGAAATGTATGGATTTTGTAATCTCTTTTTCCTTCTGATTTGATAAAATCCTTTAAAATACATCATACGTTTTCAGAACCCAGCCCAATGATGTTGGTTGTCTTTTATGCAACATATTGGCTTACACTTGTTAAGGACTGGATGCTTACATGAATCCAAATGAATATTTTAACAGTCATCACTGTCCATCTCAGTGTAGCTCCAAAATGCTAATGCACAAAGGAATTCCTATATTTCCCACTAGTGATTTCTGCCAGTTTCCTGTTTTTCATTTGACTGGCTTCAGATACCACAAGGTGAAAACATTATTTCAAATTGAGAATACATTACCTGTTCCAGAGTTAATCCAGAGCAAGGCACAGTACTAACTTGCCTAGATAATGAAATCAGTTCTCAGGGTCATTCTGTTGGATGAATGAGAAAGACAATCCTTTAAAGGCCCTTGGAAGTGCACTTAGTGGTAGATGAGGCATGAAACACTTTTTGAGAGCATGCCTCATTCAGCATATAAAACATTAGGAGAAGATCAAACCTCTTTACGGATCATTCTGGGATGTAGTTTAGTCTAACGAGCGGGTGATTACTCTGACAGCAGAGTTAAACACACATCACCATACCTTCCCAAGGCATTGGAAGCAGGTTTGGATGTTCACACTGCTGACAATTTCTGGAATTGTCTTCTGGACAACTGCATCAAACCCAGAAGATTCCATCCTTCATGGGCACACTGATCAGTGCAGAGAAATATTGCCATTTTTCTCCTGCTTCTGCACTTTTTCCTCCACAAAGGGGGCACGGGGAGGGGTGGTAGGAGAGCCTGAAATGCCACAGAGAATCTTCAGGCTGAGTGATTACATGGGGAGGAGCAGCAGCGAGAGCCCATGACCACCACAAGTCGTAGCCCATCTTTTTCTTACATCATCCTCCAGCCCAGATGCCCCAGGGAAAAGCAGCACTGTGGCTTCCCACAGGCTCTCCTGCTTTCTGCCCCTGCTGACATTTCTCCCAGGACGTGTAATTGTTCAGCTTAAAGCTTTATCCAATTACACAAAGCAACAATTACTACAAAATTAAATAGACTTCTTGTATACAAGTTTTGTTGACTGAAACTTCTGCTTAGGAAGACATTTCATTGAGATTAAACACAAATCTATCTTGTATGACTCAATTTTTAACTCCCAAGGATCTGTTTTCCCCACTACTTATGCATGTCAGTAGAACAGTTGAAAATGATGGATTATGTTTCTTAAGTCGTGGCTATTCCATACTGTATAATGGAAAAAATGTCTTTCAGTGTTTGTTTTCTTACAATAAAGAAGCAGTTGAACAGAGACATGCAGCCTCAGAACAGTGCACACTCCCTTCTATCATTTGCTTAATTTACAGAAAGTACATTAAAACCTAAATGAATAAACGTGGATCATCTTGACTTTACTTACACAGTTCGTTAAGATCTGAATATAAGGAATGTATTTAATAATATAGAAATACTATAATAAACAATACAACTTTTGGAATCTTTTATATTAAAAACTAGGCTTATTTTTAAAGGTGACTGTACTGAAGGAGCCAATCAATGAATGCCTTTTCCTTGGGCAAGTTCTGTTAGGTTTTATTTTTTGTTTCTTGGACAAGGGATGATGGCTTATTTCCTTCTCTTATGGTAGCATAAAATCTATAGCCCAAGAGGGTATATCTGAAGGAGCACATTATTACTTTCTTTGCAGATCCTCTCTCAAATTATTGCCATGCTGCTATTCCCAGCCTAGAAAGACATAAACTGACTCTTACAGGGCTGGAGGGATGTTGGGAGGCAAAGCTGAGTGGTGCAGACACCCCAACAGAGTGAAACCACAGCCTACAGCTCACTCACCTTCAGTAACATGGCTGCAAGAGATACATAAATTCAGTCATGAAGTACAGTTTCACATAATAAACAACCAGGGGAGGTTTGGGTTTTAATATCAGTCTTCAAGGAACAGAACAAGAATAATTCATAGATGGAGTAACCCATTTCCTCACCTGCATGACACCTCTCAGCTGTACAGATTAACAGTCATGTGCCCCAAGGCTTCCATTTTATTTTTGGTTTTTTTTCTTCATTTTCTGACATTAAGGAATAAGGAAACAACCAAAGCATTGAAGAACAGAGTTCCACAGAGGCTATTTTGCCCTGCTGAGAAGCATATTTCTAAACCTTAACTGAATTTTTAGAAAAATATTACAGAGGAATGTTGTTTCCAGCTTCTGTAATGTGTATGTTATGATAAATGGATATTTTCTGCATATTCATCAGACTTCTTTCCCCCTAATTAAGGGAAGGAAATTTTAGTAATGCCACTTCCTATTGCAAGAAACTACATTTATTTTCCTCTCATTAGCTCTCACCGTGACACAAAGAATAAAGATTCATTTCTTTTACTCTGCTTCTGCAAAACACCACACTTATAAAGATATCATAAGTAAAATACAGTGATGGAATAAGTTATTTCACTGTAATTTCACTTCTGAGGGAGGAAAGTGTTATCTGCCCAATTTCAATTCTGAACCTAGAGAATACTAGCTAGCTCCTAGTTTTGAATAACAGCTTTTTATTAAAAGAAATTAGAAGTTGTGAGGTGTAGAGCTTTCTGCTCAGGGCATAACTCATTCTCTGGCTAAGGGGAGGTAAAATAAAATTTTATCCTAATTATCCCATAAATACATATAATTAGATTTCTGATTGCACCTTTTACCAGGCTTTTACAAGGCAGTATTTCTAGTGGTCTGTGTAGATATACTTTGTGTTAAATTTAAGCAGTCTTTCACAGTAAGCTGTGCAATCTTGACAGCCTAAGGCTTAGTTTAAAATGCAAAGCCCATCCAAAAACAGGTGGATAGATAGGAGGCTGATGAGCCATCAGCATGAAGCCAGGTCAGTCTTCTTCCTGCTTATCTTGCACCTTGTCAAGATGCACACACAAAAGCAGCAGTTAATTCATTACAAATGCATCAAGAGAAGGAACTCCTGGCTACAAGGACTCAAATGTCTAATCCAAAGGAGAAATGTCCATCTGCATCCTAAACTCTGTAATAACCTCATTACATTGACACCCAAGGCTTTCCTTGATAAAGGAGCATGGGCAAGAAATGCTGGTCATAGGTAACAACTCAAGCAGAAGCTGGGGAAGAGAATAAAAGCAGCAGCAGCACAGCCCCTTCCCAGAAAATACACTTATAACACAGCAGAGAGTTTTTGGGGTTTTTTTTTTGTGGGAGAGTGAGATTTCTTTAGCTATCAAGGTGATATATGAGATAATCTAATCCACCTTTAAGTTACTGCTGTTCAGACATAAGGCACTCTTAAGAATCCTTCATTTTCTTAGTCTTCTCCCTACACTTATTTTCCATTCCATCTGTAACATTCAGTAAACACAGCAGCTGTCTGCAATCCATCTAATCTGAAACACAGACTTTTCACTCTGAAACATTCAGTGCATGTGTTTTGAAAAACAAGTCATGTAATATTCTACATTATTTAAAAGCTTTCATCATTCTTGGAAGGCTACTGTAAACAGTAGCTGCAGGGGAGTTCATTTAAATATATTCACTTTGAACTGCAAATTGTGTATGGTAGAAAACAGAATGACACATACAATTTTACCTTTTTTCCTGCTAACTGTTGTTTATGAATGTTATAAAATCTGTTTTAAAATTTAAGGCTATGTCAAGTTTCAGGCAGTTAATTATCAGTGTTGGAATGAGTCTTATGGGCTCCTAACTCTGGATGGGCCTTGAGGGGGAATTAAATGGCATTTTGATTAGGCAAAAAGCATTGCTTCTCACCAAAATACACAAATTCACAAGAAATCAGCTGCTGAGGTCAGGAGCTGTACCTGCTGATAAGCACAGACAGGTGGATAACTTGGAATATCCCTGGCAGCTGAATACTCCTGATTTCTTTTCAAACCACTGGCAATAGCTTCAGAAAATACAGCGAATTGAGCCAGCCATGTCAGTGAGCCCTTTTCTGTGCTCAGAAACTCCTCACAAGCATTTCATCCCTTGCTCTGTGTGAGCATTTGGGGAGGGCTGATGTAGCAGGAGTTGAATACAAGAGGACATTTGTGGTGCAGCCCTGGTACTGCAGCATTTGGGAACAAGACACTCCACAGCATCCTGGAACCAATGGTCCCAGCACCATCCAGGGGAACACACAGCAAACATCTACAGAATAAAATAATATTTTCTACTAATAATAAAGTTCAAAGGTGAAAGTGAGAATGTTTTGTAGATCTTGCCAACTTCCAGGACCCAGATCCTGTTGTTAATGTTATTATCACAGCAATAAGTTGGATCGTTGCATTCCAAAAATGATTAAGATTAGTTCTCTTCGCTACAGGCAAAATCACTTTTTGATGTTTAATATGTAAATGTCATTAACTGCCACATAGTAATTGCACATTAAGTTAAACACTACTCCACAGTTTTTAGATTAAACAACGCATTTTGACATAGTTTTTAGCAATAGAGGACGATCAGAATGAAGAGTTGAGTTTTGTTAAGGACCCTGGCCTGTGGTAACACTGATAGAAAAAGGACAGGTGAGATAAGCAGCTCCAGCTGCACCGTGGCCTGGGGGCAGCAATGGCACCAGAGGCCAGCCTGACTCCTCACCTGCAGGACTCACAAAGGTGGTGCTGTAAACATACTTAAGTTTTTAGTTTTGAGATAAGAAATCACAGGTAAAAAAAAAAATCTCAGTTTTAGCAAACAGAATTGGAAAGTAAAATGTCCTGCCTTGAACTCTTAGCCTACAGTTCCTTGAGATGCTTGAAGCTTCTTATTTTAAAGAGCAACAGCTGGAAATTCAACAAACTCCTTCTTTCATATCTCCTCCATTACCAGACAGGTGCTTTTAATCTGAAATAAAAAAAATTTCCCCCCCAGCTTAAAATGCCTAACAATCTGGTTTGCAATTAGAAAATTAGATAGCCTTTGTTTAGATCAGAAGAATACATTAGAGTAGATAGCGGTAGATGTTATTGCAGTACATCTACTATTTGTTTTGGTTAGTTCTACTCCTCTCTTTCTGACACTGTGCAGTGTCTCTCTGTGCTGCACTCTCTTTCTTCCAGCAGTGCAGACCAAGTCCCAAGCACAGAGGAGTTACAGAACACAATCCAGCAGAAGCAGCCCAAAACCTTCCTCATATAAAAAGGTGTCAAAGGAATTGGGCACTGTGCTTAGATACAAATCCTGACTGCTAAATTTCCCTGGATTCCTTTGAAAATCTCAGCTGAACTGTTCATGAGAGGGCCCAGAAGCAGATTTTTTCAGTTGTTTGTTAGATGCACACACTCCATTATGTTTTGTGAATGTGTTTGTGCAGGGAAACAGCACTGAACATGAAAATGCATCAATACTGATTTTAAGCAACATTTTGGCAACAACAGCTTCAGTTGTGTCTTTGGAGGACAGCTCTGCACAGATAATTGCCATCAGATAATTACATAATTTTGCCACTTTTTTAAGATCTTTTTCTGCCAAATGTAAAGTGTTTCAATGACATTGTTCAGATACATGAGAAACAACGCAATAAGGGACTTTCACTCTAGGTTTCAAACACAGATTGCCATTTGTTCATTTCTTTTCATACCTCTGGCTTTAATTTATATACAGGCCAGCAGTAATAACCCTAAATGGAGGATTTAAGGGTTTCATTGTTATTTACTTAGCTGCATTTGCACCCTGGTTGCCTTGAGCCAAGAGGGCAGTGTCTGGTCAAAGGTGTCCCAGCTGGACCCCTCCTTTCCAGCCATGCTCACTTGGCTGCTGCTGTGGCTGTACAGGAATGAGTCCCACAGGAATGTCCCAGCCAGCCCAGGGTCACAGGCCACTGAGGAACCACACTTCACTTACTCCTGCCAGTTAAACAATACCAACTATTCTGCATTCTCAGCTTCTGTCCCCTGCACAAGTTTCATGTGCTGCCGCCTCTCTACTTCAAGCAGCAACTTAGAGAATGTGCCTAGCATTGAACAGGAGAGGAAAGAATGGTATCACCTCAAAAATACTCTGTTTTTGCCAACATATCTGTCTTTTATTTTGCATTAGCATTTCATGCTCACAACTGTGCAGAAAATTGTAAATATGTCAAGAGGATGCCAAAGGCACAAAATGCAGGGGAAAACTTATGAGCTGAGAATAGACAGTGAGAAAGGTACTTCCCTAACCATAAAACCTAAATTTTCTTTCATCCATAGTCTGACAGAAGGAAGTTTTCCATTTGCCTGGGTAAGAGCACTGAGGGATGGAAGGCAAATTAGCCCTTCACATCTCCATTGAGGATCATAAATATCTATTTTGCGCAGCTGCAGAAATTGAAGCAATTGCATACAGCTCACTTTGCTGCAGGGTTGTGTAGGAAAGCCCTGTCTACACTAAATGTGGAATAGTGATCATAGAAGTGCAATTGTAGAAAACAGACCCATACACAAAGAGCAAGATCAGGAAATACAAGGCCAATCTGCACAGATTCCTACCCAGAAAAGCTTGGCTTACTACTGAATACAACTAAAAGAGTCTTTAACTGATAGAAATGGAATCCTGAATGAACCTTTAATACATCCACAAGTCAAATCAGAGCAGAGAAACCTGCATCTGGAGGCCAAGCCACTCAGTGAGGTTCCCCAGAATCAGTATATTCAAACTAATTCCAGCTGCAGAGGTGAAGAAAGGATCTGCATTAAGGGCGTTTCATTTCTTATTTCAATTGAATCATTTGGGATAGTTTAGCAATATTTTTATTTGCCTAACTCAAACAAATGACCGTTATAATTTGTATAATATTATACAAATAATATCATATTATTATAATATAATAATTATAATAATATAATATTATTTGTATAATATAATATTTTTCATAAAGTTCACATCAAATCATTCACCCACAAACTAGCTGGCAAGAACATCTCTTGCCACTATTCATAGATCAGCACAGACTTACCCCTGCACTTCACAGGGACATCATTCCCTATAGTGCCAGCAGCACTGATATTTATATACATATTTCTAAATTACTCCTGCCTTCCAAACAGAGGACAAAATATATTCTCATTAAAGTCATGCTGTTGGGTGAAGTAATGCACGCTAAATGCCCAGTCATGAGTTTATAAACAGGAAATAGGAATGTAACCTCAGTCAGCTGCACCTGCTAAAGCATTCCCACTCACAGGAAAGCAAGCAGTGACACATCCTGCCACATTCCCAAGCCTGGTTCCACCTGGCACAGCTTTCAGGAAAATGATGTTTCAGTATGGCAGCCTTCAATTTTAGAACCTTCAGTTTGCAACCTTAACTTCCCTCTACAGTAATATTTCTCTGGAATACATTATCTTGCACAAATAAAAATACAGTCACAGGATTGTAGTGACGTATTCACTGCATTTCTTTACTGACTTTTGAAAGTCCTCAGGAAAACCCTGGGAACCTGCCTCTCACATATCTTACACAAAAGCTTAAGGAAAATGCTTTCTCTAGAAGAAGCTTGTGACTGTTTTCATGTTTCCTTTCCAAGTAGAGGAGTTTTTGGGCCCCTAATAAAACAGTGGCTGGTGTTGAATGAAAAACATTTTAATGGGTGAAACAACAGGTATGTATTATTTTTCTACTTGGTCACCAATTCTAAAAAGTCCTATTTGTATTCTGTGTAAAGCATCCTACTTTCAATGGGATTCTGTAGCTGTAAATAAACTCTGCCTCAACGCTTCAGGTCAGTCAATGTGGCACAAGCTGGCTAAGTCCCTGCACTCTTTGTTTCAATTTGTCCCAGGTTTCTGAATTTTTTCCTTACTGACGTCAGAAAGTTTGGGACTCAGTCTTTAGAATAATTGCTCTTTAGATAAACTTACTTGGAACAAATACCTTCTGGAATATTTCAAATTAAGGGATGAGTCTTCAGCAGTGACAACTCTATTTCACACCTTCTTTGTGATTTTAGCTCTCTGAGGAGCTGCAAACACTGTCCAAAACACACCCAGATGTATATCCCATCTTCAACAATTGCACATGACTCAACACTCAAGCCTTTCAACTGCTTCCCAGAATCTTTGACTTGTGAATTTCAAGATGACTCCAGTAAATGAAAAAAACAACAACAACCCAACCCCAACTTCCCATTCTATTTAGGTATATAATACCCTGCAAGCTAAATAAATCATTGAAAGACATGTGAATGTTTTATTATTTACAACCAGCAAATGCTTTCTTTGGCAAAATAGTAAAAGAAGTATTTCCTACATGAAATAGTCTACAACAGTTTTATCTTACTTGAATAGAGAACATGGCATCTTACATACACATTAAACATTTACAAGGATCTGGACCATTTATACCCCAGATAAAAATCATAAATGCTTAAAAGCCCTTCCAGATGCCCCAGATGTTCCATGGGCCTGTGGGTGAGCAGGCTGCCCATGGAACAGTAGCTCTGGCAGCTCCAGCTGCTTTAACTCTGCTGCTAAATTGTTTGATGAAAGAAAAACACTCTGCTGTGTTTTCATACAGCTTCCATGCCTAGAGAGAAAAACTGGTCCAAACTGGTCTCTGTCAGGGTTTGTCTTATTAAGACATATTTCAGAGACTGAGAGATTTTTCCTAACAACTCCGAACTTTAAAAACAAGAACATCCTAAGCTTTTGCCTAATCTGATTTGTAATAGGAATTGTGTATCAGAGCCAATACATTTATTATTAAAGAATCTGAGCATGCATCCCCTAGTTCTCTCTATGCATAGCCAAATTATAAATTAGAGTGCCTAAGCATACATGCTATTAACTATTTAACCACTGAAATCCAAAGTCATGGGGTTGACTGCAAAATACCTTAATTAAATGAATACAAATGTCATCTGAAGAGTCATGAACTCTACTGCCCCAGAAGTTCAACCCATCCACCTTCAACAGCAGACAGAAAGTATTAGATATGTCTGTGAACAGTCATATAATACAGGCTGATTTCCAGTGTCTCACTTCAGATATATTCTCTCATATTAAATAAAGCAACTTTCCAATATTGGTTTCAGTAGAGGCATTCATGGTCTAGCTGCCATCTCACAAAATAAAATCAACTAGAAGAAAAAAACCAAAATAAACATATTTCTCCCAAGATCTCTAGTTCTTTCTAAAACAGCTAAAATTGGCCAACATATTCAAAGGAATGGGGTGAAAAGGATAAGGAAGAAAAGCAGGTGCAGAGAAAGATCTCTGATAAACCAGAGCTAAAATACTTATTTCAAAGTTTAGGCACTTCCAATCTATCACACACATCTGAGAATAAATTTGCTTGTTTATATTAGCACTATAAACTACACTGGACAGCTCTTCAAAACAGAGTCAGGGTGAGAGCTCTTTATGTGTGCCCTGCTGGCTCTCCTTGTTTCCTTCCTGTTTTCACTGTTTCAGTTCCTGAGTGTGAATGGTAAATGCCATTTCCATTGAATCTGGGAGCCCACCTATCTTAGCAGGTTTTGGTACAAGTGGTTGCCTCCTGCAGTTCCTGAGAATGTGAACTAGGTGATCTGAGTGTCTATCATGGACCTTGGAAATAATTCTGAGAAACATGACTTGTTGTATTCAAATGAACATACAAGATTTAGTCAAGAATATTTTAAATATCAACATTATTAATTATGCCCCCATGCATGAAAACAAGCAACAATAATATGTGGGACATCTGAAAGAAAGGAAATACTATTCCCTTATTCCCCTAATGGAAAAGAACCTTAATTTACTTCTCCTACAGGACCCTGAGAGAACATGGAAGAACACTGGCATCTCTACATCCTGAAGTTAAATCCAGGCAGTCCTTGGGGAATGCAAGGCTTTACCACTTCAATGTTCCACTGAGTGAAGTGTAGGATTGCTGATGTGATTTGCAGCAGAGGCTGGAAAAGTGCCCTTTCCCCACTCCATCAGCCTTTTGCTTACAGATTCCCACTCCTTTTACCCACGAGACACACAGATAAAATGCCAGCACTGGAAGAACTGGTATCTGCAGGGTTTCATTTTTGCCCAGCAAAGGCACCAGCACTGTCTGTTCCAAGAGTGCTCAGTCTTACTGCAACAAATCTTGGGAACAAACCTGTTCCTGTTCAACAGAGTACTTTGAGTTGTTTAACCAGATCTCTTAAAATTCTCCTTTTCTGAGAATAACTCAGTGCAAATGTTTAATCACCAGACTTCAGACTTGCTATTCCATGATGAAGTTTTTACTTTTTTACCTCTTTTTCCTCATAAAACTGAAAAGCAAGAACAAAACAAGTGCCTCAAAGAAAGGGTAAGCCAAAAATATGAAGGAAAAAAGCCTCCAAACCCTAGCAACCCCAAAACATTTTAAACCCCTAAAGCAGATATAATTCACACTATAAAATAATGAAAATAAAATTAACCAATAGCAAACAATGAACCTTAAATATCTGCAAGTGATAGGATCATTGACTTTTCAACATAATGATGAGTTCTGGTAAGTGCTGAATATCAATCCTTGACCAAAGTAATTGAAAGAAGAATTTCTACCATTCAATGAGAATTTCTCTCTTCTACATAATTCTTAATTTCATATGAATGATGACAAAATCTGCTTTGTCTGATCTTACCTGTAGCATATTTTTTAAGAAGCATTGCTTTTTTACTACTACTGATTTATTCCAAGTATTGGCGCAGGAAACACAACGAAGAACTATTTACAAATAGTTAAAAATCAAACAAATCACTGTAAAGTATTAAATTCTATACCTGACTGTCTACTTTTTTCAGAGAGTGTCCCTTTCCATGGAATAGTGGATTTCACTGCAGAAAATTACATTACTTAAGGGTGAAGTCACACAGGAATATTCATACCTTTGAACAATTTCTAACAGCTGCTGACACTTTATCCCCACCATGTGATTCAATATCAGTGCATAAAGCTAAAAAACTTAATTTTAAAAGGAAAGCATTGAGGAATCCATGACACAGATTGCAACAGCAAAATACCATCCCAAATATCAACAACCTAACTGGCACACACAAGGACACCTTAGTTAGTTTGGGGCTTACTTTCTTTTTTTTTCCCCAGCTACATTTAGAGGAATTTTTCACCTTTTCTACTCCCTTTTTCAAATTCTCTTCTAAGGATATGGTGAGATTAGCACAGTATATTTTAAACAAATGAGATATAATAATTCAATCCCTAATAAACTATGCATTTACTTCTGGTTTTTAATGGGCAGAGCAGTGATAGGAATGTTTCCTCTTTTTTCAACAATAGCTGTATTACCCCAACAACAGAAGGTTAAAATGAAAATACATCCCCAAAACCTTGAACACCTAACCAACAGATTGAGTGCAGACTAAGTTCAACTCACTGGATTTCCAAGAGCAATTATAAAAATGTAACATCTCCCTCTTCAATTGCCGTATGAAGTAAAGCTGTGTTTGACCTCCTGTGATGTGATTCCCAAGGCACTGGCACAGCAATACTTTGTTGGTCACTAATGTGTTCAGTATTGTCCTTGCTGCAAAGAGCTGGTGGAGGGAAGGTTCTCCACTCACTGAACCCAATTGCTTAAGCAGCAGGAAAGCAATGAAAGAAAACCTACTGAAGTTGAAAATGTAAATGGCATTAAAATGTTTTTAATCCATTTAGAGAAATGAAATGTGAAATATCTATGATACAAGTTACAAGAAGATACAGTAAACCAGACAGAACTAACATTTCAGAATTCCTTGTCCCAAGAAATTCAAGGTAAACAAGCTCTCTCTTTTGTGTTTACAATGGATGATTACATCTGTAAAATTTGTGAAGACTGAGATCTCAAACAGGAGATCAAATAGGTTTTGAAAATAGTTGCAGAAGCTCTACTAACATGGCAATAAATAACCTGCACCTGGAAAAGGAAGCTATAGAGCTGGTAGCAACAGCAGCTCCAAAATAGGACTTGCCTGAAAGATCTGAAAACCCTTCTGCTTGAAATTACATTGTCTGCACTTCTCAAACATTAATTCTTTGTTGTCTCCCACTAATTGATTCCTACTCAATTTCCTTCAGCACTTTTCTGCCATTCTCCCAACTCCAGATGTTATACTCAGCTCTCCCTGGATATTGCTATCTTCCATTTCTACTACCTCCTCTGAACTAGCTTTTCAGCTATTTCACTTTCTTGCTTTGCCCACCCCACCCACCATCTGCTCCACTTGAGTCCCCTTTCAGCTTCTCTTTCCATTTGTCAGCTGTTCCCTCTTCATTCCCTTGGCTGTTTTCATCCTTCTTTCAACTCCCACAAGCTTTCTGAATTTCCCTTACCTGCTCTGTTATCCTGGTTTATTTGCTGCTTTCCTCTATATTACACCTCCTTCTTCCTGCAGCATTTCATTCTGTAACAGCATTCCCTTTGGATTCGGCACACACAATATTGGAATTATACAGTTATTTCTCCTTTCTAATTCCAATCTTCTTTTTACCCCTTTCTACTGCTTAGGATTTTTCCCTTTTAACTATTTATTGCATTTATTTTTTTGAGACAAATGGACACGAACAGAGAAGAAATCATACAAGATGACAAAAAAATCCAGCGACTTCAAAGATGGTGCTGTAAAAAGATTAAAAAAAAACCCCATAGTCTGACAAAGAAAGGGAGTGGTTTCTGTATTTTTCATAGCATCTGAGATAGAAAGGTTTGGAACAGATGGCAGAAGACTATAATGCATACTTGCCATTAAAGACTGAAGAATATTGATGTTATCTATGACAGACATTTATCAAACATTCTTAACAAGCAACAAAGGAGTTTCCATAACCTCTGTAGTTAGTCTGCTGTAGTGCTTTCATGCTCTTAGTCTTTCCAGAAAATATACAACCTAAGGTATTTGCCTGCATCCATAATGACCTTGACTTCACAAACATTACACACAGCCCCACAGCTGATTTAACAAAATTTTGTCCACATATTAATTAAAATGGTCCTATGAAGTTTTTGGAAACACATTTTTAAACCACTGAGGAGATGACATTACATCCACTGATAAATGCAGTGGCATAATCCAGAAGTATCTGCCCCATCAGAAGTGTTTGTTGGCTGCTACTATTGTCACTGGGGGATAAATTGTCACGGCTCCATTTTCCAGCATGAAGCCAGCAGTTTCACACCGACTCCTCGGGTGAGTTTTGTTCCTTACAGCTTTGGTTTAAGAGTGCAGGGGCTGCAGAGAGCTGTAAAAATGGGTAATGTTCATCCCTCACAGGAGACATGGGCAGGAAGGTCCCTGCTCCCAGCCCAGCAGCTGCCTTAGACACTCTCAGGGTTTGTACTTGGCTTTGTTGGCAGCAGCTGCTCTCCACCTCCCTGCTGGACATGGGCATGGAGCTCCTGAGGAGCCCCAGTGTCCTGCCTTCTCCAACCTTCTGACTAAAGAAACTTGCTTCACGTCATCTTGGTCACAGGTCATCATTTCCATTTTGCTGTCCTCTGAAATTTGTCAGCGTGTTTGACATCACCATGTCAGACACCATCAGCATGATGTCCAAATCTGAGCAATGGTTCTGCCTCATTAGCTCCAAACAGCACAGATTAATTACCTCCTGTTTCTTACATACAAACCCTTGCTAACACATCCTGAAGTGACACGTGGCTTTATCTCCTGACAAACTGGCACAGTCAGCCCGCAGTCCAAAAAATCAGTCTATTGACAGGACCAGCACAGAAGGAAGGGCAACAGGTGAAGTTACATCAGCTACACAGAATTTCAAGAAAAGCTTATAACTCCAAAAAGTGTAATAATACTAGCTTTGAATTTAAAAAAAAATCTATATTTTTGATTTCTCAAATGGTCATAACTGTCACAGAATCAATCATTAGAATTATTATTTCTGACCAAATGTGCATTCATCAAAATGTGAGGAAAAAATGCAAATTGAAAAATGTCACCTATATCTGTAATTTGTTGGAATATTGGGTATGATTATTACTTCATCTTATTAACAGATAACCAATTACATGAAATATATTGGTCTGATTTTAATAATTATATTGAACAGGACAATCTGGAACATCTTTTTAAATCTGGCAACAAAAACTTATTTTGCCTTTTCAGAAATCTTCATAACTCCCTCTTCAAAGGCCATCTATATTCCTCATTTCTAATTTGAGAATATAACACATTTCATTTTCTTTGACTTTCTAAAGCAACTCTACAGAAAAAATAATAAATGCAAAGATCATGGATACTTGTAGTGCTTCTAATGTTCAGCTATGGAATGGCAAATTTTTGTTGCCAGAAAAAGAAAATACAATGAATAGATATCATATTCTTGCATATACTTCAAGCAGAGATTAGCAGAGATTCAGTAATAAAAAGGAAGTAGAAGTCAAAGATTTAATTCATCAGATGACATAAAAATAGCTGTGTTGAGCCCTAAAAAAGAACTGCTAAAAAAGTCTGATGAGTTTTGACACACAAACTTAATTACACTCAGATTTATTTTTTTATACCTAAATGTGGATACAGGAGTCTATTTTTAAAGATCAATTCATTTTCAGAATCAGAAAGATCCTGACATCCTCCTGACAGCCCCAGAGCTCTCTGCTACTCCCAAAATCACACTTCTCTGTCTTCTTTCTCAAGATACATAAAGAAGATCATGCAAGTCTTCCATGTTTATCTTAGCATCTATCCCAAATGGATACAATTCCTTTGATCCACATCAGAGACAACATGGATGGATTCCTTTAATGCTTTTCTTTTTCAATGTAAGGTTGATATCAAGTATTTTCCTGAATAGTGACATCTTGAAATGAAAATAGATATGTACAAATAAAAGGTGTGAACTCACAGAAGCAACGGGCAATGATACTTTTTGATATTCCTTTTCAAGCAAAAGTATAAATTAAGTTCTACAGCACTTAGGTTTTCATGTTTGTCTTATTCTGCTAGTGACATTCCTGCTTCAAACAAAAATGCCAATCTATGGAATTTTTCAATTAAAATCCTGAGACTACCTTCAACCAGTAGCGTTTCTCATTAAAATGACAGCTCTTTCAAGATACCCTTTCATTCTGAGCCCCCATGTCTTACATTCCTAAAGTCAACCGCAATGGAAAATATCAAAACAGGATGAGAAGCATGAAAGTAGCTTTTATGACTGCAAATGTCTACAGAAATGATTTGCACACATGAACAACTTGGAAGAAGTTCCAAAGTCAGTATAAAGATTCTCTCTTAAAAAAGCACACTGTATTGAAAGGGTTCCAGGAAAGTCCTCTGAAGTTTACTAACAATGTATGGTCCCAGACCAAGTTCTACATCCCTGGAAATCAGTGCCCTAAGTCTACCCATGAATCCCTTTTGCTGTAAAGAGGACAGGAACAGAACAGACCAAGCCTGTGGGGTGTTCCTGCCCTGGCCAGTCCCCTGGCTGTGGCAGCCAGCACCTGCTGTGGGCCACGGTGACCCCTGCAATGGCACAAGGCCCAAAGCCAGCTCAGAAAGCAACGTAGGAACTGACCACAGCTGCCATAACCTCAACAACCAAGCCCTTGTACAATAATTGCGGGTTTTCATGGAAATCGAGGAAGCAGGTGAGATGAATTCCAATGAACTCATTTCTGTTCTCTTCTACTAAAACTCTGAGGCAAGAAGGAGTTAGAACCATTAGAAACACTTTCAAGTGTTTGTGTGGCCGCTCCTCAAGATGTACATTTCTCTTTATAAAAGCTTGGATTTCCAAGGTGACCTGCATGAGCATGTGAATTACTTATTAACTACAAAAAAAAAATCACAATCAGATCAGTACCAATGATCTGATTGTGATAACAACTAATGCTGCCAGTGCAATTTCTCACACCCAATTTTCACTCAATATGCATTAAAAGTCACTGTCACCTCTGAGCAACAGTATAATGAATCAGGATTTATAACAAGTAAGGATTTATAACAAATTTCACAATTTGGCAATCAAAAGTGAGACTGCAAAAACAATCTTTTATCATTCTTAGGAAAACATGTCACTGGCAATGGAGAGGTCAGTGATGACACTACCGAGTGCAGCATGTGTGCTAAGGAATGCATCCCTAAAAAAAGGAAAAAAGAGCACCTCTGACACTTTTCATCCCAGATTCAGAACAGGCTATGTTTCAATAACAGCACTGGGAGTTTAGAATGAGTACCACCTGTAACTACAACTCACTACAACTTTATTGCTCAAAATGTCAAAAATGTATTTGGAAATATCCAATGACTGTGAAAAGGTTAGTTCCTTAATATTTGATCCTCTTGTTTTCCTGAAACTGGGGGAAGGGAGTAGCAGGGGGAATACAGGAGAATTTTTAAACCTTTATTCTTTGTCTGTACAACCCAGAGAAGGCGGCAGCACTGCAGGCAGGGCAACCCAGCCAGCTGCACCTTGGAGCATCCCTGGTGTTTCCAGAGTCCCTGGAGCCAGCACCCCCATGAGCCCTGTCCCTGCAGTGCCCATCCCTAACCCCAGGGCAGGAGAGCACAGGGGTGATCTCACTCCCCCTGCCCTGACCACTGAGTCATAACTGCCCAAAACCAATCGAGTTCACAAGCTGAGCCAGGAAATCAAAGAGCAATCCATAGGGACAATAAAATTCAGTGTCACAAAGGCTCTCCCCCAGACCATCACTTTTCACCAGTACTGAGGAATACATTTTTAACTCATTTCATACAACAGCACATCGAAAAAAGAAGTGATTCATTTAACTGCAGCCAGTCTCCCAGTTTAAAACCCCAAATACCTCTGTTTTAATTTCCATATATCTCTTCCTTCCATATATAAAATATTAGGGTGAGGGGTTTTTTTGTACTTTATCACTGTTTATTGTATCCCTAGGTTTTATTTACTCAAACTTTTCAGTGCTGGGACCCTTTTACTCTATGTATGTCCAAGCCTGACTGTGTTTATACAGCAACATGGGCAGTTCTTAGGATCAGTAGAATATTTCTATTAATGCCCCAAGTAAACTGTGAAGCCCACAGTTCTCTGATTTCGGCAGAGTGTCTATGGCTCCAAATCTAGAGAAAAAAATCCCAAATATTTACAAGAAGTTTGCTCTTCAAGTGGAACATCAACAGAAGTATTCAGGAAATATTTCACTGTGTTGAAAGAGATTAATTTTTCTGCCTGGAACTCCAGCCACTGCAGCTTTCACCGTGACAAAAATCATTACACAATAAATTTTTGGGAGGTTTCCAAAGTCCATGCATTCCCCAGCATTCATAGCTACTTAATCCCTCCAAGAAATGCATGCCTTTAGCTGCAGGAGACATCTGTACTAAGAAGTACAGCATACCTTTAGTCTAGACAATTAATTAAACCACCAAAAGTAATGCACGAACAGCAGGAAGCTATTTTCTATTCTTTAATAAAAACACATTAGTGTATTCAAAAATATTCAGTAAATTACAGCTACAACCAAGAGAGTATATTTAAAAGAAATGAAAATTTATAATAAAGACCATTACATTCCTCATGCACCCTGCTGACAATCTACAGCACATACATTTTAACATCTTGGGCCTCTCCTTTTTAAAAGCAAGCCAGAGGCCAGCACAGATTAGTCCCCTCTGTTAAACAGTTGCTACTTGTCTTCATTGGGGGTTTTGTTAGAAGCATTATACATGTACTGGAGCACAAAAATTGGCTCTCAGCTCTATGTTTTCATTCTGACTTTGTAGATGAAAATGCTAAGCACCTTCTCAATACCTTTTGCAACTATGCTGCAAAAACATGGGGACTTACCGGCTGTATGTCAGGGAGTTTAAGTTTTCTTTAAGTCTAATCCCCTATAAACAAAGACATTAAGCTGCAGCGTTGGACGCCAGTATTGGCTACACAACCAAAATTCAGTCACCAAATTAGAAACAAAAGGGGCAATTAATACAACGAAGCAAAAGAAAGGCCTGAAGGAAGGAGGAAGGTAAGAAGCTTTAGATATCCTGGCTGTCCCTCTAGACTGAATCTTTGTATTATTGTTTAATAAAGCCCTGGTTAGGTTAAGCACATAGACAGTAAGCTAAAAGCCATGTAAACACACACACGCCCTGCCCGTGGGCCGTGTGGGCTCACTCTGGGCACGCTCATGGTCAGTGCACAGCCGCTCGGTGCGGGGCAGGGCTGACCCCGGTCCCTCTGCCCCAGGACAGCCCCTCGGTGCGGGGCAGGGCTGTCCCCGGTCCCGCTGCCCCAGGACAGCCCCTCGGTGCGGGGCAGGGCTGTGCCCGGTCCCTCTGCCCCAGGACAGCCCCTCGGTGCGGGGCAGGGCTGTCCCCGGTCCCTCTGCCCCAGGACAGCCCCTCGGTGCGGGGCAGGGCTGTCCCCGGTCCCGCTGCCCCAGGACAGCCCCTCGGTGCGGGGCAGGGCTGTGCCCGGTCCCGCTGCCCCAGCACAGCCCCGCGGCCCGGGGCTGGCACCGGGAGCTGCTCCCGTACAGCGAGTCACAGCCCTTCTCTGGCCCACGCAAGGGAGATGCAACTTCCAAACAGGTTCTTGATTTACCGCAAGGAATTCTGCGGTGCTTTCTAAACAATACCTGTCAGTGGCACAGCTGTCGAAAATAAATTTGATCCTATCTCTTAGTGAGCAGTACACATGATTTATGTTGTATTGCAAAGATTAAGTCCCTTTCTTATTTAATCCGGATTTGTCTTGTAAAGTGATTGATAAACTTGTCACATTACTGCTGTTGATTATACACTTGAAGGACTTGTTGGATAACTTCAATGTAATGCAATTAATTATATTTTGAAGAGTTTGCACCGATTCAGCCAAAAGTTATGCTACAGACTTCTAGCAAAGGGCCGGCTTTAGTCTACCCCAAGGGAAAAGGAAAATATGAGAGGTTTTTTCACTCTTTGATACCAAAACCACCTACTTCAAAATATAGCAGAGCCCATTTTAGGGGAAATACTTCTCTAACACCACTAGAAAGTCCCTGCCTTATAGAAATGAATCATTAAATCTTGTGTTTAAATGGCATGTTTTCTAATTCTGAGTGTTCATCTCAAAATTTTCAAAGTTCATTGACAGATCAGCCCTAGACGTTACCGAGTAAAATGTTAAATTACACTTGATGAAATATAATTATAACAATTTTGACTTCTTTAGGTAATACATACAGATTTAAGTCATATTTTGCTGAATTTATTTTTCTTTAATGTAAGCTCAAGTTTTAAAGCGTAAAAGAAACAATAACATGTCACCCCAAAACTTAAGTTGAAAATTGCCACAAAAGCACAATTAATCCCAGTTTTGAAGATTTCAGCCTAACTAAATATCTTTGGAATGGTCTCTCACCCCAAGACGAATGGCATTGCTTCCAAACAAAGCAGAAAATATCACTGTGTGTGCTCTGGCAACTGTGTATGCAAACTGTGCAGCATCCCATGCATTCCATTAACAACAGACTGAGAGATAAATGATCTACTGACCACTTACTACTTCTAGAACCTGAAAAATTCATTACTAACTGAAAGTATGGAACTAACCTGCCAGTCTCTCCATCAGTATAAATCACAAAATAATTAAGCTCTTCTTGAAGATGAAGATGCAAATATTTTTGTGGTATAAGTGGACTTTCCCATGACCCTTAAATAGGATATAGTAAAATTTTGCTGAAATAGCCATTGTTATTCTCTTTTATATGTATTTTTCTTCTCTAGAAAGTCACTGCATCTCAACAAATATTACTGAAGTGAAATAAAATAATATTTCTAGATGTACACACATTTACAAATATCTCATTTATCTTTAACAAAAACATTTTAAAGTTCCATTATTCTTAATAACCCTCTGCACAACGTAGAATTAATGCTTTGCTCTAGTGCATTCTTTACTGCATGGCTTATAATTGCTTCCATTCTTTTATACATGGAACTATCAATGCAAGAAAGGTTGAGAGTCTCCTTTCTTGTTTGAAGTTTGTTTGAAGTACCTTGGTGGCCACCTCTAAAAGGGGGCATGGACACCCCAAAACGTTTGGATGGAGGAGTGTCCTAAGATACACACCCTGCCATTCTGAAGGACTGAGAACAGCCCAGGGGAGATGGGAACCTTCCAAAGCTCCCTTAAAGATTCCCACAGCTCAGTGCTTTCCCTGGTGCCTCCCAGCTGGAGTTGCTCACTCCAGCCTGGATTCACTTCAGGACACGACTCATTCCTTAAGTTTAGCTGTCAGCAATTTCAGTGCCAGTAACAAAACATTTCATGACTCAGTAGTAACAACTGAATCCTCTCTTGTATCAATGGCCAGCTACCACTTCAGAACTTCCCTGCAAAATTAAAGTTCTATATTCTATGAAAAATAAAAGCTAATTAGTTGTTCCCATCTACAGATAAAATCCTGCTTTCCTCACTCTGCTCTCTGCAATTTTGCCTTCTTTGAGTTGAACCTTCAGGGTTTTTCTCCTCATTAATTACAAGAGATACATTGGAGCTCATCTATTCTTTGGTAAGATGAGGCTGTCCTTTATAGCTGAGCTCCCTGGAGCCACCCAGGAAGTGGATTAGGTCTGTAATTTGCAGAAATTTCAGCATATCTTTCTTTTATGGCACATCTTCCTAGCTACATATTGCAGTTAATGCTCCATGTAAATCTATTCCTTGAGATTTCAGCTTGGCAGGCACATAAAAACGTATAATCTTGTGCTATATTGAGGAGAGGGTGGAGGAAACCAGCATTTTATACTGGAAGGCCAATTACAACTTTCTGAATTGGATTTCGTCAGCTTCTGCTGAGAAACAAAATATTCCTACCAAAAAGTACTTCTAAATCTTGATCACAGCAGCAACAGTACTGTCACACTAAATTAAAAGATATGCTTATATTTGTACTGTAATACAGCTGCATTTATTTGCCCTAAATCTTGTGGCTTTTTCCATACCTTTTTTATATAACTGTCTTTCATTAAAAAGAGTATTTTGACGACTTTACTGCTAAAAAGGAAAAAAAGAAAAAAGAAATTAGGTGTACAGACTGAAAGCAAAGTAAACTAGAAAAGCAGAATTTTGATCTTTAAATAAACTAGAGAGAAGGAAAGAAATAGGTCATGTATCCCTGCAACTTGTGCCACAGCTGTTTAAAAGCTGCTGCTCCCACTGTCAATACTCAACACATTACTCCTGCCCAGGTACAGGGATTTGGGGAACCATTTGGTAAGTATGAATCTACAGAGCCTGTATTATGGGTTTCAGACTAGGTCAGCATACACCTGGTTTGTTCTTATTTCAGCTCCCAACACAGGACAATACTGTTGAACTCTGTCTGGATTTTCTGCAGACAATATGAGCCTGAGCAGTCTCATCAGCATCCCTGTGCATTTGAGACCTGTATAAACTGTCTAAGTTCTTTCCTGAGGTCTTTCAGATGCTGAATAACCACCCCACAGTTTTTTCTTCAGTGAGCACTTAGCTTAGAGTAGCAATGTAGGTCAGTCCTCACTTGAGCCCAGAAGGTGTTTTCATTTCTTTATCTCCACAAAAGTGGAATCTGCAAAGGTCAGCTGTAGACTTGGTTTCAGTACACTGTTCTCAAATATGCTGCATTATGGGACTGCAGATATCAAAATCTCTCCTAAGTTTGTGTTCAATTTACACAACATGTAATTGTAACTGCAAAGTCATCTTTACTTCCAGAATGCTTACTGGACTCTTTTTGGCCATAACGGGTGTTTTATGAGCTGTAATTTTAACAGTGCAGTCACACAGATGGGATAATAGTTATAAAGACTTGAGGGTGGGGACTTATTACAAAACTTACTGCTCAAATTACAAGCAGTGCTGTGGAAATCTGTGGTCATCAGAAAAAGCAAAAGAGGAAACTCTTAGAAAAAGAAGAAAATAGGAATCTAAAAGCACAGCTCGCTACTAAGAACATGATACCACATTTCTGGAGATTGCCAGCCCAGGCAGTTTATAGACAGAAACAAAATTAGTCTCTGTTACACACAGGCTCAGGAGGCCAGGTAATAAAGAGGTGACACAGCACCAACTTTCTCCTTCTTTAACATCTTTTTAATTGCTTTGTGAAGTAATTTCGAAGCATAAAGTTAAAACTTGCATATATGGTGTCTTTTTAGCATCAATACAGAAAATGCACACCAAAAAAGACAGTCTAAACAAAACTCCTCTTAAGTGGATACCTCATTAAAACAGTGTGAGACCTTGCTCTTTTTCCTAAATAAAATTATTGATTTTTTTACATACCTGTTAAGAACAGAGACCAGAAAGTGGGAGGGTTTGATTATTGCTGTATATCTCCTACTTCTTTTAATAAAATGGATGGAAAAGGAGATTATGATGAACTCTTTGTGTGAGTATATTGGCACCCCTTACAAATTCAGGGCATGAAAGAAGAATTCTTAGCAAATAAATGGGACAAGAGTAGCTTTGCTGATGCACTGTCAGTGTGCAATGGATGTTTCACAGATATAATAGCAAATAAGATAACATCTCCTTTTCATGGTACAATTCTAACTGTTGTCAGCTGAGCTAATTTTGATTTACACCACAGTGTAGCAGGAGCATCTGGAGCCTTGGTTGGGTTCCACTGTGTGTGCTGCTCATGGCTCACAGTGGGTGAGTATTAATCTGCTCTCCCAGAGCTCAGTCAAGTGCTGAACCATCAATGGCAGCTTGAAGTTTTTCTTCTCAGATACATTCCCACCAGGGAATATGTTGCCTCTCCAGGCACTTCCAGCATTATGGCCAAAGAATGAGGAGCAAGATGAACCTTCTCCATGAAACCTTCTATAACTGTGGTCATTTAAACAAAAAATTACAAAATATTACCTGTGACAAAAACTTCAGAGTTCTACCCTAAATAACAAGGTATTGTCCAAAATATCCCTCCTCACCCTCCCAGCTGACAAGAGAGTATAAAATATTTATTAAGTTATCCTTTCTATGTTAGCTACCCCAGCTAAGTCTGGCATCATTTCATGCTGAGGCATTGTCCTTGTCTCCCAAAGGAGCTGTGCTGTGCATGCTTGGCCCTGATTTGTTCCCGTGGTGGGTACCCTGAGCAGTTGTGCTGCAATTCCAAAGCCAAATTCCCAAGGTTTGGGACTCCAGAGTGAGCATCAGCCACCCACAGGCCAGGTGAGACATGTTCTGGCATTGCTACAAGCTCTGCCTCACATTTGTCCCCCCACTTGCTAAATTGAAATCAAACATTTTGTAGAGGAACCAAAAAACATTTTTCTCCTCTCTACCCCCCACAAGAGTTCTTGTCAGCAATTTCAAGTAAATCAAGCTCATCATTCACGATAGCTGCAATAAGTCACTGATGAACACAAAAAAAGAGTATTTCTAGTTTTCCAGAGATTTTTGGTGTTTTGTTATGAAAAGGAAGATTTTATTTTAAAATAAATGGCTGATAACACAGAGATGATAATGTGAAATGTAAGGATTAGGTAAAGTTTCAAAGCCAAGCTCAAAATAAAGGAAGGATTTATAATATCTGGGAATCCTGATCTCACAGTTACTATTGACAAAGGCAAAATTTCCCTTGGTATGTGTTTGATAAACTAAAAAGACCAAAGCAGCTGAGAGTCCTAAGGCAAAAGAATTGTCTAAAAGAGGAAAACCCAAAGTCCTGTTGCACAATTCACTCTCCTTCAAAAAAGTAATAACGCCCAAACAACAACATGCTGAAGTTCTCAAATTTGCATAATCTTTATCAGCAATTGTTTTTCTTCAGTTACTTGCTTTTTATATTCCCAGCCTAGCTGACCAGGAATTGTTGCTTATGCTGAATCCCAAATTGTTTCTGGATAATAACATGGAACCCAAGGGTCAGAAAAGCACAATTCATTTCTAGAGTTGTTCACAAAGAGATGGGTGACGTTAAAATGCAGCGTTTCTGTCCTTCCTATGTATGGCCAGACAGAACAGAGGCTTGTCCCCCTTCAGTCAGCTGGGAGGGATCTGGTGCTCACCTGAGAGCATCTATGACAGAAGGCAGTGGTGCCTTGCTAACAACACAATTTTTTGTTGAAGTGTAAACAACCCTTTTTGCTTTCCCATCTAAAATCTGGTTGGTTCTAGCTGAAAAATACATGTTTCTGGAACAAAAACCTGAAGTTATTATCTACTGGGACAAGTATTTTGAATATTAAATACACAGCTCAAATTTTTGTAGGTGATTAGAGTGAAAAGTAGGTAGCACATGAACATAAAGCAAAGGCAGATGGGCTGCTGAGAATTAATGATGAGTTGAGTTGCTAATTAGGAACTCATGCTAAGTTCTAGTCAGGACAACAATTGATTCCTGTTAGGTTCTTCCCTGAAGGCTCCATCTATCAAGCAGCCTTTCCAAGCTACTTGACAAAACTGCTTGTGGCATAAAGATTTTCTTTCATGTTTATCACTGAGAAATTAACCGATCACTGGACAAATACTGGGGGCTGTTAGTCCACCCTCAAGATTCTAATGAATCAAAAGTTGTCTATGTTGACCAATACGACCTTTAGCTTGTGTGCCCATGAGCTGTGCTGAAATGGGTTTTTAAATGTCAGCACTTATTCCTGATGAAAAACGAAAGTGTTCAAAATCTCTTACAAATTGTCTTTAGATGAAACAAACACTAAAGCCTGCGACACGGAGGATATTACAAATGACAAATATACTACGACTACCAGACATTATTCAAACTACAACTGAACTTAAAAAATAATATGTATTGCAGGAGGAATACAATTTAATATTCTATGTGCAAGCTTCCAAAACATTGTAACTTTTCTTATCAGCACCTCTGAATATTCCATTTGTGAGAGAATCTTTTTAAAAAAATAGTTATTTATCTGTGTTTATCAGAAAAATAAACAATCTGCCAAAACTATTCCCCAACTAAATTGTAAACATATTTTCTCTGCATGAAAACAAGAAATGCATCAAGTGCTGAATGACTTCTAAGAACTATTAGTTTCAAGAATACTTTTAGGACATAATACAATACCTGAGGGGAAGTCAATAAATTGTTCCTTGAGGACTGTTTGACCTGCCTGCAGGACCTGGGCAGCTCACACATTTCCAGGGCAATTAATGGAAGAGCACAGCTGCTGCTGCTTCACTGCTTAGGGAAGCTGAGCATGACCTGCCTGCCATCAGGTGGGCAAGACCTGCTCAGAGCCACAGAGGCTTCAGCATGCCTTCCAGCTTCCCCAAGCAAAGCAGAATGCAAGGCAGTAGGGATGCACACCCAATCCACAGACATTTCAGCAGCAAACATCACCTCTGACCTCTCTGGGGCAGTTACCAACAGGAGATCCCTCCGGGTTTGAATTTACGCACTCAGGTTTCACCTCACCCAGGAAAGAAGCAACTCTCATTCAGCCAAACCTGTTAAGCATTATGATTAATGAAAGGAAAAGATGCTTTCAACAGGTTTCAATTTTCCTCTAACTCATTTTTCTGTAGGCAAAGAACAGTTGTTTTGAACAGTGAAATCTGGCAGACAGTTAACCTTTATTTCAGAGAGACAAATTACTTTTTCATCACAGTTTATCAAATCAGCAACTCAGCTCCATAGATCAACACAGTGGGAAAATTTTATCAGAACTGCAAGAGGATTTTACTGAAAACAGATTGGCTCAAAATAAGATATGCCTGCTTCTGTGGGGAAGAACACCAGAGTTTTCCATGGTACTCCAAAATGAAGAATGGGGGCAGCATGGCTTGAACTGCCATAAATCTCTTCCTGCAATCTCTTAACATAGGGGAAGATGGATATTTATTGTGAATTAGGGAACATAGACCCCATCTTCACACAGGCTTCTTTTACAGCATTTTTTTCTATAATTTTATCAGGTGAAGGTTGAAAAAAGAATAGGGTAAGCACAAAAAGCTTGAAACAAACAATAAAATGAAACTTCAGTGTGATGAAGAGACACATACATAATCAATGCTTCAAAGACTTAGAATTTGTGAGTACCAGGACATCAAGATTTGAGTTTATCATTAGTTCCAATTGCCCATGTATTCTGTGAGAGCAATACTTAATACAAACAGGCTCCTCTAGTTTAAAAACAGTTTTTGTAAATCTTCACTGAAAAGATAGGTGAGGGAGAAGCAGAAGGTTATGTTCTTCCATCATGCCTGAAAAGCAAACACAAGACTGGACAAGTCCTTTCCCAAAGGTTATTAATTTTTCAGGCTCAAAAGTTTCCAACTCTCCAGACACACTCTCAACTAAACCCCAGTAAGCCAAGCCACACAGTGTCAGTGAGAACAACAGAAATATAATCATACAAATGGCAGAGAACTTTCCTTTGGAGAAAGGACTGACAGTTTTGCTCCCACCTGTGTGTCTCTATTGTTCAATGCACAGCCTGCAAGGTTCTCAAGCTTTGAAAAACTACAGACTGGTCTTTTCTGTGCAGCTGGTTCCAGGTTTGACTCAGCCCTCACCATTCATCTGTCCAAAACCTTATAAACCTGTTTCCCTGCACATGTAAACAACCCCATGAAGACGCACTCAGAAGGGGCACCTTTATTATTTTGTAAACACTGACCCATGCACATCTAGGCTACATGCTGGCAAAAAAAAAGAAAAATAAAAAGAAGTGCATCTGCCTGAATTTATTTTTTTGAGAGTTTTCCCTCTGTGTTACAGGTAAATTGCAGCTCTATTAGTATCATACTGGCCTGGTATTATTAATATCTGAGCACTGTAGCATCAATCATCACTATGGAAAAGCTGTATTTATATATCACTGTATGGTTTCCTCCCCAGGAAGCCTAGGAAATAGAGTTCACATTATTGTCCTGGGGTACAGAAGTAGTGTGTATGCACATAAGTACCTAAGTACTATAAGTAAGTAGTACATAATGAACTAACTTCTACATTTTTACTGAAGTGGAGTTGTCAGGAATACCAAGGTTCATGACTGAATCTTTCCCTCTCCATTAAATACAAACTTGTGATGTTGTAGAAATGTAGATTTTTTTAAAAAATAATTCTAGAATAAGTTGTGCTTTATTGCTTCCTGATTTCCAGTGCAGTTACTACTCTTGAATATCATCCTTAATACACCTTGAGGCTACAGAGAAGACAGCTGATTCCCCTGAGCTCTCAAGACAAACACCATTTGGGGAATGAGAATAAATAGCTCTGAGAATCTTGAATTATTGAAACGAAGTTACATCTGAATAATTTCTTCTCAGCTTGTATTTTTTCCTCTTCAGAGTTATCTGGTGATGGAAAAGACTATTTTGACCCTTGATCCATATTAAAACAGGCAAGTGCCTTTCCCTTTGCCCAGCGTGGAGCAAGGAGCTGCCACACAAAGACAAGGAGTGGAGCTGGACCTGTGCCCTCTGTTCCCTGTGGTAACTGCATGGGCTGAGCTCCCCAGGAAAAGGGAACACAGAAGTGTCTGGAACATGGGGCCCAGTGAAAGACCCTAAAAGTAACAGGACTTCAAAAAGGTTCAGGACTGCGCTTTTGCAAATCCTACTGCAAAATTCAGGACATGTTCCAGCTTGAAGGAAAACATTTATAAACAACATTCCTCTAGGGAAAAGGAGACAGAAAATTTTGGTTAAAGAAGTCATTGTTGTCAACACAGGTGGAGAGCAAGGGAGACTGGTTCTGTCAAGAAAGCATATTCTCTTTTCATGTAGTTCTTCACACAATCAATTTTCTCTGTGCTGAAAGGGACAACGAGGCCTTGCCTAAAATAATAGTACTGTGGATAAGCATGAAAAAACTCTGATTATAGGTCAGACGCTGACGAAGATGATGAGAACAAGAACAAAGGAGCAGTGACAAGCTGTTACCATGTACACCACAGATATTATTTTGCTCATTAATTGCTCATTACATCCCATTAAAGTAGTTGCTGCTTCAAATTATGCTAGTGCTCCTGCAGAAAGAAGCATAAAGCAAAATTGTGATTCACTAAATGTGACGATGAATAGACTTTTAACAGTTTAAGTAGTAGTGCTCTGCACTGGGCTTGGTTGAGTCCTCAGTAGGAGGGTGACTATCAGAATCACAAGGAACTTCTCAAACTTCAGTCTCTGTTCTTCACTTCTGTTCACACAGAACTGTACAATTCCTTCAAAGGCAAATCAAAAAGCACTATTCATATATCAGAGATTAAGGCCTCAGAACACCTTTGGAAATAAAGTATCATCTTATCTTCTCTCCTTCCAATTGCAGGGAATGATGAGGGAAGAAACAGGAAGAGCCAGCAGATCAGTGCCTGCTCTGATCCTGGTGTCACCAGCAGAATATTGGGGTTTGTGAACATGGGCCTATTTACAGGAAAACAGACTGGGTACCCCGGGATCCAGGGGGAAAAAAAGATCTTTGTCCAGGACTTAGCAGGAATCAGAGACCTTTAAACTAGATTTGAAGAGGGAAGGGATAAAGCCAGGCTCATCAGAGATAAGCCTGGGGGCAGGTTCCTCACTCTGCCATTTCACTGGAGCCAGGGCTGGAGATCGACGCAGCAACAGAAGAGGGGGAGGATCCCCATGGAAATGCATCTACACCACTGTACACAGCAAGGGAACAGACAGCAGGAGCTGCAAAAGGCTCTGGATATCCTCTACCTACACTTGAGTAGCACCTTTGACACTGCTTCCTACAGCTTCTCATGGAGAAACTGGCTGCTTATGGCTTGGATTGGTGTACTGTTTCCTGGGTAAAAAACTGTTAAAAACACCTTTTTTTTCCCTTATTTAAAAGCACAAATTCATGATGTTTGGGACTTCAGGGAGTTGTTGGAAGAAGGAAATGCATCCACATGACCTTTAAGAGGTTGCTTTTTGGTTTCTAAGCATGTTTCCTTCACTTTCCCACAGTCTGTGGTGGATCTGCTGAGGGGCAAGTGCTCCCCAGTGCAGCTGTTAACAGCCACAGCTCTTTAAGTTAAGTGGAAAAGGTGTGTTCAAACCTGGAAACCCAAATTCTTCTCTCAGTTCTGGCAAAAAAGTGGCTCCTAAGCTGTGACAATTTGCAAATCACCTCTGTTAATATGCCCATTCATACTGTAGCTTCAATTATTTTTTTTAAATATATATAAAGCACTTTCAAGTATCATATCAATTAATTATAAGCAGTAATTGTACTATGTATATCACCATATTGTCTTAAATTTTTCCTGTTAAATCTAACAAATTCCTGAGATAATCTGTACAGCACAGGGTCAGGGTCACAATCTGATCTGAATTTAGGTCATTGTCTATGTAGCACTGATAATGGATTCAATTATAAATGTACATACATCCTAAACCTTGCACATCTTTGATTTTAAATAATAAACCTTAGAGTTAGGGGATTGAAATTTTGCTGCAAGTGGATGTATTTGTACAATACATTACACAAAGCACTGCAGCTCCAAGGCAGGTGGCCCTCTGTCAGCCTGGAATTATAGATAGCATCCATTACTGGCATGGAGAGAAGTACAAGTGAATCACCCATCCCTGGAAAAAGTTATAGGAGGGAAACACCTGCCTGCCCACCTGTTTCTTTGCATTTCTTTGTGCAATTAACACCTGAGCTTTATTTTAAAGGGCTGTATGTTAAAATCCATAGACCTGAGGCAAGGGCTTGTTAAATAGCATGAGTAGGAAACAACTGAAAACAGTAGCAGCCTCTCAAATCAGTTCTGAGACAGCTTTTTCTCATCCAAGACAGGCATTACTTTAAACCCTGAGGTTCTTTCCAATCTGAGTTATTCTGTGAGTTGTTTAGTTATTCAAAATGCAAGAGAGAAGTCTGGGCGACCTTTACCTGAATTACTGAAGAAGAATCACTTGTTTGGGGTTTTTTTCCTTACAGTCATAACTTTCTATTGTCCTTTGGGAAAAGTACAAAAAATACAGGTGTTACAGAATTATTTTTTAAAATGTGAAAATTCTACATTTTCAGACTGTTCTCTTCAGCATATCATTGTTCCTTTTCTGAGGCAAGGAGGCCAGAAGTCAGGAAAAATATGAATAAACTCTTAAAATGTTAAAGAGCTTGAAGTCTACACATAAAACATATTCAGCTGTGTTAAAGTAAGTGATTAGAAATTACAGGTTTTTTTCTTCGTCCTGTAATTTCAGTGTAGGGGGCATAGCTGTTGCTAAAAGCACTCAGAAATTTGGGCAGGATAATTATAATATGGAACTTTTCTTCAAGAATGAAAAATGATGTAAATTTGCCACCTACTAAATATGCAACAGAAGGAGAACATACAGGCATAGCACAGTCACTGCTTTTACTTTCTAATTAATCCCAACTATTTGACTTTGGCCCTTATTTAAATCATTATCTAACTATAGAACTGTCATCATCTATGTTTTCTCTTATAAGATACTTGAATATGGAGCAGTAGGCATAGGTTCTTTAAAATATGGCTACAGCAAAAGGAATCTCCACATAATTTTCTATAAAACTTTGGGTAGACACTACAAATGAGTTTAGGAGTGATAGATTTGCAATATTGAAGAAAATGGCAACAATATTGCATTAAATAAATCTTCCTCCATTGATGGCCCCTACCTTGCCATGAATTTGAAAACTCTGTATTTGGCACATACAGTTTGAAATAAGAGATGAGTTCCTCCAGCTCTTTCCAGAGATGGTGTTTTCAGTTATCAAATTCAGTATCTTTTATATGCAGAAACCAGGAAAAAATTTAAAGACAGGAAAAAAAAAAAAAAAAGAAAAGCACCCAGTAAATACTACAATTGAGCAAATAAAGCACTGCATGTTAGTTTCTCTAAGGGTAAACTAGAGGTAGCAGTTAGAAACCTTTGTTAAAGTGCTATATAATAACCAGGGATCATCTCACACACTACAGACATAATTTTTTCTCCAGGGGAAAACAGAGCAGCAGTTTAATGAGGTACAGCCAGACAACAGATCACAGTTCTGCTCTAGAAGCAAAACCAGAACAAAGCTATTTTCAATTTCCTTATTTTTGAAAGCAGTCCAGGTAGACAAGGAGCTGCTGAAGGGTTGGCCTTTAGAGTTGCATTATTGTAGAAAACCCCTACACTTTTATAGCACTTTTTTTTAGCTTCCCATATGCTTAAAGGACCAGGACTTTTCCATGCACTTACACTGAGACATGGGTTGCTCACAATTCTAAAGCAGGAATCCCATAAAATAAACAATTTCTGGCACAATTTAGCTGTTCGTACTCTTTTGAATTCCTGCTTTTTTTATAAGATTGCAGGAAAATAAACCAAGATTGCATGGCTCTTTTCACTGTATTATTTTCAAATTCATTAGCAACATGAAAAACATTAAACAAAAATACTTCAAAAGTTACAAATAAAATCCTGTAAAATAATGCTGTTAACAGTATTATTTAATCATAATATGTTGATAATATCTTTAGAAACCTCTCCCTTGTTGCAGGGGCAACAGGTTAAAGTGTTTGAAAACAACCGTCCTCTTCTTCCCACCACTATCAAGCGCTGGAACAGCCACAGAGTACAAATACTTGCAAATAGTGTGAGCCCATCCTGATTGAATACATGGTCTGCAGTGCTGCTAAGGACTTCAGTAATATTGTTGTAAAATAGTTTATAGTGATTTGAACTTGCTTGTTCAAAAACATGCTCTTGTTTCTGGCCAGTTCTAAATAAACGAGATTTAAGGTTGGGATACAAATGTGTCACATCTGTTTCCACATAATTACTTAAAAGCTTTTCTCTGTAGACAGTTATTTTCCACAGCCCAACAGGAAGGCAGCATGTCTGAATATAAAATTAATCATTACAGTAAAGACACATTCTGAAAACAAGCTCACAGCCCCCATAGGATATTGGTTGAAGTAGTGGCACTTTTAGAGAATAAGTTGTATGTCAGACACCTAAAGGTGCATTTTCATCCACAGTATTTCACAGGTTACACACATACCCACACTCCTTCATAATACTTCCAAATGAGCTAGCATGGTTGGGCAGGTTATCCTATATCAGAACATAAACAGCTTCATATAAGAATAAAGTGAAGCAGAAGGAGTTCCTAGCTAAAGTTCCTAGATGGATGCTTTCACACTTTTACACTACTCATCATAAAGGACACTGTCCACTTGGGAAATTAACCTTCTGTGAGGAAAATGAGGGATGAGTGCAAACAAGTCCAAAATTCTGTTGGCTCTGCTGGTTTACAAGTCTGGCATTTCTGTAGCAGACACAGAAAAGTTCACAGATAAATTTCTTTCTGAGTAAACCTGAAGTGTCCCATAATTTTTTCTCAGACCATGCAATTGCATCCATTTTTATGAAGGAATATGATAAGATCTTATCCATCTGAAAATTCCTTCTCTACCTAGACAGTATATCCTTCCCCCCATCCTCATCCCCACAAAAGAAGCAAAAGTTGGCAAGGGAATTTTGCTTTAAGAACCTACAATCATTGGTCAAGAAAAACTTGGATGAGAATGCATAAGTCAGTCAATCAGCAGTTTATTGGGCTGCTTAGTTTGTTTCTTAAAGACTTCCATAGCCCCAACATCAGAATATAAACATGGGAATTTTAGATAAAAACACATTAGAAGTGAGTTTGGGTTTTATGGGCATCATTATTAATACAAAAAGTGAGAGCTACCAGACAATCTTCAGCTGCTTTAAACTAGTACAGACCCACTGGTGTCACCTAAATGATCAGATGGAGCATCACTGGAGAATCCAGCCCAAAATGACAATGAATTAATAGTTCAAAAAAGAACCCTGGATTTTTGAGTCTTCAGAGGGTGTTTTTGAAAGTTATGAGCATTTGGAAGCTTGCATATATACATATATACACTCACACACATACGTATAATCCTTTTTAACACTTTGACTATATAAGATTAAGACAAAACACTATTCTAATCCTAAACTGGCACATTCACTCAGCCAGGTGATTTGATGCAATCCACAAGAAAATTACTGCTTGAAAGGAATTAATTAAACTCAAAACATATTTTGGGTTTCTTTTTTATGAAAGCTTCTTTGGGATATATGACCAGCCTTGAAGGTTCATTTCTTCCTTGCTAATGAGAGAGGTGGGATTACTCAGACAGCAAGCAGGCCACCAGTTATTATAGCCCAGATCCTACTGAATATAGATGAATACTAATGAAATGTCTGAAAGGAAACAAGGGATACAGAGAAGCTTGAAATAAATGATGAGTCAAAGAACACTACAGCACTTAAAAATCCTCCTACCCTACCAGCTACCAAAAGACTTGGAAAAACATTTGTATGCATGTCCTGTACCCCTGTTCCTTCAGCCCCCAGGGAAACACAGTTTGTTTTTCATGGTTGCATCTTCTCCAGCCATAATAAAATTGCATGTTTTTTCAACATTGATATTTACTTTAATGAGATGTACATTAAGCAATTAAAATTTTTGTGTGCAAGAAAAGCCTTCTATTGAAATTGCCCAGATGAATGAAACCTGCAGTGAAACAAGAGTGGAGCAAGACAAAGGTGATTTCCTATACTGATATAAGGTCAAACACACAAAGACATAAACCTAAAAAAGGTCACTGAGTAGTTCAGAAAACTGTCCTAGAGCAGAGCTGGTAGGTGTGATGTACTGCAGGAAGAACAACCTCTTTGCACAGGAGGTAATGGTACTTTCTGTGATTGCACTGGCCCAGGACTGAGGACATGATGCACACACAGTACAGTTCACAGTGTTATTGCCTCCTCTGCAGTTCTTACAGTCCCCCTGCCCACTGCACAAACCTACTCTAGCCTGCAATATGTACCAGGAATGATCCCCACTCTGGATAACCCATTGGCACTTGTCCAAAAGTAGAGTAAAACATCTTTAGTTGCAGAAACAAAATTAAAGATGTTGTTTTCAATGGGTGCTGCTGCTGGTTTTACCACCTTTAACTGCCTCTCAGCATCCTACTGAAGAAACTCTTGAGGACAGCTGTTAATTCATCTTCCCCTTAATTTAAAGGCTGAAGAAAGCACATAACAGTGTCAGCAAACCATTTTTTAACCTAAACTCATCTATTCTTCATCTTAGCTCTGAGGACTCATATTTATTCATGATGACTGTTAAAACTGGGCCTTTATTATGGAGCTTTGTCACCACTATCCTGTATGTAACTTTGTAAAAATCATGGAGGAACTCCCTGAAAATACAGCAAGGTGATTCCCAGCCTCATTTCACTTGAATAATCATTTATATACATACAGACATATTATATACACGGTCAGAATTGTCCACAATTTGAAACCAAGGTGAATAAAATAGAATGATGTGCTGGGGAAGAGAGGCAGTATCATTCTTAGGGTGTTTGTAAGAGACATATACTCCACCATATTCCCCTTCAGGTCCCAGTTTTTGTCAAAATTCTCTGGTTTAAAACTCAGTTTTTCCACTTCTATGCTCCATAAGAAAGGGGCAGATCACATAACATAAGCAAAGGAACCTCACAAGAGAAATGCATCATCATCAAGGAACAGTCTATTTGAGCCTGGGTTCTCACCTCGGCATAAACATAGCTCATCCTCAGAAAGTACATTCAGTGCTCTTTTTTTCCTGCCAAACACTCAAACTAAAGCTCACTGGGGGAGGTTTAACCAGTGCTCTGCACACATTCTGCCAAGTACCCATCCCCATTTGCTGAACACAGAAAATGGGGTTTGCACAACAGCTGTAGCACTGCAGCCAGTCTGGCTGTGCCATAACCATCGAGCTGTTCTCACAGGAAGGATGCAGAGCTCAATCTCAGAACATTAAGACCATAATCATGCACTAAAGGAACCAAAGAGACTCTGGGTTCCTTTGTAATAATAAAATTGTTCAAAGATTACATCCATGCTGAGTTCTTTTCCAACTTAAAGTGAAATTTAAAATGGGGCAAAGGAAGAATGAAGCAATATATTAGTGTGGAAAAGTAGGGCACATCCCATGAAGAATTGTATTCAGTGCAACTACTGCCTATGATCAGGAACTACAGCCCAGTGACAAGGCAATCACTCCCTTATGCCAAACCCGGATAGAGTGTAGTCTCTTTGAGCACAGAACCTGAATTTTTAAAATATATGAGAGGAACTCTACACTATATATTTCTCTGTAAAGAATTTTTTCCAGGTGAGAGAAATGTGAACACACCATGGTCAGAACCAAGTTGCATCCTATTTTTTCCTAAGGGATATCGCTATCTACTATTGAATTAGCTACTGCTAGATTACACCTTGGATTTAAAAAAAAAGCCTCCAAATCCAAGAAAAATTTTGTTCAATTCAATATATTTAGAAAAACGTGATTCCTTTGACTTCATCAGTGTGAAAAATCATACTGATACATACTGGTTTGGCTAAGTTCTTTTATAGTTCAGGTACTAAAGAAGCCAATATCAAAGCAAACAAAAGACAGGGTTGACACATTCAAAGCATATTTGAGCCTACATCCCTCCAGGTGACAGTGGCATAAAAGTCCAGAACTTTGGGAAGAAGTTAAAATCTCTTTATGCCAGATATTCTGGTCACCATCTTCATACTAAAATCATGGCTGGAATTTAAGTCTCAGTCTTGCAGGGACAGAAAGAGGCCTGGCCTAAAGTGGCCACGGCTGCCAAGGCAGACCTGCCACAGGCACAGAACTCAGAGCAGCCATGGAAACTCAGAATGGCCAAGGAAACACAAACCCCTCACCTCACCTGCTCAGCTGCCTACAGTTCAGAGATTGGAGTAACACCTGAACCCTTTACAAGACATTCAACTAAGTACACAAAGGATCAGTTTGTTTATCTCTTCTCTTGCTGGAAAAGAAACTTTTCCTAGGTTTTATATCTGTGGGGATGGTAAGCCAAGAAATTTTGCAGATGTAAGGATTCCATTTCTTTACACAGAACAGGGTTTATTTTCTACAATAATATACTGTTTTCTGCCCTCTTTATCAGGTTTTTATGCTGCCTCTACAAAACCAGAGTTAAAAAATATACACTCTTCAGTTCAAATCTCAGTGTGTTGCTCCATCACAAAAATCTTCCTTCTACAAGTCTTTTAGAAATATGAGTCCCAGCGTATCAAGATATATTAAATGGTAATCTCAGAGACTGATGACTGAAGATTTTAGTACTTCTTTTTGCCTTTGGTCATGGTGGTGAGGACTAAGTTGAAAAATTACACCAAAATTAAATGCAATTTTTCTATCTGTTCACAGTGCAAGTCAGAGACAAAAGAGTTATTGTTGCCCTCTTTTTACATCATGTTATTGTGGCAAGGTTATAAAAGGACTTAGTCTGGTCAGGACTTAACTACAGAACTGTTTTCTCAACCCTGGAAGAAGTAAAAAAGAAAAAAAAAAACCAAACACAGGAATTCTACTTATCACTGAAAGTAGCAAATACATAAATGTGGTATCTCCTTTAAGAGAAGCTGGATGCAACTTTGATATTAGAAATCTTGATTAAAGAGTATGCAATCATTCCAATCCAGGGACTGCCTGATACAAAGGGCAGATGGGATTTGTTTGACATGACAATTTTCTGTTATTGTTTTGGGATTACAACAAACCTACAGCTAAACTAATTGTGCCAGGATGGTTAAGGTTGTGTCAGCACTTTCCTTGTAAACCTCTTATCCCATGGATTTATTGCTAAATAAAAAAGTTTTTGAGGGGCTGAAACCTGGCATGAGAGACTGCATTTATCTTGAGAGGCTTGAAAAAGAAATTCAGCTTGTCTTAATGGAAGGAAGAAAATTGCTAATTTGGGATACATAACTTTTCACTGCTAATCTTACCAGCACCATGCATATTCTCCATGCTTTAAAAAATAAAAGGAAAAATACTTCACTGATGTAGCTTCATTTCAACATAGAAAAAAACCCAAAAATCCCATGCAAGCCACCTTTTCTTTTTATGGAGATTTTAAATTTTATACAACACATGTAATGGCTTTTCCCTGACTATCAAATACAGTGCCACAAACAGGCCCTAGTTATATCCACTGGTCACACAAAAGACAAAAATAGCCTATGAATAACCCAACACGTATTTATTTTTAAAAAAACCCTCTTGTGATATGCATTTATTTTTCAATGGCAGCAATCATGGCTAAAAAGAAAGTCACCCTAAAAAGGATTTTTTTAAAAGAACTGTTAAATGGCAATGAGAATAAGAAGTATAGAGTCAAAGGAAGGTTTCTGAATTAGAGTGGGAAGTATCATGAGGCCCTTAACTAACTGTAATATCCCAGGGAATCTGGACTGGCCCAAAGCAGGGGCCTGGCTCCCAACCACAACAGCAAAACCCAGTGCAGAGACAAGACTCTGGAAGCCAAGAACCTCAAATACTAAAACATCCATTCTGGGAAAAGCCTGTACTCATCACACCTCCTCTGCCGGCAAATTGAATTTCATATAAAAACCTCTGACAAAGATTAGACAGTGACAATTAGACACCATCCTTTAACATATCAAGTTATCTGAAGCTTGTATTCTTTGTACTTCACAGGATTTATTGTGAAGTGGACTTTCAAAGGCAGTCAGGAGAACAGCTCATCTTTTAAATAATTTGGCTATTCTACAGGTATCTGACAGTAATATTGAATCATATCCCATACAAGCCCCACAGGAACATTTTATCTGAAATTAGATTCAAAACATCTTAGATTAAAACGCAATCTACACTGGAGACCTCAAATTTAGCTGTATTTTGTCTTTTTTTACAAACACCTATGGCCAGCCAACTCATATTGGATTAAACAGCCACACTGACTTTTCTCTCATACCCCCATCACCACCAGCAGAGGTCTGAGCCTCAACAAGGCACACCTGCAAATTCATTACCTTTAAGGAACACACATGAAATGACAGTTTTCTCAATATTGCTCCTCATGGAGAGGCTTAGTGCTTTCCATGCAGTTCAGAGGTGCAATAAAACACCAGTTCACCCTTCTGCATTGCACCTCAGGAAGAGGAATGTGGTACCAGTAGTCAAAAAACTCTGGTCAGCACTTGTGCAGCTTTATCACTTCTGTGTGCCGAGAAAAGTAAAAATAAAATAAATTCATTTTTAAAATCAGCTACTTGAGTCAGTAACTCAGCAGATACAAACAAAAGATCTGAAACACAGGAGTTCAGTTTTAATAAAGACACTTCTTTTAAAGAACAGTTTAATGCCAAGACCACCCATTTCAGCCTTGTGACCCATCTATTGGAACACAGAGAGGAGATCACAGCCCCTCAAAAGGTTCAGCAAAGGCTTTGTATAGCACCTTCTCCTTCAGTGAAATTCCTTTCTTAAAGCTTTATTGTTGTTCAACTAGATAAATGCTTGGCCTTTTTCTTTCTAACTTTTTTCTCCTCTCCCCATTCCATTGCTGTAAATACACATTTCAGAGAAAATAAGACATTAAAGAGGGCCAACAGAACAGCAATCGCTACCTGAGAGTGCTCAGGTATATGAGCTTCATATGAAAATGATTTTACAAAGTCAGACAGTGCCTGTTCTCCCAAGTAAATAACTGGGCCCATGCCACACCACATAGGATATTAATGTTCTTTATGAAGTGGAAAAAGACTCAGATGAGGCAGACATAGAGCTGGCAAAAGAAACATGCATTAGTTTTGCTTCAGGACAGTATGTCAAAATCTGTAAACCCCTTCCACCTCAAAGGGCATTCACCCTTCCCAGTTAGGACATGTGTGTTCGTCTTTGTTCAAATGCAATGTCTCACACTGTCTCTCCTCAGCCTTGTTTACCTACCTGGTGAGTCTCCTTTCTGTTCCATGCCCTTTTGCTGCACAGCACCTGCTCCCTGCACCAAATTAAGCTTGGGCCAGTGAGTCTGCTTAACCAAGCTTGGCTCAGCTTCTCAAAAGCAGCTCTTCATCCTGTAGCCTTGTGCACTTAATAAAAAGTGTGTGTCCCCACACATGCAGAAGCACGACCAAGCAGAAGCACAGAGGTCTCCAGCACAGCTTCACCCTGGCTGTCCCACAGCACCCGAGCTAAGGTTTCACAGCTGCCCCTCAGCAACGCTGCCTTTGAGTGAGCAGCAAAGCCTGATAGGGGAAGGGGTTGCAATTAAGGCCTGACACTACTAATTGAAAGCAGGCGTGTTGTGGAATCCAGCTTGAGTTGGCAGCACCAAGGCTTTGGCTATTACTACACCTACTTACCTAGTTCTTAACTACCTTGAGCTTCTGGAAGATTACAAATCTTGAAATGCTTTTATAGCACTAATAATATCAAAATGACTGATAAGATGCAGGGAGTTATGAAGCCATGTGTAATAGGCTCTGAAGATCATGAGAAACTGATTTAATCTGCACAGTTTAAATGTCATTGGATTGTTTTTGACAATTCTTCCTGATCTGACATGGTGCATCTGGGAGACACGTTCATAATGGAGAAAATGGATGCACAGAGACCTCCCCACATATATAGACTGTAATGCTGCCAGCATTCTCTTGCTGCTAATAGTTGTAAATGTTAAGATAATCTCTGTTTTTCAGATTATACTGGTTTGCTAGGAGTGTAGAAAAACCTTTTGCAGATACAGAACATCAGGCTGGCGTCCCAAAACATTAGTCTGGCATGTTAAAGGTGTGAGGAATATGGTTAGCACTTACAGCATGTTTGTTCTGCCACCATGCTTCCCTTAGAAAACAAAACACCATTCTTGAGCTCGAGTGGATGCTTATTACTGAGTTACAACCTTTGCTTCCAATGTGCAAGGCTATTACTGCTACAGAGTACTAAATCTGCTGTGGCTCAGTGAAAAAGTGAAATTGTAGTTACTGCAAACCACATAATTAATCCATACAGTTGAAATGTGAGCAAGAGAATGTTGAGATGACATTTCACACATTTTCAAGAAGAGAGATACAGGTGTTTTCACCTTACAGCTGAATTTGCCAGGAGTAATGATAGAGAGGGAACACCTTGCTGTACTCTGCCTTTGGATTTCTGCTCTGAAGAAAATACATCTTTCATTTTTTACATGCCACAGTCTCACACAAAGTTACTTTACACTGGAAGTATTCATACTTCGCTAACTGCTTTAAAAAGTCACTTGGTATTATTAAGTGCTCATTTAAAGTAATATTTGTGATCTGCCAAACTACTTAACAGCATGTAGTAAGAAGTTTTAAGCCATTATCAAGCTTGCAGTTATATATAATAAGGAGGAAGGGTTTAAATAAAAATCACTTTCAAGTAGAGGAATGATTAATCATTGCTGTTCTCTCCTTCGTTTGTATTCTTAGCAAAAGCTGTCAACCTTTGTCCTAGCATTAATGGTGAGTTTTATGTGACTGTACGTGGTATTCTTAAACTTGATTAATTAGCAAGGCCACTTTTTATTTGAAAGTGCAGAGTGGAGTCACATTTTCATTCAGTTCCCTAGGGAGCTAATTATAAGGTCTGCTCCACATACATCACAACAATATCTCCTATATGGCACAAGTAATTATTTAGATACTGTAAATATCCTTCCAAATACTTAAAACAGAACTGCTTCAGCTATTTTAAAGTTTCAGTAGAAACTGGTGCTCGCCTCTACTGGGAAGTTCCAAATATTTCCTGCTCAGGAAAAACAGCAGGTACTCAGCATCATGAAAAAAAAATAAACCCTCAAACGGGAATTTATCTGAACCAGTACAAAGGGAAAAAATGAAGAAAAGGAGAACATAGTAGTTAAGATTACACAACCCTTAAAAAAAAAAAAAAAAGAACATAAATGTTTAACCACCCAATGATGTTGTTTTTTCTTCCTTAGCTCCAAGGCAGCAATCAATTCTTTCTATTCCCCACCCCCAGTACGCTGGCAACTGGCAGTTTTGCTGCATTAAATATCAGAGTAGAATATGCAAAAGCCCATCTTTTAGACAAGGAAAATCCTTCTTTCCCATCTTGCACTAGCCTTGGGGCAGGGGCAGTGGGCTAAGGAGCAGGAAAGGCTGACTAGTCATATTCCAGGAGCTTTGGGAAAGGAATCCCATCATACTAGATGTACAAAGGCATCAAAAGAAGTTTTGCAGTAGCACAAGATGTCTCCTGAACTCTACACCAGAACTGGAAACTCAGCTTTACAAAACCGCAATTTACCACTCCGAGCACACACCAGGAACACAAACACTGCCTTGGAAAGGGGCAGAGTGGCTGTAAAGTAGCTGAGGAGCTACACCAAGCTTCAGTTTACTTCTTTTTTGCCTTATGGAATTCTCAACTTTCTTAGTCTGTGCTCCAATTCCCAGGATTTGCCCCTGAAGGCAAATTTTAGGGGGAAAAAAAAAAAAAAAAAAAA
>VYXD01012666.1:1786249-1817564 GCA_013397195.1 Hylia prasina
AAAAAAAGCTATTTGATTGGCTCCAAAGCTCTTCTAAATTGGATGATACAGTGCACATCAAGCAGCAGAACAGCTTCCATAGCAACACACACTCTCTGCTTAGTTATTTCTAGGGCATCTGTCAGTGACTCTGCTCCCTGCACACAGTTGCAGGGAGGGAAGGTTGCTTGCAGCCTTGTAAACAGCCGCTGTTATTTTCCAAGTGTATCTGTATTATTGTCAGAGTGCTCTTTGTGAGGGCAGGCAGCAGCAAACTGCTCTTCCAAATTGATTGTAATACAGATTTAGATTAACCAGCATCTCCCAAACAAAGACTTCAGTGCAGTCTACATATACTGTAAAAAACACCTTGCAAGAGACCAGAATTATGGGTTAAACTTTCTGAAACCAGAAAAATAAATGAGACAAGATCATGCTATCTAGAAATACCAGCTATGCTGAAGCACAAGACAAGTGTTTCAAATAGGACAACAGTCTTAAATAATTCCAAAATCTTCCCCAAATCCACTTTTTCTGAAGGTATATCAAATAGGTGAAAGTATGAATTTATCTCACTTTCACAATATAGCAAAACAAACTAAGAGTATAACTTGAAGTCCAACATGCATGTCAAGTCATAAAAATTTGTGCCATTATAATGCTTTAGTTGAAATTACTCTATTTCATCTTTGAAGATTTTTTTATATTAGTTCACAACTTACATAGTATCAGTATCTCTCCTTATTTTCATCACCTTGGAAACACCATTACATGCAGGAAAACAAATACCAGGAAAATAAATATGGATTTATTATTTATAATACAAGAAATTTTTAATCCCGAATCTCTTATTTGATATTCTTAAAGGATTTTACAATAACTGAGACACTTTGTATCCAAGCAAATCTCTTCTGTAGCTGAGTAATAACAGTTGTGACCATGATATTGAAGATTATGAGTATAGATAAATAAACAAGAGAGGGCTGATACCATTTCCCTCAACAACAAAATCACAGGACTCATGAAAAAATAATTGACCAAATTCAAGAGAAATGTACTTTAATGTTGGATACTTCTTATTTTTAAAATGTCTGAAATGGAAATATAGGAGAAAACAACAGGTACTACTGCTCTAAGTAACAGCTCTAGAAAATGTCACAGCTACTGAAATCATTACAATTAACACTATAATTCACAGGAAGAAAATGTAACTGTTCTGTAATTATTTAAGATTTTGCTAAAATAAACTGATAGCTGGATTGGAAGTAGTTTGGTCTGGTTTTTAGTAAACAACACTGAACTGATCACCAAGAATACACATCAACAGTTAGTAGTTAAAAGCTTTTGTCCTTGGGGTATTTTGGAGTCCACTACCACATTCACTGAACAATGAGTCAGTGGAGAAGACGAAAGGGTGCTCTGCATCCCATATGACAAATGTATTAACAAAGAAAATATAAAGGAAGAAAAACTTTATCTGAAGAAGAAGAAAACCCAATTTTTTATTACCCACTCCCTGTCCAAAGCAGCCAGTGTGTGTTGACCTTCAGGCCATGCAGCAAACTTTATTTAGTTTTATTTGGCATTTGTAAATATATTTTCTGGCATTTGGAAAGACACAGAATTTGATGGGACTTGAAGACAGCAAAACTTTGTAGCTAAACTCTTTACCAGTGTTTACTATTGCAATTAGTAATTTGATTTTTTACTCTTGCTTGTGCCAGGGTTGCTTATATCCTTGGAAACAGTATTCAGGGTTCAGTAAAAGGGAGAGCACCTGCAGAGCTAAGGAAAGTGTGAGGACCAGAAGGAAGTGTCAGGGAGAGAGACACTTAAGATAGGTCAGACTAGTCTTATTATGGTACCCACTAGAAAAGTGCAGAGCCTCTGAGTTAATACTCTTTTGCCATCAATAACTGATGAAATCAGCAATGAAATGCAAGTCTCATCTCATTAGATTTCTGGCCAATTAAACCATTGCTTACTGCTGCTTCATCAGGCCCAGATGCAAAGGGAGTTGGAACAGTTCTGCCCCCTAACACATGGTAAATTAAATAGGTATTTAATCGAATTTGAGTGGTTAAAAGGGAGCTCCTTTTGAAGTATTGGAAAACATAAGCAAAGGGATCTTAGGGGGAAAGATTATGAAAGCCACACATTTACAACAGTATGCCACCTTCATTCTCGTCTGTACAGCTGTATGCCAGCTCTATCAGCCCTCTGGATCACATAATATTCCAAGGCATGTGCTCCAGAAGTTTTTTGAGAAGACCAAAGTTCCAAACGGCATTCAAGGCCTGAGGTCACACAATGCTGATAACAACAAAGCCTGACACAGAATAGTTTGCTCACCATGTAAGCGTCGTTCAGCCTCAGCACTGACTAAATCAAGGTGGAAACTGTCTCTGGTGAGGTCACTTGAGTGGTTTATGAAGTGTTTTAGCAGCACTGCACAAACCAGCCCAGGTCACCACTTGGATCTGTGCAAAAGCTGTCCTGCATGTCCTCTGAGAAATGTGTGCAGTGCAGAGTAGTGGTTGCATCATCTGAGAATCCTATAAAACCTGCACCTTCTGGCTTAGCCTGAACCCTTGCCTGGAATCACACAGTTGTTAGGTGAAATAACAAAGAATTATCGCTATTACCTACCCTGGTTTGTAGGCACAGGCCAGCAGTATTGCATGTCCAGCTCTAAGCTCTCAGCAATCAGCCAGAGTCAGTGAGAGGAGCTAGTGCAGAACTGGGTAAAAGCTGGAAAATTGTGAGTCATATTTCAACTACAATATAGATGGTATAGAACCACAGCAGATTTGGAAGGCTAAATCAGTAATTAGCTATTATAACACTCTAATTTCTATTAGGAAGAAAGTTCTTACTCTTATTTCTCCTTTGCCTATAAATTTTGCTGTTCCCTGTGCAAAAGCTTTGCCATTCCCAGCAGCAAGCTGGTTCAGAGAAGGGGATCAGGACAATGGGTGTCAGCTGGGGCGAGATCTGTCAGCGTGTTCCTCTGCACAGACACACTGAGGGCACTGGAGCAGCAGAGCCAGCCCAAGGACAGGGGCACGAGCAGGGCAGCAGGGACTGCCTCAGCTTAGCTCCAACATCACACACATTCACAGCAGAATTCCACAGGAACTGCCTTCTATCAAAAACTAGTGTGAGACCACCAGAGAGCAGATCAGAAGCATTCTGTTTCTCTGGGAGGAAACGGGCAGCTCTTTCAAATGCCTACCAGTGACTTTAGTATTGAAATATTTTCCTTCCAAAATCCAGCATGTAATTCTTTAGATCATGGCAGAGATAGAAGAAGTAACAAACCAACATCAATAACTAATGGGAATGTTTAATGAAAGTGCCGTTTTCATTAACTGAGAGTCAGTCTCTGCTCTTTGTAACTTAGTTTTCACTGCTAAATTTCTCCAAAATAAGACACATTCTAAATTCACTCATAATTCGATACAAAGATTCCACAGCAGGAAATTCTCTGTATGGTCTCTCTATATTTTTTTCTTAAATCTCCCTCAAGCTCTAAAGTAAACCTTTTTTCTGCAGAAGCTGCACATTGGCTCTTAGAACAGGACTAGACTTAACTCCTAGCTTATAATTTCATTGCTATCATGAAAGGCAGGACAGAATCTCTCCCTTTTATGCTTCCAGTTTTTGCCAAAGTTAACAGGGAAAACCATAGGAAAAAATAATATGTAATAACTGAATCCCTAGTGGAAAATAAGCTGCCATAAATAATTTTACCATATGAAAGCTAATATAAATTTGGCCATATTTCTGGCAGAGCAGTATTCTGTTTACAAAAATCTGAATGCTCTACACTCTACTGTGAATGCTCATTTAAATTTATCTGAAAGAGGAAGGTGAATCCAATTCAACTTATTTTCATGCTGTGTTAGTTAGCTTTCACTCACTCAAGAAGCAGAGATAACAGCATATACCTTCCCTGGCACACTATGAATTGCAAATAATTTACCTTTTGCATCAGTGGCACAAACCAACAGCAACTAAAACAGGGACTTAGTTACGAGCAGGCAGCAAGACTGTATCTTCTGTAAAACACATCATGTATGCCAAGGAACAGAGGAAAGGGCAAGAGGGGAAAAAGTTCTCCCCAATTTCATGCAGTGAACCAGGTCACAAAACAATTGAAATATTCTAATTCTCACTTACCTGACTGAAACTCTAAATTTGCAAGCATCTTCAAAAAAATCCAATGAAGAATTATGTCATCTAGTCAAAATCAAATAATGACCAATAAAAAAGGGACAAAATATTTGAGAAAAATTAGTTGAAATGATTCTCTGCTTTAAGGAAATGTTTTAAAGTTACCAAAACCTGAGTGTTTCCAATATCTCACTTTGAATGCACTTACAATGTGGCATTTTTGAAAGAACCAGAAAAGAAAGCCTTACGGTATTTTTAATTTTTTTTTTATACTTAGAATAAACAAAATTATCTCATGGAAACCCTAATATTTCTTTTCTGCAGCTTCACCAGATGTGTTAGAATCGTCAGAATCAGAAAGTATGCGAGCAGAATCAGATTCAGAATTGGTACCTCTCATTTAAAACTGATGGATCTGGATCATCTTATTCACCAAGACCCCCTGTACAAGGGGGTTTAGTCAATATACATGAACTTAATAGGTGATTAATAGATTATTTAACAAGTGTTGTTGTAAGAAGAATGTTAAAAAATAAAAATCAGCTACTCCAACTGACATTAGTTATCCAAAGCAATTGTCAGGTTTTGCCATATCCTTTAAGATATATTAAAATATCAGAAATTCCTATTTCAGCAACCCAAGTGCACTAAGCTATCTAAAATACATCCAAAGTATTCTGTTTGTCAGCAAATGCACATCCTAATATATAATTTAGGATGATGGACAAACTCTCATGGATGATGGAGAAGTAAGGTGATTAATATATTCTCTGCTGAATTGTTATGCAGCAATTAAGCCTGCCCACAGTTTAAGCACTTATTGAAGGCTCACCAGGACATTGTCCTCATGAGGCCAGAAAACATCATTACAGCAATCCAACAATAATGCTTAAAGGAAAATATTTTAATAAAGTCATCCACAACACCTTTATGCAGTCAGTTACCAGCCCAAAGCCAAGATAAAGTGTAAATGCAATAAATCAATATTTTAAAGTACAGCAGAAGTGTTACAAAAAGAATTTTGTCACTTCTTTAATTCAGTTGAAACTTAAACCCACAGAAACACACCTACAAAACTGGTCCTGGTGCAAGACTGAGTGGTGAAAATAAACATATTTAGCTGCTACTCCAGTAGAGACAATAATTGCTCAGTAGCATTGTTTACAATCAGCTGCAAAGACATTAAAATCATCAGGGAACAAAAACATCAAAGGAGAAACATTGTCCCAAACAATGAAACAGTACTTCAACCTGCACTGTTATATTTATGTTTCAATAAGTTTTGTAACTCACTTTGATTTGAAAGCATCATACACACAGGAACAGAATCAATCAAATGACAACATTTAGAGAACATGAAACCAAAGAAAGATCAAGTTACATGAATTCAAGATTTGGGTCACCAGTACAAAATGGAAACAGCAGCAAATGTCATCAATAACCAAAAAATTGTCAGACAAACAATGAAACTAAGAAAGGATGACCTTAAAGCAGCTTTCAAAGAAATTTCTTGTAACCAGATTGCAAAGATGAAAAGATTTTTTCCTGCACTTAACTTGAACTGAGAGAGATGAAGGGGAATGACTGGAAAGGGGGAAAGAAAAAAAAAAAGGAAAAAAAAGAGGGACAGAGTTCAGAGACAGACTCAGCTGGATACCAGTAACAGTGGAACAAGTAACAGACATTCCAAATGATCGGAAAAACAGATTTAGAAAGAAGAGGATTTGTACTTGTGTTGCAAGTATTTCTGAAAAGAAAGAAGCAGGATAAGGAAGAAATACAAGGAGAATTGACATTTCATGATGCTTTTTCCAAGACTCTGCTTCTTAGTTATTTTGAGAAATGAAAACTTCAATAAACTTCAATTAGAACCTTTTAGCAAAGCTGTCCAGAAATAATCACTGTTTCTTAGTGACCAACAAGACATATCCACTAAGTCTTCAGTACCCTAAGTAAACACTTCATTTTTATATTTTTACTCAAATACAGGCCACAGTCTCCAGGAGTGATTTTTTTTCCAGACTAAAAATCCAGCTGTAAAACAATTCTCCATCTATCAATAAGAGACAAGAAAAAAAAACAACTTTCCTATGCTTCTTTGAAGAATGAGAGAACTAAATGGCCTTGCTATTGGAAACAATTTGGCAGATATATCATGCAATTTATGACATCCCCCATCCACAAAACAAAGTCTAGGTGCTCTCAAACATGGATCCAATCAGCAGTGTGTAAGTGACGTTACTCTGTCACCTCTCAGGGCCATGGGGGATACTCAGCACTGCCCCACAGGAGCAGCTGTGCAGCCACAAACTCCATCACCTACATGTAAACACCCAGGACTGGAGCATTTCCCATCCTCTTTCAGCTGCAGTTCAGCCGCCAATGGAATATTTTTACCGATCATGAGAGGAGACAGCACCTGCTGGCAATTTAAAGAAAAATTCATTCAACACTTAAAAATCTTCAGATGATCAAAATGTCTAAAATTATTTTACAAAGGAAGTATTTAGAGAGTAGGAATGAAAGAAACTGGAAAGAGTCTGGCATTGTGATCTCACATTGCAGGCCATGGGATGTACCTTCCTTTCACTTTTGAACATCCACAGAAAAAGAACTCTTGAGACCAAGTGGCAGAAGATTAAAAGGTCATATTGAAAGAAGACTTTTGACACTATCTCAAAATAATGAAATAAAAGGCAGTTTCTTAACATGCTCTCTGATTTAATATTTCACTTCTGCAATGTTCTGCTTCCCTGCTGCTGAGTGACAGAAAAGGAAATAACAAAGTCTTTTTGTGTCCACATCTTGCTTTTTTCTCTGTATTGTAGAAGAAATTATAGAGCTGATCATTAAAAATGTTACAATTAAGTCCTGCAGTCATCAGATGTACAGCTGAAAAGTGGGATCAATCCTGAAAATTACATCCCAGGTAAAGAGAAAGAAAAACTCATGAATAAACAGAGGAACCCAAAAGAAAAACCCTGTAGTCTCTTCTGCCAGATTGGAGGGTGAGAAGAGAGGAAAAGACGCAGTATCATGTTTTTTGAATAATTTCTGTTATGCCCTTTCCTATGAAGATGTAACTGCAGGTTTAATGCAGGCTGTGATATAACTCATTGCAAATAAACAATTTTCTATTTATCGTGCATCTGATTAAACAATATAATAGTGGGACAAGTGTAGAATCAGAAAAATTGATCCTGACTGGGGCACTCACATGTTTGACAGCAGACACTATGCAAGGAACCACAGAAAGTGCTTGCTGCTCAGGGAGATGTGAAACCTCCCAGATGAACAAGGAGAGGGATGGAGACATCAGACATCACATGGTTTGGGGTTTTCTTGGTTTGTTACAGAGCAATTAAACAGCATTTCTGGTACCCTCCATGAAGTGGTTACCACACAGTTATTGAGTGGCTGCAAATGCAAATTCAGGTAGAGAGCATCAGCTTCTCCCCTCTCAAGTGGAAAGTGAATGAAGCCTTCCCCAGTCCACCACCCCTCTCCTCTTATTTACTTTATTTCATGTACATTGAATTTTAGGTTGTTGTTTTAGAGTTTTAGAGTTACTGTTCTAAATTCCGGACCTTTATAAAATACACTTGGGAAAAAAGTACAGATATAAATTTATATTTTTTGTTATCTTTCTATACTCAAAGATATATTTTCATAGATATTTTTTCTCATATATTTATACCATCTATTTAATTAATAAATTATGAACAATTCCTTTTTGATAGGTAGAAATAGACAATTTTAACCAACTGAAAGGACAGAATGATTTTAGAATAAGAGATGTGGTAAAGATACAAACAGAAATCAAAATTCTCTGTAACTCAGTTCTTCACTTGAAAAGTACATCAAGATTAAATAAAACCATTAAAATGGTTGAAACTTTCAAAAAATCTACCTAGTCTTGTCAGTATTTACTATCCCACCTTCCCCTGTTGTGCAGACACTAAATCTCTTTGCAGTGTATATTTGGGGCCCTGACACAAAAGCCTGAGCCTTCAGAAGATTGATCACAGATCAGAGCAGGGTTACCCGTCCCAAGGCACCGTGAATCACCCGGAGCAGCAGAGAGAGCTCCACACCCAGAGCCCAGAGCATTCCCTGTGACTCCACTGCCTCCTCCCACCTCTGGGTTAACCACAGGGATTGCTGGAAGCAGAGAGCAGCTCCAAGGGGTGGGAACATCCCATGCAGACCTGGAGAGCTCTGAAAGAATTTCACATAGACTATGGTGGGATAGAGGGGCAGGGCACAGCGGGCCCCATCAACACATTGGAACCTTTTTGGAACTTTTCCTTAAATAACAGCTAAACTGTAGAGCAGAGGGAAATACAACACACAATTATTCAAGGATGAGAAACTAAATTGCACACATTTTTCCAGCAGAAGGTTTCACCAGGAAGAAGTTATTCTGACTAAATGCAGGTCTTTCAAAGTTATTGAAGAAATTATAAGCAAAACAGGCTTACTTTGGGTTTTATTTTAGAGAAAGATAAGAAGACACCAAACCAGGAGTCACATTTTCTTTAGCAAAGACTTCTTTTGTCATTTATCTTATTCTGAACTCACTGAAGAAGTACAGAGGCTGCTGTGAACTACAGCCAACCAGATCAGAGGGAGCAAGGAGCAAAGGGAGGACTGTGAGCTGCCGAACAGATGGAGCGATTAACTACACTGGGGGAATCCAGTCAAAGCAACCAAGAATAACTAGCAGGGAGCATGGCTTTCAAGGGCATCTAACAGGAACCTGGGCTCTTTTGCACTTTTTTTCTGCTTTTCTAAGTTGGCATTTTATTGTAGTTTCTTTCTGTTGCCTGTTGCCTCTCAACTATTTCAAATCCTCCCATTACTATCGCAAATCTGGAAAAAACGGTTGTTTTACAGCTGCAAGAAAATGGAAAATCCCCTATGTCTCTGGGCAAGGGTTCAAAATGATATTAAATATTTTAGTAACGGGCCCTAAAACTTGAGGTGGTTCCCATGTTGCTGTCAGTCAAGACCCTGACTTGTCCGACCATCTGCTTATTTTCCTGGTCTTACTGTCATCCATCTACCAAACAAAAACCACGATCTTTTGAGGCACTGTCTGTAGCTCCTGCTCATTTCAGTCTACATTTATGGAGCTTATGTGTTTTGGAGATCAGGTAGAAATGTGTCCTGGAATTGATAACTGAGCAAACATGAAGATTCACAAATACAGCATTTCATACACGTATTCTGGCAATTTTTTTTCAATAATGCTGAAACTAGTATACAATGCAATAATTGTATACAATTACCTAGAGTGGACTCAAATGCATCTCAACATTTTCCAGACATGCAGAAAAATATACAAAGATATAAAAGTTTCCCAAATACAAACATTCAGCTCCTGGAATGCTAATCAAAAGCTTAGCCAGATTTTAAAAGCATCAGAAACTTCTGCAGAAGTGTATTTCATAGAAATATTTGTGTCGTGCAATTTTTCAGTGGACTATGTGAACAAAATTTGGAAGTCCTGCAAGAATCCATCAACACAGATGCTGCACTGGGAAGAAGAATGCTTGGATTCCATTTCTAGGGTTAGGCCAGACCTCAGATAAATCCTGAATCTCTTCTTTCATGCTCATCATCTGTTTTGCCTGCTACAATTGCAGTCATCATATTTCTGCAATGACAACAGACCCTCAAACTGGCCAGAGTCTGTATTTTCTAGTTGGACATTAATTGCAGCAGTAAACCAGGTATCAAGTGCTGATGCAAAGGCAAAAATCTGGCCATCAAAAAACAATCTGAGTGTGAGCAATATTTTTAACTTACTGTGCTGCAAGACTTGGTGAGATAATTGTGTGCACATACACAATATGCAACACAGAATATTCTTCCAGCTTACAAATTTACAGGCTCCTTAATTCAAAAAGTTCCAAGTTTTCCAATTCTTTTTGCTATGTCAGTTTCACTGTGTGAAAAGATGGAAATTATAGTCTTACATAGAAAAGATGCCTGCTGAAGAGATAAAATGTGCTTTATAGAACAAAACAGACTCATATGAGCTTTTTCTATTATTTTCTAATTCGATGTCAAAGCAACAACTGAAAGAACCATCTCAAGAGACATCTGAGATCAGGAAGGTGAAATGGTGAGAACAGACAATGGTTCACTAGGTACAGGTTTTGTCAGCATTTTGTTCTCCATCTCCTGATCAGATGTTGAAACAAAGTAACCCAGAGATTTATCAAGAGGGGAAATACTGTCCAAATAAATAAATTCTGATGTTGGCAAGTTATCACATATCTGAGAAACTATTCGCATGCAAAAATCATCACATGCGAGGAATAGTGAACCTTGCATTAAAAAAAAAATACTCTTTTTAATTTGAGCCAGAACCCTCCAAATGGTATAGATGGCAGTGTGTACTGGGTTGGCAGACACCACCATAGGGATCTCTTTATACTGCATGTAAGATTTGCCATTCTCCTGCTGGGAAGAACCAATCAGAACAACTCAGAGGACCTTTCATAATTTTTTTTTAATGATTAATGATCTCTTCTGAGGTTCCTCAGACCTTGGTGCTTGTTTTCCAGAGAGTGGGTGCTGTGACCCATTGTGAAGTGTATTTCTAAGTGACTATAGGGCTGCATAACAAATATGCATGTATTTTTTCATCACATGAGGAAAAGCAAATCTGTTTGTTCTGCAAGATAAGCATTATCAGCTTGCATGGTAATAGAGAAAAGGCTTGAAGTTGTCCAGGGCAAGAGCTGGATACCCTGGGCACCCTCAGCACAGCAGTAGAAAGGTAAACACACTTCAGTCACACCAAGTGACAGAACTGAGCTTTCTGTGGAACTAGAGTCACCAAAGGGTATTACAATAAAAGGCAAAGTTGAAGAAAGTTGTAAAGAGCAGGAGCTGGTTACAGTCTGGCTTCTCGAATATTCATCCCTCCTACTACAAGCTGGCAAGTGAATTTTTTCTCACAATATGGTGCACCACATGCATGTTTTTCACTGCTGTAGTTTCCTGGAATAGCTCAGTATACAGTAAGATATGGGGCATTGGCAAAGGAAGAAAGGAAAGAGGTCACATTCATAGGAATCCCAAAGTATCTTCACTTCTGTTTAAAATGCTTCAATCTATATTCCTGGAACTGGTCCTGCTAATTAGAAAGGGAAAAGGTAGCATAAAATCCATTTCTTATTTTTTAAATAACACTTCTTTACTGTAGCACAAATTATTGCTCTTTAATACAGCAGACAGTGCAAGGATTTGGTCCTTTAGATTATGTTATTCAGGGAAAAATAAATTTAAGGAGTTGATATAATCTCCCCATTTCTTGGCCAGTTTGCTACTGAATCCTAATCTCCTAATACATAAGATACTGTATCACATTCAATCACACATGACATTGGCAGTACATATTAGCAAAAACTACCTATTGTCTTTTTTTTGTGAAAACATCTTTGTGTTTTCAGTTAAAATAACAACATTATCATGACTCAAAGAATAATTTAATCTGAACAATTTAGATCTAAATATACAATATTTAATAAACAGTGTTATGGATATCTACAGTTCAGATATTATATCAACTCAAACTTTTGTTTCTCATCACTTCTGCAGAGGAAACTGCACAGAGAAAAGGTGTCTCCCTGGAGGATTTCCTCATTTCTAGAAAGAGATTATATCTTTCTTTGAGAATAATATGAATATCACACAAAATTCATCTGAAAGAAACTGAAATTGACACCAGTGTCTGGGAAATTGATGTCTTACACACTGTACCAAACACACCAAGGAAGTTCCAGCAGTCTAAAATGCCAGTCAAACCCATCTCAAGGCTACTTTTCATTTCAAGCCTATATTCTTGTTATATAGATCTTATAGCTCCTGGTTTAGATTGTGAAGGTGCTGAAGCATCCCACTATGTGGCAAACGTCTTGCAAACCAGTAAAAACTAACAATGGATGCCAGAGGTAAGTTGAGACTGACAGGTTACATGGGGAATTGTACCTTTAAAACATTTCTATAAGGAGCCAGAACTTGACATCAAATGAAGCAAGTGCTTCCATTGCTAGCTCAGATGGGTTTAACAGGATCCTTTTGGGGTAGTTGTTTGGCTAAAACTGGAAAAATTTAAGTTCTTCCAAGTTCCCTGCTGAGGGAGAAGCAGAGCACAGACACTAAACAGGAAGAGGGAACAGAACTGACAAAGAGGTTTGACAGAACACGGTAGGAGAAAAAGACTCCGTGCTTTGAAGGAACACGAAGGAAGAAGAAGCAGAATGATCAGAAAAGTGATCAGAAGTGATGATCAGAAGAGAAGTTCCTCTGGAGCAGTCTGATCTGTGTCCACCTGAGAACTGCACTTCTACAGCTGCCTCATTTGAAGCCCTTCCTTAATTTATGTACCTCATCACACTGGTGCAATTACCATATCCCCACTCCACCATTCAAACTACATTGAAAGCATCCTAAATAAAAGTCAGTTAATAGGAAGGTTATAAAAAAAAACTCTTATCCTAAAATAAGCTGTCAAGCACAAAAACAGAATTTAAATTCTAGCTGAAGCTATAAAGCATTTGGATAATGGATCAGTTTGTATAAGTAAAATTTCTCAGGTAAATTACACAAGAAATAGAATAACTAATACATAAGCACCCACACAGACAAGCCTTAGAATGCACACACTAAGAACAAATATAACCAGCAACAAAAACAACTGGTGATGTTAAATCTTGTTTATTTTTTGCCAATAGCAGAATAACATGAAGGTGGTGACATGAGGGACATCTCTTAGCAAATGTAACAGAAAGAACAAGCCCAAACAGAAGAAAAAGGAAAAGGTAAACATCCTGTACCATGATTTTTGAGGAACGCTTTCTGTCATTTACTTCCAGAGCCATTTTCCACACATGCCCATGATAACATTCCCTAAATAGATAATGATGCAACTCTACAGGTAAATAACTTCGAGGCATTTAGGAGACAAAATGGTTTGAGCCATTTCATATAAATGAGTGGAAGAATGCTTAGTATTAGTTTCCTTCAGTAAAATTCCAGCCTAAAACAATAGAAAATGGCACCTACATTTTAAAAATTATACAACTGAGTATTTGACAGTAGCCAATTTATTAAATCATAGAGAACACTTTTGCTGATATATTGTTCTCCTGGCTTTCCCTCCTATTTAATAAGCCAAACATTAGCGCATTACAACAACACAAGATTTGGTTGGGTGGAGGTTGTTGCTGGGGGGGTTCCTTTTGGGGTTTGTGCATTTCTTTTCCCAAACCTGTTACAAATATAAGCATTTTATGAACTTCCAAATGATTTGCATACTAACATTACCAGAAGAGAATACTGATGACAAAAGGAATTTTCAAACAAAACCACACTGAGTTACATCCTGAGGAAACACATTCATGTGCATCTCAGGAAATCCCTCTTGTTCTAAACATTTTGAGTGCAGCTTCTACAGTACTGTGTTGCATACAAAACTGTATTGTAATGCAGAAGGGTTGACAATCCTGTTTGTTTGTTTACCTGTTCCATCAGCTTCTCTTCTGATCATCTGCAGAGACCCAAGTTAAAATTCACAGTAAGGAATGGGTAAGTTTAGAAACAATACACTCTTAGTAAAGAGAGGAACCTAAAACCAGGCAAGGTGTTTAGGAGATAGACTTTCAAAACCAAGAGGTACCTGGATATGAAAGTAGAAACCTTACCATTCACTCCGCTGGAACAAAAGACCTAACCAAAACCAACTCTGCCAGATGAACATTTGAGGACAAAGAAGCTGAAGAAAATTTAGGAGACCTGGTGTAGTGGCAACAGGAATTGAATACATAAGCGAGTCTGAGTGAGTTCAAGGATGATTTGCATTATCAGTTGCTGGTTAAAGTGTTTTCCACATTATTCTTTGATGACTGAACTATCAATAATTAAAAGACACAAATAGCCAAATCAATCTGAATGCTGTTCTTTCCCATTCCCTGCATATCAAGAATGTGCTGCTGTTGCCCAAGCACACATACCACCACTGCAGAGACCAGCTTCCAGATCCCCAGTTCACCTGTGGTCACTTGCAGCAGTACACCTGCACTGGAAGAGAAAGGTTGCAGAATTTAGAACATACCACAAAAGAGATTTAGCTTTAGGATTCATGAATCTTTCTGATTTTTCTCCTTTCCCACCCCCTAATTTCTTAGCAGGAAAAAACTATCATTGCAGTTTCTTTATATGGATGAGGAAAATGTTCTTTCTAGCACAAATAGAAATAATATTTTTATCCTATAAAATCATAAACTTTGTGCATGTCCTTTATGAATTTTCATCATATTTAAAGAACTGAAAGTCACAGCAAAATGTGATTGAATCAGAAAATTGAAATATTTTTGTTATATGATGTAATAAGAAGCATTGTCCATGCTTATGGGTAGCTTCAAATGTTTTTACTAATAGCATTTATAAAGTAGACAAAAACAGAGCTTCTACAGCTAGCATTTTAAAAAAAGGAAGAAAAAAATCAAGTATTCCATTTTCTGAAATACTGGGAACTATCAAACCAATCTAGTAGTTGGTGGTTTTAATTCTTCATGTCAGAATTTAGAACCATATAGGAAACAATTTCCTGTTTATTGACTTAGAAAAATTGAGATTTCTTTCTTCTGGAATCTGTGAAACAGGTTCTATTCACCTGCTTTGTTCCTAATCCCCATTTTCAGGTGGCATAATTTAAATAGTGCATCTTTCACTGACAGGTTCCTTCATGCTGTCAAGGAAGAAAGTTTCAGTTTTACTTTTTATTTTTCAGGTCTCCTTATGCTTATTTAATGAAGCATAAATATGGATGGCACCTTTTTCCTTACAGCTGCTGAAAACATACAAAAATACATTCAGCTGCAAAAGCACCTCTTTTTTAGCCAGTCTTTAAATAGTTCCCTTGGTTTCCATTATTTTTACAAAGGCCTTTACTTCCTTCACACGTGAGCCACACCATCTCCAAAACAACTGTCCACATAAACTCATCACAATGATGTCAGGAAAAGAACAAAACATATGGAACACTCAGAACAAGAAAATCCTTTCACACAGAGGATCCATATTACTATTAACTTCATTTTCACTTCACTTCTTACGAGTGCTCAGTACTAAAGTCTGTCATTCTTTCCTCTTTAACTGTAATTAACCCTACAAAGAGTCTGTCAGAAGTATTTTAAAGTACTTATTAATTAAAATAGTGATCGCAGGTAAGTTCTTATCAAATTATACCTAGAAGTACCAGAATTTTGTGTATGTGCTCTTTTCTATTTCTGGATTAAAATCATTGGGTTTTGTCAGAAATACCTTGTCAAGTGTTTCCTGTGCCAATGCCATAGTTCAAAAACTGAGGCCACCCCTGAAAAGTCAGAAAAGATTCTATCAAAATATACAGCTGAAATGTCTGCAGGAGACAGATTGCATGTATTTTTTTTTTTTTCTTCAGATTTCTAGACCTCTGTCTCTTGTTTGGTAAACAAGTTATCTGAATAAAGTATTTCTTATTCTCCTTTTTCCTCACATTCTCCCTCCTGTTCTATACCTCATGGCCATCATTTGTCTATATGCGAGGAGATTTTTCAGCTGCATCTCTGGGGCTCAGTTTTGCCTTTCTACAAAGAGGAGGACAGAATACAGAAAGGAAGGAGAGAAAATAAAGCTCCAATTAATTCATCTTGAGTGAACAGGCAAACAGGTGCAGCTGAGCAGGGATCACCCCCCCCAAAAAAGTCATATATTCTTTTGGTGACATTTAATTATACTTTTCAAAATACCTCAGCTGTAAAAAACAGGCATTTCATTTCAAAGAAAGGAGAACGTAGCAACATTCTCTTATACAGAGATGAGAAAGCACATCTATGAATCATAGCAGAAAGCCAGCTAACCCTGCAGCAGATTCTTCTGCCAACCAAATCTAGAAAGGACAGAGTTTGAAGGATTTTTGCATTTACTCCAACTAAAACATTCATAAGCCTGCAATCTTAACACGACCCCACGCTGATTGCCAGAGACAGAGCCCTGGTCCTCAGCCGGGACCCTCCATTCCGAGCTGACACATTTCATTATGGCTTTGTTGTATTTCCAGACCCTTCTGGGGCACACCAGGGGCTCAACTACTAAGCTGATCAAGTATCCACTGTACAGTAATGTATATTTTACAGCTGGGCTTTGTGAAAGATGACAGATTTTGTACACTACATGGATTCTAAAGAGCTCCTATAAAGTGTGAAAGAGTGAATTCCAGAACCAGAGGAACAGGTTGCAGGACAGAATTGGCCTTCAAGTCTCAGCCAGCAGAAAAGGAACACAGCATTCAGAGTTCACAGTGGTAAACATAAAAGAAAAAATAGGGAGGAGAGATCCTAAGAAGTTATTCCATCCATTAGGCTGCAAATTGCATCATTTCTGTGGGAATATAAGAAAGAATTAGTCCTGAGAAAATATTCCTCCTCCTGAAGGACAACAGAAAAATTACAGGCTCTAGAATATATGTAACAATTAAAAATGTGTCACTTTATTATTTCTCAACACTTGCTTCTTCCTTTAGTATTTACCTCAGCCCAGACATTGTCATTACAGCTAATGTTAAGAATAGTTATCCAACCTCAACACTCATTGAGTAGGATGTTGTAAATCAAGTACATTGCTTCTCAAAAAAACAAATCAACCCAAACAACAAAACAAAATAGGAATAAAATAACCAGGCAAAAGCTCCCTGAAAGTCTTGGAAGAAGACTTAGAAAATCGTTGACTCTTTTTTGTGTGCCACAACATTTACTCTAATGCTACTTTTGGAGTAACAGAGATTTCTTGCTTCAGGCAAAGGGTGTGTTCCTCAGGGACAACACACATCCCTGGAGAACCTACAAAGAGCACAGCAGGCACTAACTGCTCAGTTATGTTTTCATTGCAGGTGGAGCCTGACTGCAGAAAAAAAAAAAAAGTTGCTCCACAACACATCAGACTTACCTTAACTTAATTAGGAATTCCTTAATCTTGCCTTGGATGGGGAGTTATTACAGATTAGTTACATTCAGACTAGGAGCTCTTTGCCTCTGTTCATTTCTACAGAATTTCAGGAACAATCTACTTTGGAACAACTTGAGACGGGCCAGGGAGACTGAAATACAACTCCACATAAGAACATATCATCAGATCTGAAAGGTATAGGACCCAAAATCAACTTTCATTTACAAATTAATGAGCAAACCTCTTTGTTCTACTTAGATAAACCATTACATTCCAATACACCACTTTTAAGCCCTTTGTGTACTTTTAATTATACAGCCTGAGAACTGCTAAGATACCTGCAAAGCACCTTATAAAATACATGAATATTTTATTTAGGTGGATTATCATAGTTGATGTTTCCTACCCTTGAACTTTGACATCCCCAGTGGGAAATGCAAGTTTCTGGTTGAAGTGAACCCATGGATAAGGATTTGTTTGGGTGCCACAGTGCAAGGCAGCACAGTGGGTCTATTTTGGTGTTTACTGCATGTATAAATACAAGCAGGAAGTACAAGCATCTTTCCACCCTCCTCACAAAACCAGCTTTCAAAATTTATTATCTCTTACTAAAGCCTACTGTTGGCTTGATTGAAGTGTGTGGGTTGCACTATACTTACCTGCAAATAAAGCACCTTCTTTTGGTTCTTAAGTTACTTCAGAAGCTCTCCCTGTTATTACATGCCTCCTTTTCAAATTATGAATTTCACACACTTCACTGCTTTTGTGTTTCATTTAAAGCCTTGTTTATTGGTGGCACAAAAGTAAAGCTTGACTAGTAATGCCTGCCTTTTTCTTTTCATGCTATCCCTCATGGGATGCAATTCAACTCACATTATTGATGTGAATTATTCATTTTTGAAAGTCTTTCAAGTAGGTCTGAAACAAGCAGGTTCCTATTTTTTCTACCCTCAGAAAGAAGGAAGAACCAAATTAAAGAGTTTCCACCTTTTCATACATATGATTAAATGACAGAATACACATAATCATCTTTCTCAACAGATAGTGTTGAAGTTAAAATCTATATCTAGATGGACTACTATGCCCAGCCAAAATAAGGTTTTCTGTTACAGGACCACAGGATTACTTCTTATGACTTCTTCAAGTGTAAGGTTGTTGTCAAAAGGTTTAAGACAAACACGTAAAAAAGGAAAGTAGGTAAACCAAACTACCTCTATGGCTGATTTTATTTAATATAAAATTAAAATGCATGGATTTGGTACATATGCTTTATTACTACTTAAGCTGTTTTATATTCTTTAAAAATAAATCACTCACTTTATCTGCATTCAGAAATGTGTCATTAAAGAAGAGACAATTCTAAGTTGTTTAAAAAAAACCTAACTCTGTAAAAGAGTTTTTATCCACAGACTGCAAATTCAGTAACCATATAATCCCCCTTGTTCATGTAATGTTCTGACAAGCAGTATTTGCCCTTAGTCCTTTTCAGAATTAGATAGGTCGGTTCACTGTAACAGAGAGCACATTAGATTTTCAGATTATGTGAAAACATGGTTATCATCTGCTATCAGCTATTTTCTTCAGCTTTTCTCTTTTGGTAAAATTTTTGCCAGGTCAGGAAAAAAAAGGTAGAAAATCAACCCTGCTGGAACAAGGGTGGGTTTAGATTTGGGGGTTTTTTTTGAAATTGGCTTGAGCTAGGAAAACAACCTAAAAACTGCTAGATGATCTAGTTTTTATCCTCAGGTACTCCAAGAGTGAATGGGATTTATATATCAGTTTATATATATATATATGCACACAAACCCAGAATGATGAGGACTCTCAGCATTGTGACTCAAACACTAAGTTGTGCACATCGACTTAGACGTGAATTTCCGTTAAGTTCAGTTAAATGCGGGTTACTGAATTCCGACCGCTTATTTTGAAAATTACAAAATTTTGCTTTCCATGCTAGTTTTGCAAGGAAATAAATTACACAGATGCACTGCCAGGCTGTGGTTCTCATCCCCTCCCTCATAACTTTTGAATGAGTTGGCTAATTTTGATCAAATTTGACAAGAGGACCCGGTCTAAAAGATTTGAAGTTCCAACAAGTTTCCACGAGAACTGACAGTTGAGTAGGAGATAAAGACTGACATGAGTCTTCCCAGTGAGGAAAATATTGCTGTGTAAGCTCAGCAATTATCTATTATGCTTGACATACCCACCAGTCGATGATTGTGTATCTATCAGCCACACAATCCTCTTGCATGGAATTTGGAAGCAATTACAGGTCTCCCATTTCTCTGCCAGCCACAGGCTGGGAAACAGAGGAGTGGCTGGCAGTATATTTTGTAGGTTTTAGCAACAAAAATGAATGAAGAAGGGAGCTGTAATTTGACTGGACATAACCTCATTTGAAACCAAGCTTCAGCATATCCAGTGTAATCAGACAAATTTGTTAAAGTTTCCAAAGCATGACCCACTATAATCCAAAACAGTAAAACCCAGTAACAGGTTGGAAACCGTCACTGTGACCCTTACTGTGAGTTAACAACGCTGCACACAAGTTGCTGTTTGCATTCTCCAGGGCAAATCCAAGGAGTACCTCCCTTGATTGTCACTTGCTCCAGGAGGCCACAGACAATCACAACCTGTTTTGGCTGGAACCACAGAAGCCCTGCTGGGAATTGCCCAGTTGGCACTGGGGTTGTTGGTGACACATCCTGTGCTAAACCTGAGTAACCTGAATATTTTAGGATGCTTGATACATAGTGACAGAACTCTTGTACCTTTCCAAGCCTTTGTCTGGATGTTCCTTGGCTCACCTCTGAGAGATTCCCAGTGATGCTGGATCCTCGCCTCTGCCCAGTTCTGCTGATGGCAGCCCCTGGCTCCAAAGGTTGTACTGTGTTTCTTTCCTGTCTCCTCAGCCAGTCTCACCAATGACACATAACAAAGAAAAACAAGATCCCCTTAGTCCTTACTCCTGTTTAGTTCCCCTGATTACTCAGAAAAAGGATTGCATTACCTTTGTATGCAAAGGCATCACACCACAACCTGGTGTTCTGTTCTTTTTCTACTACTATGAATCCTTTTCAGTCTTGCTTCCCAAGACAGTATTTCATTCTGCTGATGAAGTACTTCACTTACATCTGCTCAGACCTAATAAACACTCCAGAACTGGAGGTCCATCAGTGTTACTCAAAATACTTGTTTGAATTATCATTTAGGCAGTCATACCCCTCCCTCATTCAGATGTTGCATAGCATAAATGATAAGAAACCATTCCAAAGAAATCTGCATTGCAGTCATCATCAAAGTGAGTAAATAAAGAAAAGCTGACAGGCCCTCACACAGTAGGCAAATTGCTGTGATCTTCACAGAGAAAGGTAATGGTTTTCTTTTTCTTCTTTTCTTTTTAATACAGGTTTTCTTCTAGATTCAGAGGCCTTCATGTTAAATATTTTTAGCACCCACACGACCATCTAGAATTAAATTGCTGCAGTTCCTTAGCATCTGAGAAAGAAAGCAATGATAGATCACTGTGATTCTCCTGTCCTTGCACAGAATCAAAGAATCATTTACTAATAGACTGAATTGCTTCCAGAATCAGAAATCACACAGCTCCATCTTGTGGAAGATGAGATTCCTTGTGAAATGTCAGCTCAGTTCAACTTCTGCCTTTGGTAATGATTTAGCCTTAGATGTTTTAACATGTAAGTTTTACTTACCATGGATATTTCCTTTCATATTTGCTTTACACAACTTCACCAAGAGCAGGAGCAATCTGCCCAGTGTTTTTATTTATAGTCCCTTGTTTTATTTTATTTACCCATAGCATTCTCCCAAACTGGTCCATACTTCAGCAGTTCACATTTGTACCAAGTGGTGCAGAATCAGCTATTTAATTTTCTTTCTATCCTTTCTTTGTCCTGTAAGAGCTTGAACACCTTGCAGAAGTGTCCTCAGTGAACACACCATATGTAAGTACTAAATATAAGTGATTTTCAGCCTAGTGATACTTCTTAGCAGGAACCATTTTCAATACAGTTTGGATGACATTAGGCAGAGCAACAGAGTTTGTCTCATTCATGTAACACAGAACTCAGATCTGTAATGTCTGCCATTAAAGTAAATCATGTCAGAACAATTTATAGGTCAGATGAACCAGGTAACTTTTCCACAATATTACAAAAATGTCTTCCTGAATTCTGGAGGCAACTGTGGGATTGGTCCTTATTTCCTTGTTACAGAATCTTTGTCCTTTTGAGAGCTTTGGAATGGTTTGGACATCAAAAACCAGCACCAAAAACATGTATTCCACATAAACCTCTGTGCCACACTACCAAGAAAAATTGAATGCTTCTATTTTTGATTATACGTTTTACTTTGGGATAGCATTTTAAACCACATGTACAACACAGGTCTACAAACTGAAATCCACCAAGGTAAAAGTTCCTTAAGCTTTAGTATGGAACTAATTGTAAAACTTTGCAACGTATTTAGATGTTTCCAACAATCCTTGGTGTTTGAAGAAGGTATTTCTCATAAGCTGCAGTAAAATATAAAACTTCTCTATCAGATTATCCCAGCCCACATTCACTGAAGTCTTCAGAAAAAGCAGCAGTAATGTGACTCATGGGACTACTCACAGATGACTCTGGGAACTTATTTCCCATTAATTTTCAACTGAAATGCGTGAGTGGTCAAAAATGACCACAAACCTTCCCTCAAGTCTTTTAATTTAATTAAAAGTATAAATTATCCTAAGTATTTTCATCTTTTTAATTAGTTTTAAATTTATTTTCAGTGTGAGAGCCAGAAGTCCTAAGAGAAAAGTAAGGAATTGCTCATAGAAACTTCTATCTAAATCTGCATGATGAATGTCAACATGATAAGTAAAACCAGCTGCATATTAAAATATTAGTTTGGACTACAACAGTCCAAACTAGGCTGTCTGAATTAATACATATAGGCAAAAGAAAAAATTAAGTAGAGAAAAATCTCCTAAAAATTACTCAAAATATGTATTTTTAACTAGCATTCTAGGGCCTAAGGGGGAAAAAATAAAATAGCACCTTGATTGTTTCCCTACATTGCTGCATTGAGATGATTCACCACCACTACACTCCCCTGAATTCATCTTCTACACTGAGAAATGTTATGGCATTCCTCCCTCCTGGTAGAAGTCAAAATAGCAACTTTCCAGATATGACTGACAAGAAGAATACCTCACCTCTTCTGCTAACCCTTTCTCTTGTATGAAATTTCAGACAGTAACAACTTGATTTCATTTTATTAAGGCTTGAAGTGATCTTTGTTTGTCTTAGAAGTATTCATATTACTGTGAAACACTAAAAACCAAAGTCCACAGAAAGTATGAAGTAAAAAGGCCAAAGGAAAAACCTTCCAAGGCTCATACCCCACCCACTAACAGCTGTCAATCCTGACAAAAACCAGCTGCCTCTGAACGTGGCTGGATGAGAGAGCTCATCTTTGTCCGATCACTCTTTGGCCAACATTTCAGAATCTGCCAAGAAGGTTGGCAATTAGTGCCCATCATGGTATGTGACATGGACACCCATTCAAGAGATATTGGACTTACACTATCAAACTACTTTGCATCTGTATCTAAAGACCCCCTTACCCTATCAAACTACTTTGCATCTGTATCTAAAGACCCTCTGTATGACTTTGCAACCTTCAGTTACTACCAAGGTTAGCCATGTAGATATTGAAACCATATTCCTCCATCACAAAAAGACTACACAGTGCAGTTTACAGCCAGAAGTTCTCTTGAGAAGGTGCAAACAGACAACTACTAGAAAGACCAAGTAATTTGTCCAATACAGCTACAATTATTTCATTCCCCAAAGGCAGAGGATTAAAAATTATGTTAATTAGGATAAATATTGAGAAAGTACTAAAGCACTATTACAAGACAAACCAAACAACAAAAGGGTTGCTGACTATTGCTACGATTAATACTTTATAGTGATACACTGTGTTGTCTATGTTGCTTAGAAACCACATAATTACACACATTTAATCAGACTTAACCTATGTATTTTCATTACTTAGATGCATACCATTAAAATTCAAATGTTATCAAAACATGGCATTAGAAATAATTTAGTATTTCCTATTTTATATTGAAAAAATATGTGATTAAATGCTATCTATGAAACAGGTAATTCTAGTTGAAAAAAGGACAAAGGACAGTACAAACAACTGAATCTGCTTGTTTCCCACTCGTCCTTTATCTATTCCTTTTCTAATCCAGGTGCATTTTGAATAAGGCACTGAAAGTGTAATCCAAATTTCCCTGGTAATCTAAATGGGAGATCTGGATGCAGGAGAAATCAAACACCAGCCTTAGAGCAGAGGGAAATAAAAAGTAAAAAGCCTATAATACTTTGCAGGTTACCAGTTTAATAGAAAGGCTCTTGTTTTATTATGCATGAATAGGAGTATGATACTTTGGATTCTAAAGTACTTCAATCAATGTTCAAGGGTTTTTAAGAACCTCATTATGTATCTCTTTTACAGGATTATGAATATTTGCAAATGGGGTCATGTAGTAAAGCTCCAAAGGCTAAAACATGAGGTCAAGATATATTTTCTAAAACCCTTCAAAATATTTCAAAATCAGAAGAGCTGCCCAATATATATTACCACATTCAAAGTATCAGCCTTCTCCTTGAATTTTAGCAACATCTATTTTTCATATATATATTTTATACTCATAAGAATATATCTATTACTGTTCTTCTTCCTCACTGCTTTCCTGGGACAATTATGATGTCTGCACCATTTTATCCAAAAGTAGTAAGAGTTTCATTGAGATAAAGAAAAACAAAGGTACAAAATTAAAGCTCTGCATACTAAAGACTGAGTTGATTAATTTAACTAAATTTACTTAGCAACAGTGTGCAAGGATTAATAAGTAAACTTAGATTATGGGTGAGCACCTCTGTGGCAGCTTTGTAACTATCCCTTCTGAGGAGTTTTCTGCTCATTTCAGGAACAAAAAAAGTCAAAATGAAATAAATAGGATAGGTCTGCAAAGACAGAATGGGGTTTGAGCAGCAACACTGCTGATAAAAAGGATGTAAAGGGACTTAGGCCAGACTTTTTTCCATCTTCAGCTCTCTGTCCATAAGGGAACTACTGGAGGCTCTCTAGGAAGGCAAGAGCCAGCGTTCAGCACACAGTCTGACAGCACAGGAGGGGCACATTGTAACATATTGCAGCCAAAAAGCTTTAAAAAGGGGGCACAGAAATCCAGAAAAAATAACTAGTTCAAACTTCCCTGAAGATATTTTTGAATTGTATCCATCTGTAGGGGGTGTTAGTCCCACCACCTCTTACCTTTGTCAGCCCTGGAGAAGGACTGGCCTCTGTCTCTCACTCCATGGGCATGTCTTATATCCTGGGAGGAGCCCTGCCAGGAGTTGTTCTCAGAAGTAAAATGGATTTTGTACAGGGTGGAGAGGATTGAGGTCTGTGAAAACCCTCCAGAGGGGAGACAGTGGTTGATAACAGCACAAAGAAAGAACAGAAAGCAGATTTGGTAGACCAAAAGTGTGTCAAAGGAGGCATAGCAGAAGAATACTCATAATGAGTTATTAATGGTACTGAAATTGTACCATTCATTTGTTAAAATTAATATGCTTGACTGTAGATTTTCTTGTCAGTCTATATATTTTGATTTTATGCACCACACAGCTCAGCAGTAAATTACTGCAATTAACTTAGATTCCTTAGGATCCACAGCAGTAGCATTTGCACATCTCGTGACTGAGTCTAGAATTCAATTCTAAATTCTTGTCTAAAATGCTTGTACAAAATAAGAGGTTACTTTGAAAAGCACTGACAAACTTCAGCAGAAATTCTACACAGATCTATTTCGCATAAGAAAAATATTTCTAAAAAAAAAATCCTAAGAAAATTTATTTATCTGTTACAGTAAAGTTTGAAAAAGCTCTGAACAGCTTGAGTTAATTCCTTAACAAACACCTTATGTGTTCAGTCACCATTTTTGGATTCCAAAGACAGACATTTCAATGAGACTCTTTGCTGACAGATAAGATGGTTTTCATGCTGTTCCTTTTAAATTTTAGTAGCACATCCACTGTGAAAGTAGCACCGTTCCATCTGCGCCACTCTAGAGAGTCAGACACTTTATTTCATAACAAATCTGCGTGGCTCGCTGGCTTTTGGCTGTATGAGTACAAAAGAACTTGACACAAAACAAACTGCAAATAATCAGATACAAGGTGTAACTCTCTAGAAGAAATTTAGAGCCCTACCTTGGTTAGGAGAAACCACAAATCACAAGTCAAGAGAGGGTGAGCAAGAGAAGAGAGACAAAATATTAGAACTAGACGGGCTAAGAGATTACACAGTGAAAGATCTGCCAGGAAATAGCAAGTAATAGAACAACCCATCCTCTGAATCAAATTTCACAAAGTGTAAGAAGAGTCAAGACATTTCTTTCTGATGAAAAACTCTAATATTTCCATGTATGACACATGCTCTTCTGGTTTTGTTTCCATGACTTCCCAGTGAGCTACTGGACAAATCCCAGTGCTGAATTATTTCAACTTCCAAAAGAAGTGAGCTTCTTTGATTTTTAAAAGTCACTGTGTGGAACAATTAATTGTTGCATCACTAGAGTATAATTCAGAAAATGATACATAGATAGTAGACATAATGGAGAATTTTGTCATAACTTGGAAATCCTGTCAAGGGATCATGATGAAAAGGGCAAAAGCCAGCACAGAACTGGACCAAGTCTAATTGTCAATACTTTCTTTTTATATCACAGCAGACTTCAGGGACCACAAAGAGCATCTGATCCTCTTTTGGTATGTACAAACAAAAAGCACTTTACAGGCTAAGACACCACTTGCTCCATTTGACTCCACTCTGAAGGAGACCCAGGAAAATTAAGCATGTGCACACAACTCAGCCACTCACAGCTCAAACTCTGACCTTGCTGCATGAAGCCAATGCCCTGTGAAGTGAAATGGCTGGGGCACTCTTACATGTTCCATTAGGCAACAAATGTGGGGAGATAATAAAGGTAGTTTTTTAATTGCCAAATTATTCACTATTTTTTGACAAATACCATGGCTAAGATAGCTGCTCCCTTTCCCAAAATCACTCAACAAACCCCCTTGCAGCTCTCTAATAAAGTTACCTTGCACCATTCATCTGGTGAATAAAAATCCTTGGAAAAATGGAAACTATGAGAAGGCAGTTCCAGGCATATTCAGATAGTTGTAATTACTATGGAAACCATATCTAGTAACAGTCTTTTGCTGCAGAGCATCAGAGGCAAATCATAATAAACTGACAGCAAAACAAAGTGAAATACTGCCTAAGACTTCAAAGCTCAACATTCAAGAGAAAATTAAACCACTGTGTAGGAAAAGTTTTCATGTCCTCACAAAAGGACAAGGACACACTTTCTTTAGCCTACAAGCAATCCTAATTTTATGGCTAGAAATTTTGGGAAATCTGAAAACATGGAACTCCATTCAAGCAATGACATTTTTTTCAAACTCCAAAACACTGATAATGGGGTCAAAGAGGGTAATGAGGTCACAAATTCAGAGATCATTAATGATAGCAATTAGCTTTAATGGTTTACCCACCTAAATTAAGGTGGGTAAAATAAGAAGCTGCTAATCTTAGACTAAAAAAATCCAATTATTTAGAATATTGTATGCATTGCTTTCATTTCTGTATATGAAACACTCTCAATTTGTTTGATTGTTTTTGTACTACACTAATGTGTTAATGGATATTTCAGAATATTTTCAGCATTTCATCTCCTTTCCTTGCAGCAGCCTACCTGCTGATACACCAGAGGTTATCTCCCTACTCTTCCTAATCAACCCCAACACCTCTTTCTGAGATTCATCATACTAATTCTCAAATTTGTTTGCTGAATAAAATTAGCCAATGCAATAGGCATATATCCACTACTCCAAATTATGTCCAAAAGTCATCACTGCTGATGTGCCAGCCTTGATTCTCTCCAGGTACATAATTCCCAGAAAGAATACCAGCTCAAATATTACTGCAGAAGAGCACTGCCCTACAAACACTCCTTTTCCTTTCTTCAGGTACATCCCATCCCAGTACAAACTCAGAAAGTAAAATGCCACAAACAGTTTCATTTATCAAAGGCTTACAGTAATAAATCATTATTGTAGTTGTTTATAAGCAACAACTTCTGCTTTTTAAAAAGTTACTTTGTTTGGAAATTCCACACAGCTGACTATAAATGCTATTTTTGTAATTAGGGTTTGGGTTTATGATCATCTGAACCTTGCCTTTCCCCCCTTTTTTTTTTTTTTTTAAATTAGGTTCCTCTAGGAATAGAAACCAACCAACTTCCTACCAAAAAAATCTAGGCAACACCCATTTTCTCTGCTACAATCAGTTAGATGGGAGCAAACGGCCCCATGTTGTCAAGTGATGCACGGGATGCAAATCTGTGCTAACATTATTCTGATAGTCAGAAGGCAAACAGTAACTATTCTCACCCAATGCCTTTTGTTTTAGCACTAAAGCACCAACATTTTTTTACACAGAAGTGAACAGGCAGGACATGAACTTTACACGACAGCGACTGTCACTCATAGAGGTGGATTTATCCAGCCTCCAAACCACAGCCTGGGATTTCAGGATAAAGAGTGGATTTGTAGTGCCACTACCACACAACTCCACACTGGTCACAATGAGGGAAATGTTCCCCATTGCACCATCAACTGCTTTTTTAATAACACAGCAGGTTATTTGTAAAATGACTTCTATTAGATGGGCAGTTAAACATCAAGTGACTATGCCTATGGCCCTCAGAAATGTGTGAGAGATTTGAACATTAGTAATGTATTAAAACATTTCATCTGTCATTTCTATATATTGCTACAATACAGAAACCTCTTTGTATTTCATGACTTTTTGATCTAGAAATTATTAAGTTGGATATTCTACACAGTCACCATATACATTATTTACAAAAGACACAGAAATAGAGGGGAAAAAGTTAAAAGTAAGGTTTTTCAGGATACCAAAGTACAAACTATATGTATAGATCTTTAAAGTTTTAAATGCAGCTTTGTAATTGTGGAGAAAAATACACCCTGTAGAAATCATTAACAGCTGCTTAAGTCTAATTCAGAGTTTACTTAAGACAAATTCTATTGAAGACACTCCAATTACACCTGAGGGGACACAAAAGGGGGAGTTGGTACTTCCAGGGTCCCCTGGCCTGGCAGAGCCAGTGCAGGATGAGAACTCACCTTGCCCTTACTAATGCTCCCTATCCATCAGCCCAAAACCCAAATCAGGTCTTTGACTGCAGCTCAGTTTTTACCCAGCAAAAACATGTCATATTTCATTTTTACAACAATCTCATAGAAAAAGAATAATTAGGTCTTCTTTTATCAGGGTAATATTTTTTAACTTATAAAGAATGTTGTGTATGTATTGGAGAAAAAACCTATTTCAGCCAATTACAGATCACAGGAAGTGCCCCTCTCAAAACTACATATTCTATGAATATGAATAAATGTGGCTAAAACACAAGTTTTAATACATTTCCACAGTATGGAACACAATTTTTTCAATTTCCAATGTATATTTAAACATAAAGACAAATACCAATATTTCTAAATCCAAACAACAAACCAAATCAAAGACACAATAAAAAGATCCACAGAGCTGGTAATCTCACCATGTTTTTACAGCTGAAAATCTGGAATTTTATTTAAATACAAAAGCTTTATGTAAGTTACTTAAATATAGTTTTTCTTCTCACAGAGAGTCCTCTTCAGCTCTTTACATGACCAGTAATAAAAGTTCATGAATATGACACAAAAGTGATACTGTTACTGTCTGTTGTCATTACCCAAATGCACAGATTAATGACTTTGTCATGATTTTTGCATTTTCCTCTTTCGCAGTAAAGAGCAATAACTTGTAAAAATTAAAATTTAAAAACAAATCAGTTGTCAAAAGCATATCATAAAGATTAATATATTAACATTGCTGATCCAAATAACAAGGAATGAGCCAAACACTAATCCCCTCTCCAGGGATGTGTTCTATTGCACTCCCAGGCAATTAACCTGACTTTCATTTGGTGTTAACGGGATGAAATAAATAGATCTGCTAATGCATTTTTAAAACACACACGTAAATGTCTTTCTTGGGAGGTTGATAATGGGCTGTACTGATCATCTCATCTCATCATTCAGTTTGAAAGTAACTTCAAATTTGTGTGTGCTTACTATTTTATATGGAATGAAACTCCTAAAGTTACTCCAAATGTTTATTACACACATATATAAAACGTAAATTTTAATAGTTTAAAATTAAAAACAAACCTTGATTGTTGGACATAGAAATGTGTTCATGCACTCCCCAGAATAACATCCTTCCAGCCTATTATCCCCAACTTTAAAACTACATAGCTAATTCTTAGACAAATTTTCTTTATCCTGTTCCTATTCAAGTTATTTCTTGTGTGTTTTTGATTTTTTTTTCAATATTAATCTAGTGTTTTACGAAGAAAAAATGCACAAAAAATAAATTGCAAGATTTAGGCCTAAATTCTGGTTTCCTAAGGTCAGAAATGACAGCCCTCTGCTGGCTAATAAATATGTACCCACAAGAAGGACATCTCACAACAGCTCTACATTAACATTACATTTAGCCAAAGTAAAATTATATAAAAATATATACAGTAAAAATAAAATTGTAATACAGGGATGCCTAAAATATTTTACCTGGACCATTAGGAAACATTCTGTCTACTTCCTGTAGGAAACAGTAGGGCAAGGAAATGGCTGGTTCCTAAATTATATGGACAGTTCTATAGAATACTGAAATTCCTCAAAGAGGTAATCTTATTGGGCTTAAGTTTCCATACAGTATTTAAAAACAGTAATAAATATTAATGGTAATCACTGTATTACTGTGTGAGGCTTTGTTTTGTTCAATTAAATGGCCTGTGGTCCACAAAAATGAAAAGTTGTCCAAAAAGTATTGATTTTCTGACATTTTTATGGTCTAAAATAAGCTTTAAAGGCAAACAACAGAGAGCTTATTGGCAGTCAGATAAAAATGAGAACCAAAGCATGGTATTTGGCACAACAGTTAGCAATGTGATCTAACTTGCAAAGAAAATATTGTTTAGGTATCAGCATAAAATTTCATAAATATGAAATGTATATGAGAAAAATCAAAACTAGACCCCATATTTTATTAATTTTTGCTGTTTCTTAAAGACTTGTTTTCTACTTTGCCCTGAGGACCTGTACTGCATTTTAAAATACAGAGGCATATCTTGTAAATAATCTGCATTTTTCCTACATTAATTTAAAATGTTCCATAGCATGATTCTGACTGTGTGGCAAATTTACAAATAATGCTCTGCAAAGCTCCTCCTCATTAACTGTGCCGACTGGAACAAGTGTGCAGTAAAGGAACACGCTGGCAGCGTGCCCTTTATTTTCCCTCGTCAGAAAAACACTGAAACCCAAAGGAACGCCCGCTGCAGCTGCCCACAGGTGACAGCGTGAAACGAAGAAGTGAAAGTGTTTATTTGAATATATTTGCCCCTTAACTCAATTTGCCCTTAGCCCTGATAACGGCATTTTACCCAAAGAACACAATATTGACAGAGACATCTGGAATCAGCACCCAGCTGATAAACAGAAGCGATGGGAACATTCCGCACAGGTTCCCGGAGTGGAAGGAGCGGGCGCGGCGCTGCCCCTGTGCCCAGCAGCCCTGCACACGGAGCTGCGGCCTTCCCCGTCCCCTTCCCCTTCCCCGTCCCCTTCCCCTTCCCGTTCCCCTTCCAGGGGGGGATTTTGACCCCTCTGAACCGGGGCCACCCCGGGAGCTCCGAGCAGCCTGGGCTACAGGGAGGAGTCCCGGCCACGGCAGGACGTGGAACTGGGAGATATGAGGGTCATTTCCATCCCAAACCCTTCTGTGATTCCATGATACTCGGCTGAACTGCAGGGGAAGTCTGAGGAGCGCCCTGCATTCCCAGCTGTTTCTGAGAGCAGGTCTGAGGAGCGCCTTCACCCCTCTGGGCACAAACACCTTTTGTGCGCTGACCGGGGCGGGCACCCCAGCAGCGAGG
>VYXD01012666.1:1818250-1847272 GCA_013397195.1 Hylia prasina
TCACAGGGAAGAAGTTCTTGCTCGTGTTCAGGTGGAACTTCCCGCGTATCAGTTCCTGCCCGTTCCTCCTGTCCCATTGCTGGGCCCCAGGGAGCAGAGCCCAGTCCCTGCTCTGAGCTCTCCCTGCTCACACTGACACAGACATGGATGGTGTCCCCTCTCAGCCAGCTCCTCTGGAGGCTGAACAGCCCCAGCTCCCTCAGCCTTTCCTCACAAGAGAGATGCTCCAGTCCCCTCATCCTCTTTGTCAATCTCTGCCCCAGGAGCTCCGTGTCCGTTTTGTCCCAAGGAGCCCAGAACTGGACCCAGCCCTCCAGATGTGCCCCAGCAGGGCTGAGCAGAGGGGCAGGGTCACCTCCCTGCCCTGCTGGCACTGCTCTTCCTATTGCACTCCAGGATCCCCTTGGCCTTCTGGCACTGCTGGCTCAGGCACAGCTTGTTGTCCACCCCCAGGTCCTGGGGAAGCTGTCAGAGCACACACATTTGTGATCATGGCAGTTGAATTTCTATTCCTGCAGCCCAATGAAGTCCTAGTCACACTAATGAGCTGAAACAAGTACATAATTTATAAGTAACCAGTGAGAAGAAGGGGGTGAAACATGCTTGTTGGGTTTGACAGGTTTGTCCCTAACTACAAAAAAAACCTGCTCTTTTTTCTCTGGAATCTGGTGAATTTCCCACCATCAGGAATGGGAGGTCTTGGGGGCCTTTTGTGGCAACCATAGGTGAATAAAAATAACAGCTGTAGTTTTTAAGACCTAGCTTGGTGTATATGATCTACCTGCTTTAGTCATCTAATGACAGGTGAGGGCACTAGTTGATCTCTTCTCAATTATCTGTTCTTAAGGCAATATTAAAATCGATTTTTCTCTGAAAATGAGGTATTGAAATATAAAAAATATAAGCTCCTTGAAGTGTCAGTTGCTCATTTTTATGTAAGTATTGTCTAGTTACTAGTTATGTAGATTTTTTCAATCACCTAGATGAGTTTGAAACTGAAGAAAGTGTGTCGAAGAAAAAATCAGAATAATTCTTGTTTTAGTATGTTCTGCTATCATGTCTTAATTTGTTTTTGATAGCTCCTCAAAATTACCAGAGTGTATGTAAAAAAGGTGATTTTTGGATCCCTTTCCCTGGATACCACTATAATGTCTTGTGTTTTTATTGTATTTGGTTTAGGAGTATTTTATTGATCAGCTGAGGTCAGATGGAGTTGTTCATCTCCCTCGACGGGTTACCAATGAAATTGCAAACAACACTCGGTATGAATTTTATACACAAGGAGGAGTCATCTTTGCAACAAGTCGGATCCTTGTGGTAGATTTCCTTACTGACAGAATTCCTGCCAATCTCATTACTGGTAAGAGCTTAATGAAATAAAGGTGAGAGTGTTCTGTTTGAAAATACACAAAGCTTAATTCTGTATGAAGAGTTCTACTATCAGATACTGAGGTTGAAGAATTATTCCTTTTTTTCCCCCACCAAGACTGAGGTGAAAGGAGCAAATATGTACTTCTTTCATATTTTTTTTCCTCTCTCAATTCATTTGCCTTATTTAATCATACAGTTTTAAAAGGTCTTCAAAGAAGAATCATTGATTGCACTTGGTGAATTAGTGTCCTGTGGTCTGTTAGACACCTGCCTATCATTAAAACTGATTTTAGATGTCATGCTTTATAAGCCATGCACACTACCTACATTTTTGCATTAACAAATTACTCCTGATGACTTCTCATCAAAAAATACCTCACTAATCTTTGTATTGATGCACCTGGGCATTATGCAAATAGCAGTATTACAAAGTAATGTTGTTGCTGTGATTGTAAAGATTTGGGGAATAGCTTGCAACCTTTTTTTTGGTAGTTATATAGAAGCTATACATGGAGGATGTGAGAGTTGCCCAGCCCTTCTCATGTTCTGTTCCCCTTCTCCCCCAGCCACTCTTGTTTTTATGTTCCTGTCTAAGCTGGAAACCCTGTTACAGCCTGGAAAGCTGGAGAAAGACATATCTAAGAACCAGGGATTTAAGAATATTTTACTGTTTTCTAAGTGGTGACATCTTAATGATTAAACATAGCTGAATATTGTTTGCTTAGAAGAATGTGAGTTTCTGTTTCAGAAGCTGTACCTCCTTCATTTTAGTCAAGCTATAACAAGTTCCACTCTAAAACATTTTGAACATTTTTATGCTGGAGTCAAAGAACATCAGATTTGTCAGTTCTGCTTTGTCAATTCAACTTCGATATTTCTAAGTTCAAAAGAAGTAAATAGCTTTTCTGGGCAACCTGTTGTAATACCTCATTTCCCTTGACTCCTTCCTCTCTATCTTTCTACCCTACCAAAAAAGAGAAGAAAAAAAAAATGAAAATAAGAAATACAGTAAAGTTTTAAAACTGGTGCTCTCCCTATAGTGCCACAGAGCTGTGACAGGTTTTGTATTGCCACCAGAGGGTGTGAGAGCAGCTGCCACTGACTGGTGGCTTCATTCCCAGCCTCCCAACACCTGGGTGTGTGCCTTGTCTGTGTGTGTGATTGTACAACAAAATCTTGTAGTGGTGTTTCATGAGGACATAACAGCAAAAGCCTTTTTAGTTGTTAAAAATGTCATTTGTAAAATCAATGTGAATTAACATCTGATGAACTCATAAATCCAGCTACATGAAGATAAGAAATTATCACTGCAGTAAAGCAGAATTATTCCTGGTGGTTTTAGCTGAGTGGAAATGATGTACGTGACAGCAGCACAGTGAAACTGATGCAAGGTGATGTAATAAAAAGTGGCAAGTTGTTCCTACCAAGGCTTACTGAGCAGGTGTGAACTCCTTTCATAAGCACATATATGATGACTAAAAGCAGGAAGGTATTATAATAAACACAGTCTTACTGACCTGTTAGAAATACTGTATTTCCTGTCATGTCCAGCTGGGGCCACATCTTGATAAACTGGAAGTTGCTCAGAGATTTCTATGATCATTATTATATACTGAAAAAATTGCTTCATAGAACAGGTCTAACAATATCTAGATAAAAAAATACCTTGTAGTGGATTATTTCAGAACTTAATCATGAATGGCAAGCTTTTATATGGAAGTCTTTTGTCTGGATGCTTTTTCATTTAGCGAGCAAAAGCATGTTACAATCAATGTCTGGGTGCTGAGTTGAGGAGACTTGTTACAGAAATGAAATGCTCTGTAAGTTTATTAGCTTATGTAGGCACAAGGTAAAACCTGTGATGTTTGATGTCCTTTGCTTCTATTTTAGAAAGTCATTTATGATTCCACTGGAAGCTGTGAACAGATACCACATAGGCCTTACTTCAGTAAGGGGAGAGGGAAAATAATCCAATGTGCTGTTTAGCATGATTAGCATGAGGAAAAAAACAGCCTTTGGTTTAGCAGGTCTTGGCTGAGTGAACTGTGAACTTCAGAAGTGTTCACCTCAAACACATAATTGAATTGAACTCTTGTTGAATTTCTCTTTATTGAAATGTGCTTGATAGGTCCTTTATTCCTAGTGCACCCAGAGCCATAAAGAAAATTGGTGGTGGACTCGCATATTTGATAATACTTGCTGTCCTTGAGTGTGAATATGACTGTCAGGTGGGAGACAAATAAATGTTTTCAGAAGTTCTTTTATTATGGAGACACTTGAACTGTTACCAATGAAAGTTACTCAACAAGTCTGTAATTCCAGAATTTTTTCTCTTAATGGAAGAATTCATCACAGCCTCGAACACATCAAACTTGCTTTGTTATGTGTACATCAAACTTGCTTTGTAACACTGTGTTATGTCATACATTCACTTTTTCTGCTTTTAAAAGGCTCAAGTTCAAGTTATGCCTCAGGAGTAAAGAATTTTCCAAGCTAGTAAGTCCTGCCACACATGCACAAGCTCTTTTTTCTGTTAAAGATGCATTATTAACCCAGTTCTGTTATCTGCCAATGCCATGGCACTGAAACTAAGGAATCACTCGTTTCAACTCCAGAAAGTTTGTTCAACCTTCATTTTAGAAGACTTAAAATTCCTGTAATTAAAAAAACAGTAGAAGAATAAGACAGTTGTGAGGAAAACTGTACAAATGTGGACCTTTCTGTATTTTTTTAACTTGAAATTTTTTTCTTTTGCCAGGCATTTTGGTGTACAAAGCACACAGAATCATTGAGTCCTGTCAGGAAGCATTCATCCTGCGGCTTTATCGCCAGAAGAACAAGCAAGGCTTCATTAAAGCTTTTACAGATAATGCAGTTGCATTTAACACTGGATTTTGTCATGTGGAAAGAGTTATGAAAAACCTTTTTGTTGCGAAGCTTTATCTGTGGCCAAGGTGAGGCGCTTCTTTCCTTCACTGGAGAGTTAAACTTAGAGGAAAGATGAAGGATGTTACAGTGGGTTCCTAAGAAAACAAGGTGTAGGCAGTCACACTGCTCATCTGTGTTCCCTCCTTTTTTCAGGTTTTGACAGAAGTCTCTTAAAGATAGTGAATTTCTGAGATTATTTTTGAAAATAGATTCAAACTGACTCTCTTAAGGGGATGAACCTTATGGTAGAGCTGTCCTTTTACTCAACAGAAATCACAGCAAAATGTGACATTCTTAACAGTTTAAGAAAAACTTCTCTTACTAAACAAGAGTATTTAAGCCATGTAATGACAGTACAACAGTGTCTCAGTTCTGCTGTTCATGGAGGTGTTTGTTTCCAGCTGTGATGAAACTCCATGCATCTCTTTCTACATGTCAGATTTTTTTAATCTTCTTATACACATACATTGTGTATGAAGAACTTTTCTTGATGACTGTTAAAAAAAAATTGCCAAGACATGGCATACACTGAGTCTTCCAGGAGCAGATCCACAAATGCAACTGGACACTCTCTGATGACCCAGTCAGTGCTCTTGCCCTGGGCAGGAGCTCTGCCCATTTGTTCCCTTAGTCTGGGCTGGAATGTGTTTGATTCCTTAGAGAATTGTTCCTCTGCATTGTAAGTTGCTTAACAGTCTTTCTTTCAGTGTCCCAGGGAAATAGAAGTGGACATACCTAGGGTAGGAAAGGTTGAGTAGAAGCTCTCTAGATTTCCTTCCATGACTTCCATGAAAAGGCCTGGGGCTGCAGGCTGCAGTAAGGGAAATGTGGAGTTGCATAGCTCAGCAGCCATCGGGTTCTCTGAGCCTCATCCTGTCAGGAACAGTCAGGTGGCATCTCTGGATCTGTTCAGCCAGAGTGGCTCCAAGGGCAGGGTTCCAACAAGGACCTGCAGGTTGTCACTGCAAGCTGGGAATGTCACAGAATCTGCTGGTGCAGCCCTGTGATTTGAGAGAATTTATGAACCCCTTCCAGTTTCTTCCTTGTAAGATTTTTTGGACTTGCTTTAATATTTGCTATGTGTGATGATGATGCAGAATCCAGTGCAGTAGTTTTCCATGGATCATTCACCAGCACTATAGGCTCACATGACTAGAATGACTACAGTCATAATTGTGGAACAGATGGTTTTCTGAGGCTGTTCATAAGATTGCAGTCTTCACATCAGTAGAAACTATTTTTGGAATTAACTTGTTTACATCTAAAGCAATTGTATTTTATACAAACTTTTGAGTAATTCTAAGTCAAATAAAACTATCCATGTAAATCTTACGAAGCTGTTTTTCTCTTAGATTTCATATAGCAGTGCACTCCTTTTTAGAGAAGCATAAACCTGAAGTGGTGGAAATACATGTGGCAATGACCCCTGCTATGCTTGCTATCCAAACTGCAATCCTGGACATTCTGAATGCATGTCTGAGGGAACTCAAACGTTACAACCCAGCTCTTGAAGTAGAAGATCTGTCTTTAGAGAATGCTATTGCTAAACCTTTTGATAAGGTAACCATTTTGATTGTTCTGCAGTGTCTAAGTAATGGGATATAGATCTCCAAAGTGCGTGCCATGCAAACAGAAATGTTGTTTGCAAAATAAATAACACTCAGCAGCAGCTGAGTGTTCTCCCATGACTTGTTTATTACTGGTACAAAGGGGTGTAATGGTGATGTAACAGTTGCCGGTAGGGTTTTTCATGTATTGGTGTTATTATTCTTCCTTCACTTCCAAAGTCCCAACAGTAAGAACACTCCAATTCATGGTTATAATAATAATTGTTGCTGCTGTTATTAAAAAGACAGCTGCAACTTCAGCTCAGAATACTTCGGAGATAGGTATCAGTAATTGCCCCACACATACTCCCCTTTGCCTTTTGAATTACTTGCTTGTATTTTCTATTTTCTCTAGTAGGAGAAGCATTGTACATAATAGACAATATGCACATGCATGCATCTGCTGTATCTTTAATCATTATGTATGTCAGTAACTTTGTGTTCATTGTTATTTTTGACAGATCTGTTTGGCACACATATGCTTTTGTTAGGGTGAAATCAACTGTCAGTGCAACACAGTTATTGGTTAACTGTGATTTAATCTGGATGGAAGGCCTTCTGTACTTCAAATATTTGAAGGTTTTTTCTTGGGCACTATAAGTTGCACATCTTCATGGTACCTATCTGATTTTGGAAACTAAATGACATTATAATGCTTTTTGCTGTACCTGAGTAAAGGATAATCGATACTAAATGCAACAGGCCAGTACCAGTAAAATAAGGGTGTTTTTAAAACAATTTTACCAGTATTTTATTATTAGATGGAAAGGAAAAATTGGCTGAAAGCATTAAATTATATACATCTGCTAATTGCTGAAATGTTTTTCATAAAGCCATCTATATTACGTTAACTTTGCTAAAATATGGTCACTTATATCAAAACAAATACGTCACCAGTACATCTGTATTTTGGTATCTGTAATAACCTTGGGAAACCAGAGCGTCCCCTGTCAAGTTAAAGTGCATTCTCAGCTTGGTTAGAAGCTATAATGCAATACTGTACATTTGACACTCTGAACTTTCCAATTTTTATTTCCAGACAATACGTCACTATTTAGATCCTCTCTGGCATCAGCTTGGAGCTAAGACAAAGTCTTTGGTCCAGGATTTGAAGATCCTACGTACTTTGCTACTCTATCTAACCCAGTATGATTGTGTCACTTTCCTTAATCTCCTGGAGTCACTGAAAGCAAGTGAAAAAGCTTTTGGTGAGAATTCAGGTAAACACGGAATAACCGTACAAGTTAATGCATGAAACAATGCAATGTTGATGTTTTAATTATCATTCCCAAACATATGAAGGTATCTAATTAGGTTTTACACAACCAGCCATAAGGACGTAGGTTTTTATTGACAGATAATTCTTTCATCTTCCCACTTAACTGCTGTTACTTAACAGTGTGAGATTTGCATCACATTTCTCTCTTTTATTAAGCTGTGATTACATAGCAAGCAGGTGGGGCAGGTATTCCAGCTGAAGACCTGGGGCTTTTACTGCAGAGGGTTGGAACACACACACATTGCAGATGTCAAACTGCCACTGCTTCCTTCTCATTTCCTCTCCAGGCTGGCTGTTCCTTGACTCCAGTACTTCAATGTTTGTGAACGCTCGAGCTCGAGTTTATCGCATTGCAGAGGAGAAACTGAATCAGAAAGGCAAAGCCTCAGGCTCTGAAAAACGTGATGTAAAGAAAGAAAATGGTACTGATCATTGCTAATTTTAAGTCTGAGAGTGTCACACGATTCCAAGTGCTTTGCATATTATTACTGGTGCTCTGGTTCCCTGCATGAACTTCCACAGCTCAGGATCTCAGTCTGTTAGCTGGGATAAATTGAGACATAATCTTAGTTCCAAAAGCACGTAATAAACAACATAAAAGAGTCATGAAATAGGGGAATCTCCTAAGCTTGCTCAGCTGATCACTGGGAGAGCTTTTGTGGAATTGTTCTTGCATTACATTGATGTTTGCTTCATCCTTATTATCGTATGTGAAAGAGTAGGAGGCTGTGGTTGCTTTTATTAAAAAATATATTCAGGAGTTTCAGAATCGAAGCATGAGTGAATATTTCGGTGTTTTGCTTCACAAAAGCACTTATCTCCATTTTTAAATTTGAGTGTTCTCCAGCTCATTAGCATAACAAGTTGCATACGTAGGCTGTTGAATATCATATGTGACAACAGCCATCACACTATTGACATCTAACCACTGACTTAAAATCTGAAGGATATTTTGGCTGCAAGAGCTGCTATGTTCAATCTTACTTTTTTTCAGAACTGAAAAGGGAATTGGTTCTAGAAAGTAACCCAAAATGGGAAGCTTTGAGAGAAGTACTAAAAGAGATTGAAAATGAGAATAAGAACAGTGACAACCTTGGTGGTCCAGGTGAGAGAATACTAAATGATGTAAGTTTTCCAGTAGCGCTACTGGTTTGTACTTCTGCTTGACCTTGGAGAGAAGGAACTAACTCTTTTCTGTAGTTTTATTAAAGAGCGGGTTTAAATTTAGTAATTTGTGGCCTTAAGATGAAGAATTTATGTACATTATGTACATAAACTGTGTAAAATTAGATAGTTTTACATAAACTCTTATTAGGTCTTGCTCTAAAAGGGAAATGCTGTTCATTCCTACAATATAATACTTTTTAGGAAAGAACATGCATTATTTTGAAAAAACATTTTAGGTTGCATTTCAGTAGTGACTGATACCTTTGTTCCAAGCCAAATAAAGCTGATGTGGAAATTTGTCATGATCAGGGTACCCTTCACTCATTTCTGACGTTTAGGTTCAAAACAAAATAGGGGTTCTGTCTTACGCCCTTTCTAACTTGCACATTCTTCTCATGCACCTGAAAATTTGCTTCTCATCAGTTGCATATAAATGAGGTAGAGATTAGGAGGCAGGGAGGAGAGTCTAACTGCTTTGCTGCCTTTCCTATTTTAGGGCTTTTCATTCCCTTAAAATTTAGCAAGTTTTATTTTAGGAAATAGTAAGGGTAAAAAAGTGCCTTTTTCTCCCACCCACAGTGTTCTGACTCTGGGTAAGAACTGGCTCTCTCACCTAGTGTTGTAGGAGTTTATCTGAGTCAGCTTGCAGAGAATTGTTATTCACAAATGTCAATAATACTGTGTGAAACGTGTTTTGTAGACTCTCTAACACAGCTGACAAATTAGAATGGTCTAAATTAAGTTCTCTCTTATTCCACATCTTAAAAATGAGTAGTTGTTCAAGTATGTTTCAACACACACTGTATCTGCCTCATTTCCAGTGGTCAGAAGGAAAACTTTAGAAATTTAGATATTGTAAGAATAAGGAATGTTGAACTTCCATTAATCTCCTCAATTAATCAAGAAGCCATGCACTTTAGATTCTCTCCAAGTCCAAAGTGACTGTGGCAGCCGAATGTCAGGGCATTTGGCAGGCACAGTGCTTGGATCAGTGCAGGCCATTGGCTGGGGAGGTGCTTGCAGCTGGATAGAAGCACGGTGTTACAGGCTGTAAACATGCTATTGTTTCCTGACTGCAGGGCAAGTGCTCATTTGTGCCAGTGATGACCGAGCCTGTGCACAGCTCAGGGAGTATATTATTGCTGGAGCAGAAGCTTTTTTAACAAGACTATATAACAAAACCTTTGGAAAGGACGAGAAAGCCGGAGAAGTGTGGATTAAGGACAGAAAAGCCGGCAAGTCCAAAGGAAATGCCAAACCAGACACAGGGCCTCAAGCCAAAAAAGCCAAACTCACAGCTTCTTCCAAGCAAAGCAAACACAAGAAGCAGCAAGACCGGACTATAATCGAAATGATGGGGAAAACTGGGGAGGAAAAGAGAGAGGAGGTCGAGGTGGAAGACAATGAAGAATTAAGTGGTAGCCAGGAAGGCAACACTGAAGAGACCATTCCTGAGGATTTTGATGTGAACTTGCCCTCAGATTGCTACTATGGGATTTTCAAGGACCCACTGACGATTATCCACCCGCTGCAGGGCTGTGGGGATCCCTATGCGCTCACCCGGGTGCTGCACGAAGTAGAGCCCAGATATGTTGTGTTGTATGATGCAGAGCTCACTTTCGTTCGGCAGCTGGAAATCTACAAGGCAAGCAGGCCTGGGAAGCCTTTGAGGCAAGTTGACTTGGCCGGGGCAATTCTAGTCTGAAAGGAAAAATTAAAGTGCACTGTCAGCAGTCAATGCAGAACATGCTGCTGTTCGTTTTCATTAACTACCTTTCAGTTCCTGTTGAGCCCTTAAGTTTAAACAAAAGCATAATGTCTGGTGTAACCAAAAGGTAATTTTTACTTTCCAGCAGGTATTTAGACCCTTATCAGCAGAAGCATATCTGATAAAAACAAAAAAACAATTCCAAGACATCTGCGTCAATGATTTTAGTGGCACTAGATCATTTTGAGGTGCTGTCGTCTCATTTTAAATCATCTCTGAAGATATGATTTTTAAACAAATGGATTCATTTGGGGTTTAATTAATTTTCACATTTCCTGATGTTCATCATGTTGAGGACCAGTAATTCAGAAACTAACAGAGAAGAAAGTCAAGGAAACCCAATAAAGAAAATTAATATTTGCAGTTATGGCATTTGCTGACAGAAATATCACCACATTGGGTATATGTATTTAGTACACCTGGAAATTGCAAAACTCAGTTTTATGAATACATGTCACATACAAATTAAAAATACAGAAAACTTAAAATTTAATATACTATTAACCAACTTGTCAGGCACTTACTGCTACTAATCTTAAATTTATTGGTTGTGGATTTTTTTAACTTAATACGAAGTTTTGTGACCTCTTTTTTTTTCCTTTTTTCTACCTACAGAGTTTATTTCCTCATATATGGGGGCTCCACAGAAGAGCAGCGTTACCTCACAGCTCTGAGGAAAGAGAAGGAAGCCTTTGAAAAACTCATTCGGTAACACAATTAGTTTAACTGCCTTTATAATTAGTGTTCCATGTAATATGCTTACATGTTGTCTAGAGTAAAGTTCTTAACTGTGTAAAGGCTTTAAATAAACTTTTAATTCCATTCTTTAACTTTTAATTCCATACTGTCAGATGTAAAGACTACTTTCGTATTGAGAAGCACTAAAAAGTCAAAACTTTCCTGGTTTTGCACCTGGGATTTTGTTTGATAATTTTAGCAGGACTTAATATTAACGTAAAGGTTCATCAGCATCACTTGAATTTTTTCCTAATTGTCTATAAAGTTCATTTGTGTAATTGTGTTTTTGCAGGTAACATTTCTTATAAGATAATTTTTAAAGCTTTTATAACCTAAGTCAATTGGGGAAAGAAAACAGTTATTTCCTTAGGCTGTATAAGACAGTATTTTTACTGACAGTGCCTTCTCAGCAGGTTACTAGTTACTAGTCATTAGTTCCTTTGTAAAAGGAAAAACCTAGAAAAACCCAATAAATTGCATTTCTGATCAGGTTTGCATTTAGTATTAAACTATTTATGATTTTCCAGCTGGATGAAGGGTATTGAAGTACTTCAATCTTCTTTACTCCTGGATCTGCAGGTTTTAGTGTGTGTTTGTTTGTGGTTCCTTAGAGAGAAGGCCAGCATGGTTGTTCCTGAGGAAAGAGAAGGAAGAGATGAAACAAACTTAGACCTCCTCAGAGATGCTAGACCTGCCTCTGTCTCTGCTGACACACGCAAAGCAGGTGAGCAGCTCCTAGGTCAGGCTTGCAACCCAGAGCTTTCCACAAGGCCCGTCACTATTGCACTTTAGATCCCCCTCAAAGCATCTTGGGCAGAGACATGTTGGACATTGGCTCTGCAGTCTTTGTGCTAAAGAAACATGATTTCCCAGTGACAATGAACTGTGGTTTCCTTTGCAAATACAGGTTAATGAAGTATTCGACCATTAAGACAGGTTCCATTTGGATTGTTTCTAGTCAGATTGTTGGTTGTGAGGCTGTCCAGTGCTGCTTGCAGGAAGAGAAATTAAAACAGAAACTGAAGTCTACAGATGGTCAAAGGCAGTGTTGTTCTTGAGATCGTAAATGTTGAGGACTTCTTTCCATCTTTGCAAAACATGCTGCCTGGGTCAGCAACTGCACATTAAGGGGTTGATCACTTCCTTTGCAATAAAGCATCCTTTTTCTTTTGTTGCAATTCTAACCATGTTTTTCTTCTTTTCCTCTGACGTGTATGCTGTGCCTCTGCCTGGTTTTCTTTGCTGTCATTTCTGCAATCCTGCTCTCCTTTGCCATACACTCTCTAATCTTTGCTGTTACATCTTTTGTGGCCTTGGTGCTGCAGTCTTTATGTGTCCTGCAGATCTGTAGAGGTCAACATATAATTCCTACAATAAAATGCTGTATTTCTATGGGAAACAGCTGGAAATAAAAGGGATCAGCTTCATTATCCCTAATTCATTTAAATAATTTTCATCTACAGCTTAATGTATTTCATTGTCACCTATTCAAAGCTTAAGGAAAGTAGCATGGTAGTTCTGTCAAGCTGCAGAGCATAAACTACAGTATATATTTAGGCAAGTAATTTTTTTCTCGAACAGTTAAAAGTCAAACGAAGTCTGGATTTATTGTACTGCTGAATTTAAGGTATAACTTAAGATGAGAAGTTCCATTGCAGAAGTCTTGGCAGCACACAGGAAAACGAGAGCAGGAGGTGCAGAGTATGGGGACAACTGTGTTTGTTTTGCTCTTTAGGTGGACAGGAACAGAAGGGTGTTCAGCAAACCATAATCGTGGATATGCGGGAATTCCGTAGTGAGCTTCCATCACTGATCCATCGCCGTGGGATCGACATTGAGCCTGTGACTCTGGAAGTTGGGGATTATATCCTGACCCCTGACATCTGTGTGGAGCGGAAGAGCATCAGCGATCTGATCGGTTCCTTAAACAACGGCAGGCTGTACGCACAGTGCGTGTCCATGTGCCGCTACTACAAGCGGCCAGTTCTCCTCATTGAATTCGATCCTAACAAATCCTTCTCCTTGATCCCGAGAGGCTCTTTACAGCCAGAAATTTCCAGCAATGATGTTACTTCTAAACTCACCCTTCTCACACTGCACTTCCCAAAGTTACGAATCCTGTGGTGTCCCTCTCCTCACGCTACTGCTGAACTGTTTGAAGAGCTGAAACAAAACCATCCCCAACCCGACGCAGAAACAGCGATGGCCGTCACCGCAGATTCCGAAATCCTTCCCGAGTCAGACAAGTACAACCCTGGGCCTCAGGACTTCCTGTTAAAAATGCCAGGGGTTAATACAAAAAACTGCCGTGCCCTAATGACCCACGTTAAAAACATTGCAGAGCTGGTGACTCTGTCCAAGGATGAGCTATCCAAGATTGTGGGTAATGCTGCCAATGCCACACAACTCTTTGACTTTATTCACCTGACCTATGCAGAGGCACTAGCCAAAGGGAAAAGCAAAAGATGACTCATGAGATTGTTCCACACGCAGCACAGATAAGCTTTTCTGGCACGGTACTTTGGCAAATACATGAAATATTTCAATAAATGCCCCCTCTAAGATAACCGGCTGTTTCTTGCTAACATTGTTCCATCAGTTCTAACATGTGAGTTAATTATTACTGAGGGCAAGTTTCAAGAGGAAAAAATATTTTTACTAGAGAAATGTGAATTATTTTTATTCTTTTTAAAGCACTGTAACCAATTCTATAATACCACTGAATAAACTAAATGAAATTTTTCACCAAGACCATAAGAATTAAGTGCTAAGACTAACTGATAAAGGTATTTTCTTGTGAAAGTTATGATGTCTCGTTCAAGCTAAAAATGTGCTGTGTTTTGAATAGTCTTTGTGACCTGCATGATACAACACTGCTCTTACCATTTTTAACATCTCACTCTCTGGCAACTGCCTGTTTTTGATTGATAGTGATGGAGCTATTTGAAACACTTTGTGGTCTTTGCTCAGGAGTTTGTTTAGAATATACTGGGAGTGATTGCTGAATTTTAGAACATTTAGAGCCTTTGTCACAGTAAAATCCATTTGTATGCAGTGCTCTACATTTTGCTTGCTTACCTTACTACCAGTTACACTTTTACCACTCCAAAGCCAGTACAGCTCTGTCTTGCTAGATTTTGCAAAGTACTTTCTTCTGGTCTGACTGTACAGAGATTCTGTGGTGCCACAGTGCAACTTAATTTCAAGTGTGCCTTACCCTTTTTAAGAGGCTTTGTATTTTACTCAGTTTTGATAGCTCTTTCACCTCTTTCACTTGAAAGTGAAAAATTCGGGTATACCATTGGCACTGTTTCTTTACACCAAAGAATATTTTCTCTTGTAAAATGCAGTCATTTTCCAAGCAAGGTTTTCCAATAGTGTTGAAAGTTTTTACAATATTGGCTTCTTTTGTGTCCTATTGCTCCTGTATTTTTATGTCTCAAATCAACTGCCAATTAACTCAGTAAAGCCATTGTTACATAGAAGATAATACTTTTAGCATTTTGTGTAGCATAAAAGAGGGAGAAGTTTGTGAATGTCTGCATTGTTAAATTGTATATTCTACACTGAACTTTGATACAAGTGTGTAACAAACTGCCTTTGCCAAAAGGGTTGGTCCAGTGTTATTCCATGCTAATGTATTTACATTTGCTATTTAAAAAACCTTTATCTATGACTTGCACATGTATTTATATGATTCTAATGGGAACAACAGACCAATATTATCTTCTTCATGAAAGGAGAAAATACTTTTTGTGTTCAGGTTCAGTAAAAACTGTACTGTGCACTTTCAGGTAAAATGTTAATTGTGCATTTTAAGTGTTTAAGAATTATGAATTGTTAACTTTAATCTATGGCTGAGCTGTGATGAATTTCCAAGGGAACATTTTTCTGCAGATGCAAATTTTAGTATTAAATACAACCATAAGATTAAAATCTGTTAATTATCTCGATTTTCATTTGGTTGTATTGATATCAGAACATTTTTATTTTTAGTGTGTGGTTTACAATCCAGATCTTAGGGTTTCTATTGCCCTAGAGTCTAATTTATTTAATATGAGAAGTCTTTCCATGAGACTTTTGCTTTTTCAGACTAATGTTATCAGATGTGCAGAGTGTTGAGAATGCCTACAAAGTGGTGCTAAGAGAACTGAAAATCAGAGTAAGATCAAACTGTCCTGAGTGCATGGCCTGTAGAGCCTGATTCAGAGAAGGGCAGCTGAGCAACCTTTGACAACAAACATTGCTTGTGCACTGGGCATTAGGCTGCTCCATGAACTGGGTTTGGGGTTTTTCACAGATGCTGCCTCAGCTCTGTCAGTGAGGTGTGGAGTTTTTGCATTGATGTGTATGGGGTGAAAATGAAGGATATAGTAACAGGTGATAAAGCTGTAGCTTTGTGTTGGATGCTAGATCAAAGTTACATCATGCAATTAAATAATTATTTGCTAAATATTTTAATGAAATTGCCTTTTGCTTATACGTGTGGAGTTTTTGTAAAGCTTCTTCCTTTTTCTTTCTCCATGTAGGATTTGCCCTTTTCCTCTAGAACAGCCACAAGTAGCATTGTTGCATGTTACTGCTCCTGTGCTTTGGCATTTCACTGTTTTAGGTCTGACTGCCAGTTAGAGCTGTGGGCAGGAGGTACAGACTGTGCCCCAGGTGGGAGAGCCCTGTGTCTGAAACCACTTATCCCTGAAATAGCAGAGCCACAGGTTCTGCCTGAATGCAGTCACAACACAAGGTTGGGTGAACGATGAACATCCTCTCTTTGATCAGCAGTCATGGAATTTGTACATCTTGTCATTGCTGATGTTTTAAATGTGTGCTTTTTTATTAAAAAAAAGCAAACACAAACACCCCCTGCCTTCAGCTTGGGGCTGTCTCAGCCTCCTTCTTACCCCCAAACCAAGACTTCATGTTCCCAGGTCCCTCAGTAGGTGAAGCCCCCCTGTGTGGGGTTCACATGCTATAGAGTTGCCAAGTTGCTCCTTTCTGCAGCTTCTCCTGGGCTTTGATCCCTGACAGTTCTTCTAGGATAACCACACAACCTCTTAGGAGCAAATGCACCTTGTAGTAGCAAATCTATTTCCCACAGGATAGATGAAGCTGCAGTCCCTGTGTTTAAGTTACCTGGTTACTATTCCTGTTCATGGGGGCACTTGCAGTTTCCAGCTACAGCTGCAAAAGGGGGCTTTGCTGAGGGTTGTCACTGTGCAGTCCCTAACCAAAGCAAACCTTACCTGCAAAATGACTTTTTCTGCGTGAACATGTAAAGTAGGGCTTTTCTGGTAGCAGCTAGATTGATTGCTTTCAAAATTTAAATGTAAGCTAGTTGACCAGAAATCCACAGTTTACAAAATATGTAGCTATGCTGTTAAAAACAGTGACTCTTTTGGAAAGTGCAAAAATTTAAGTGTGAGGATTGTTGTGACTGTGATTTCTCATTTACAGACTGATAGTACAGCCACAAATAACTTAATTTTTAAGAATTAAAATATTTGTCTCTAAAGCTTTCCTTAGGATTCCAATTCTGACTGTAGAATAGAATCCAAAAGCAAACATCTGCCAAAAAATAATTATTAAATGGATACATTACTTATATGCCAAACAGCACAAGGAAATGTAACTGAGTGTCATTAAAGAAACTTGTCCTGTTTCCAGTATTTCAGGCACCATGAGCTGGGTTTACAATCCTTTCCTAAGGACCATTTTAGGATAAAGTTCTTCTTAGCCCTTACTCCAAGATAACTTAAATTAAATTAATTCAGTTGATCTGTTTTGTAAAATATGTGATTTTAAGAACTGTAAATAGGGTCAGAAACCAGAAAGTTCAAAAACCATTGCTCCAGCATTTTGTAATACTTTGTCATTATAACTTATTTCATATGTTCTTTCTTCATGTAATGGCAAGAATTTTGGGTATTTGTAGAATCAAACTAAAAATAAACCCTTTTATGTGCTTCATATGAAGTCTTTAATATCTTGTTAGGTACCTTCTTGCATTGAAAATACACTTACCAATAGTATATGCACTTTCTTAATTTGCATGTTTTGATAAGTTTGTGCAAGGAAATACTCAAGTGTTTTAAAGTTTCAGTGCCATTTTTTATTTTGAGTACAAAATGTTAGGAGCTCATCTCCCAGACTTTCCAATACAAACAGGCTTGCCTTTTTTTTACTGGAGTTTTGATCTGTATTTTGAAAGCTTCTCCTCAATAAATTAAAGGGAAGAAATATCCTCAGTCATAGTCTTGAAAACAGGGAAGAAATACCCTCAATCACAGTCTTGAAAACAGGAAAGAACTGTTAAGTAGCTTGGCTAGCCAAGACTCAGCTGCGAGATGAATTCTTACTGAAGTTAGTGAGGGTAACCAGGGCTGCTACACTGCTATGGTGATTTGTTGTCTAAACAGAACATGTTGCTGCAATATATCAAAATGGGCCTGTGTATGTACTAATTTTAGTGTCATTTTTTTTAAAGCATAGCAAAATGACCTTAATCCACAACTGCTATAAAGCAGTCTTCCTAGGAATATTTAATCAGGTCTAAATAGATCCCGTTTTCTCAGCTTGCATTTTACCCTAGTTCTGTCTGTGAGAGCTTCCCTCTATAAATAAAAGCAAAGTTTTCATTTCTAGGGTCCTCAGTTCCTCATTGTAACTTCTTTTTTCTTTCTCCTTGATGATCTCTATCAAAGAGCAGGAGCCTGGAGTTATTAAACAGCTGACTTTGCTTCCAAGCTGGCACTATTAGTCAGCAGTGCAATCTTGTTCTTGCACTCTCAGCTTCTCCCTCAGCTCTCAGAATGCCACTTAGACCATTCTTACTTTTATTCTTCTTTGTTTAGGTTAACACAGCGGTTATGTCACAAAAGTTTTTGGAACTGACTTGCCTTTTTTAATGTAACCTTTCTCATGTAAGTTCAGATCACAATCAATAGTCAAAGTAAAACCACACATAGGATGCTAAGGTTTACCATGAGCTGGGCCCAAAGTTTCAGAAACTGTTAAGCTGGGACTACTGATTAAAGGATTTTAGCCAGGAGCCAGAGAGTAAGTTTATAACTTTGAGGGTAGAGTTTTCAGAATCACTACTAAATATATCACATTTGTACAATGAGGGCTTTTTTTAAAAATCACCGTTCATATCTTTAGCTTCATTTTGATAAACAGTTAAATGAATTGAAATTTCATCCACCCGATCTCAGAAAACTGGGAATTTTACATAATTGAATAAGCAAGAAGAGAAACAAATTCTGACCTGTAAATTCAGTGCAATAGTTCTGTTTTCTGTCTCCTTAGTGGCTATTACCTGTTGTCCACAGAAACATGCTAACCTTCAAATTTCAAGCACATACAAAACCACGTCCCAAGTGATTCAAAGCCCAGGAGTTTTCCCAGTGGAATTGGCACATGAAGCCTAAACTTGCCAAGGCTGCATTTCAGCCCCCTAAAAATAGGCAGTGTAGTTCTAATTTGAGCTCTTTGCATAGAGCCCTGCAGCTCCATGAGGATACACAGTGGGACGTGTGCATTATCCCTCCTCTGAACATCCTCCTGGGTGAATGGAATGTCCCAGCAATGTCCCAGCTGTGCAGCTGCAGTGGAAATCTGTGTGTCCTGTACTCACAGCATCATTTAACACTGAATTAAGTAACATTTTACAGTTTCTTCATCACTTTTTTTTTTTGAAAATGTAAATTCTTGTGAATTTACATTATTCTCAGATTCTCTATTCAATTTTTATTTTTCTTCTAGTTTTCTTCTGGAATTTTCTGATTTATTTCTTTTTTACGTCCCTAATCCTAACCATAATTGTCTGTATTCTTGTCCTTTTGTTTCCCTTCAAGAATCCTGCTTAAGTATTGTGGCAATCTGTGATGTCTGTTGAGCATGAATAACACTGAATTCTTTGCAAGACTGGCTGCACTGGAGCCTTGTCCAGTACTTGTTATCCAAGGGCTTACATAAAAAAAGTATTGTACTTTGTTTTCATTTTGGTCCCAGACTTGAGGCGTGTCACACTTGGAAAGCTAACACTCAGAGAAAAGAGAGCAGCAGGTTCTTGCAACATTTAATTCTTGGTTCTGTCTTAGATTTCTTTTTAAAAGCAGTCTAGCTAAAAGACACAATAAAATCATAATGAGTTGATTTTATAAATCTTTCCCACCCTGGCAAAATTTCAAAGTATTTTATATGTGTCACAAAATTCTTGGAATCTTTTGCATAGCAGAAGTTGCAAATTTGCTTGTGGCATTTATATCCCACAACCATTTTAATATATTGCAGTAGTACAACTGGCAAGTTCTCAGATCCTGCAAAAACTCTTATTCCATGCTTAAGCATTTACATTAGGATGTGGGAGATCTGCAACAGCAAAAATATTAACTGCACATCTTCTACTTTTGTCTAATTTTTCTGTATTGAAATCCTCCTCTCTAACAGTTCCCGTTGTCAAAATACACTTTGTTTCTGCATCATCTTAAATTTCTGAATGTTAAATGTTGGAAAGAACTACGGTCTTTCAAATCAACTTATATTTGTGTTAAACTATCACATGATTCTAACTTCTGAAGTCTCTGTAATGCTTTTGTTTCATTTGTTACATATGCATTTGGAAATCTATCAATCCTCCTTCTCTACAGCTTACACAATGTCTTTCCAACACTTGCAATGTGACAGCAAGGGGAGCAGATGCTCCTAACAAAAGCTGACCAGGATGTAAATGTTCAGATCACCTGCAGCAATAGCACAACAGCAAAACCTAGAGATCCTTCAAGAAAAGTCCTGCTCATACTAAAGATGAAGAAATACCTAAAATCTTCAAGATATGTCCTGTGCAAACCCTGGTGCACGAGGTACTGTCTATACAGACAGTCATGCAGATAATGAAGATGTCTCAGCCAAGCCTTGAACTGCAGCAATGAATCTGCTGTGCTATGGTTCATATAACTTATAACAAGTTGCTGTTTTCTTAAATATTTGCATTATACTGCACATCACCAGCTGACAAAAGTCATAACCAAGTCTTTTTTTTTCACTTTAATATTCACTTGACAGAAGGTCTGAATCACATACTAAGTTATCCGAGTTCTTTTCCACAAAGTGCTATTGGTATTAAAATGTAGAGATTTGGGGTTTTTTGGTCAGCCCCACCAGCTCCTTAGGGATCTCTGACATATTTGTAGTGGCTTAAATAACTCTTGTGTCATTACCCAAACAGAGGAATTTGAACTGCTGTCCACCAGGAATGTCTGACTTTGCTTGGGCCATTACCAGCTGCCTGTGCTGTCCCACATCAGCACCTGCACACGCACACACACAGAGCACTGCAGGGGGATGACACCAGCCTGCACCTCTGCAGTGCCACAGTGACCCTGAAAAGCCACCTAAGCCCATCCCTGCTTCTATATTTAAAACTGTTTGTTTAATTGGTGGAGTACACCAAGAATAAATAATGAGCTAATTCTGAAGATCATTCCCAGAACAGCCAGCTCAGATTTTTTTCTGCAAGTCAGAACTCTCTCCTTTTTCTGGGTTTTCTGGATTTTGGTGTTTTTAATGGTTTCATTATCTGAAGGTGAACAGCTTTATCTAAATGCAATTGTAGGAGCAGTACAATATTTCAAGCATGAAGCACTCTGCACATGAGTGAGGTTTTGCAGTGTTTGTATATAAAAATAGGTAAAAGTTCAAATTCTAAAACTGGAACAAGGATTCTAACCAGATTGGAGATGAAGTTTTTTCCATTAAAAAAAAAGGTCACTGAAGGAATACTACCACCAGAGTTTTTCCAAGGTATTGTACAGACCTTCTTTACCTTCCTTGATAACAGTTCAAAACAAGGAACTTAACTACAAATTTAATCTCAGAAAAGAATTTAAAAAGACTTAAACAGATACAGTAATTCCTTTTTCAAATTTTTCATTAACTTTTTAGCTGTAATAGGTTATAAAGGTTGGATAATAATTTAAAAAACCCAACCTTCTCTTGTATTTGGCTTTGTTCTAATGGACCAGCAGTGTCCGTGGGTCTCTGTGTCTTGGTGAGTGAGTGCACAGGCAGAGAGATGAGGTACAAAGTGACACACAAAGTTCAGAGTGCAGTGAAATGACTGACCAGTAACAGAATAGGCTTGCTCATGGACTTGATGATTAATAATATTAATACAGCAATAGTCCTTTTTAATGGCTATAGACATAAGTGGATCTCATTTAACTTGATGTGGTGTGGTTGAAAGAATACAAGCTTTAGTTAAAAGCCAACCAGACACTGTGAGAAGAGTACATGTGTCTCTGCCAGGTTATAAAATAAAGAACTTAGTTCTGTCATGCACTCGGTGTTGTATTCATTTTATCTCACAAATAGGGAGCCAGAAAAACTAAAGGCAAAGGGTTATGCCCAATATGATAAAGCAAGTCCATAATGAAGTGTGAAACTGAAACTCACAACTGACTCATAGGTCAGCTTAAACCTTAAAATCTTTCATATATTTCCATTTGCTTTTTCAGCTCTCATATGCTGTTGCTTATTACAAGTTCAGATGCAATCTTTATTTCAGTAGGAGTGTAGTGATACTCTGAGCAGCTTACACTGAAGCTTCTCTTGATTCCTAGCACTGATGCACTGATTCATCTTGTCACACATGAAAACATTCTGCCACCTCCAGTATAGCTTTGGGACCAAATCAGACACCTATCCCGTGGCACGAGCTCACCAAAAACCTGTCTAGAAGCCAGCTGAATCTTACCTTCTGGGCTGTATCTAACTACCCTGTAAGACAGGAAAGCTGGGGATTACGTGGTAGCATGGAGTCAAGAACCAAGAAGTTACTGCTTGCTGCTGGAGTTTTTCAGTTCAAATCCTTTTTCTAAGAGTGGGTTTGAAATACTCAAGAATACCAAGAAATTCAAGCTGGCAGGCAGGACCCAATTCAGACCTGGAAAATCTGGATTTCTGAGCAACTGTAATTAGCTTGACCCTTATTTTTAGGGTCAACTGCTTAAACTGGCAGATAGCAAAATAGGCTGAGGGCCAAATCAGTTATGATCTGGTTTTATTTATCTAAGTCTCATACGGACCTAATTTGCTACTTTGTGTTAAGAAATAATGAGTAGAAGGGATTATGAACACATGTTTGGCATAGAGAGGAAGAGAGAATGCAGCATAACTTCAATTTTGGAATGTCTTACTTCATCATAAGCTTAAGTTTTAAAGCTGACACAGGGATTTTGGTACATAATGCCTCATTTTCAACTAATTGCATCAACTGAACATTGAAACCTTCAATTTGGAAGTTCAAAATAATAGCTATAGGATGGTAGTTTTTTCCTCAGTTGTGTGCAGATGCCAACTAGAGGATCTAGGCATATGATCAAGTCTTTAAATGTGGTTTTATTAAGCAATAAGCATAATCAATATATGATGACAGCTTTTTACAAAACAAAACTTCTTATAGTCTGCTGTCTTATCCCTAATCAATATCTTGAAGAATTCACCCTGTAGTTTTCTCAGCACTATATGCAGAGAAAACCAGTACCATTCCTTGAAAGTGTCTTACTTTTTGGCTAAATAAAAACAAACAAACAAAGAGTAATTGTTCTAGGTAATTCCCATGCTAAGTTGTGTCAAAACTGCACTTGAAAAGTTGAAGTTCCCCCAGGGAAAAGTAAAAACATCCTTGGTGGCATATACCATTAAATGTGAATGCAAATCACTGCTTCCTTAACTATTTATGCAAATGAATCTTTCAGTTGGGTATGAGATATTTACACTTTAGGCCTACCAAGCTGATTAATGACTTAGTCAACATAAGCCTTGGTTCACAAGAGAAGGCATCTGCAGATAAATAAATCAAACACTACTTGTCAATTTATAACATTGTATTTATACTTCTACACTGTGCATGCTGAATGATGGCAGTGGCACATGAATCGAATGGGACTTTACAGCTTCCCAAATGCCACAATCTGCCAATTTCATTAGCAATACCATAAAATAAATTTTTCAATCTGGGTAATTCCCTAAGGAAATCAAACTTAGAAAAGAAAAGCCACTCTATGCTCTTTGAAAGTATGGAAAAAACATAAGAAGTCAAACTGTTGGAGAACAAGGTGTGAGAAGTTGCAGAGAAGGAGTTGTACCAAGGGTTGGTGGTGAATGGTGCAAATGGAGACAGATGTGTGTGCTGAGTGACACAGCCATCCCCAGAAACTCCTCAGTCTGTGGTGCCCACCCTTCCTTCCTCCCCAGACACCTCTGGGTCCCATTCCCTAGGGATCAGCAGGCATTGTGCACAGCACAGTGGGACAGACAACTGGAGAGGCCTGAGCCAGAGCTCTGCAGCAGAATCACTGCAGCATCAGTGTGACAATGGGGGAAGACAAAACTGGGTCACATGGCTGAGCCATCTCACAGTCCTCACCCCAAGGAACAAGCAGAATAGGAGCATGAAAAGGATGGGACTGAAAAGGTAGAATGAACATGCATAATTAATTTTCAGGGACTGCAAGATGATGTGATCACCTTCAGATTCTTCCCATCTGTTGCTAAGCAGCATTCTTAAAGTCACAAGCTTTGCCTTACAAAATGAACAGCAGTGTCCTCACATTTTGCTGTTTTTCCATTTTACAGTTCTTTTGCCAAAGTTGCATTAAAACTGTATTTCAAAATGCTTTAAAACCAAGATGAGCACTAGGATATCTGAAATCTCTGGGAAAAGGTTTCAGTTACTACCTGGGACAAGTAGCCCATGGACATGCCAGTCCCCAAAAAGGAATAAGAAAAGCCTCCACCTTGCATGTAGCAAAGGAATTGCTTTCTGCCTCTCAGTGCTGAGCTTTACATGAGAAATTGAACTTGTGTCATTGAAAAGGCAAGAGTATCATACAATTGGGGTTGTATATTCTTTATCAGTCTCAATCTGTATAAACACAATCTGAGAATTTTTCCTGAGGTGGTAGTAAATTAATTGTATTAATTCATTTGATCTGTGGTACGGATGTTGTTCCAATGATCAGACACCCATTCAATGCTCTGGGCATTCTGACAAAAAATAAAATTAAATCAAGGAGTTCTCTCGTTAGAGATTCTCTCTCTCATTTAATTAGAAGTCCTTTGCTGGCTGCCAGTGTTCCAAAACTAGTACCAAACATGTCCACTGCAAGCACCCTCTTCACAAATGCTTTTATTAACACCAGAAATTTCAGAAATCCTTGTTCTTGAAGGCCAAGAGAAGCAAGTGACGAAGAGTTCGGGATCTTTCAGCAGCTATGGGGAATTAATTCCTCAGACTTAGATCCCACATGTCTGCAGTTTAACCACTCTGCACTGGTAGCTCAGTTAAACAAAATAAGTGATCATTTTAAAATGCAAAATGACCATCAGCTCCATTTTCAATATTAATGAAATGAACAAATCATAAAGCTGAATAACATAGGTGATCCTGTGCAGTATGTGGCCTGAAGCAGAAGATGCCTTCCAGTGAGAGAAAAGACATACTCAATATCACAGCAGGTCTTTCCCTGCATTTGCACAGAAGACACAGAGGGTTCTTGCTAAATCAGCACCAAGGTGATAAATTGTACTTTTAATGCTGGTCTCTCTACAGGACAGCAATATATAAGACTGTAGTTACCATCATTCAGGTTTCTTGTTTGTTAAAGTTTTTTAGCCATTAGCAAGAGACTGATTGGAGATTCTGGAATTCTTTGCCAAACCAAAGCCTGTACCCTCAGCTCTCTAGAAAAACATTTCCCAAAGGGATGGCCCAAAAGTTTCCCAAGTCTCCTTGGCTGACTGCAGCAGCCTTTAGAGCTTCACAGCCAACAAATGCTTCTCACACAGCCACTGGCCCAAATCCACACACTTTGGTCTATGACTTTTCATATCATTCCAAATGCCTCAGCACACACCAAAGCACCAATTCTACCTGGCCCCACCCCTAGGTATACACCCCAAACCTGAAGCAGCTGCACTCCTCTGCCACTGACTAGCCCATCACTGTATGGGCAATGAGTATTGCTTATTGAAGAAGATTTTTGTTTCACACAAATTAAAATATTAACAGAATAGCCTTAATAACCTGGGCATTTATATTCACCAACTGCCCAGGAGTAGCTGGGGATCTACACTTTACATCTGCACAAGGACATGTCCAAAGCCAAATTTGTTGCACTAGCTCCAGCTGACAGTGCTTTCCTCACTCTTTTTGGTATATCTGGAGAAAAGAGAAACAGGGAGTGGCGTTTTTGTGGTTGGTTTTTTTTCCTTTGTTCATCTTTTTTTCTCCACAAGCTGTTAAGTAAAAGGACAGGGAGCAGGTAACAAAGGCTGCAGCCTAGGGGTAGGTAGGCAGACTCCTGTTGCCAACTCAGTCTCCTCCCTGCAAGTCTCCAGTTTCTGCAAAACTGCAGGACTATGGCTGAGCCATGAAAGAGCAGCACTCTCTGGCATGTGTCCTGTTGCTTGAAGGAACAGGCAAATGAGGAGAAAAGAGGCCTGAGGAAGCTGCAGAGATGAAATACACACGTACTCAAAGGTGAGGCTGCATGTACACGAGAGGAAGAACAGGCAGAAAGGTCTAATGCAGGCAAAATAGACTGATAGAGGGGACACAGGTACCCCGTAGGAGAAAACAACAACAACAAAGAAGTTATTAGGAGGATTAGAGGAAATAAACTAATGGAAAGACAAAACAAAACAAACAACAACAACAAAAACTTAAACACCATAAATAATATCCATTCTTTGTGACAGACTATTAAAGCTTCAGCACAAGGCTGATTTTACAATTACTACAAATAACTGCTGTTTGGCAGTGTTAAAACCTAATGAATGGCCAGTGGTGATCAGTTATATTATTTTCTCAGATGTAACCTGAAGTGCAATGCTGTTTTCTTTTATGAGAAGCCTCTGATGACTTGCAGTGAGCTCCACTCAGTAAAGTCAGCATGGCTACAGCTGGCAATGGAGATTAGGACAAAACTGCCGGATCCCCTTCTGTAGAATCACTGGGTTCAGAACTTTGCAAGTTTCTCTAGAGAATACAAAAACATTATAGCAGAGATAAGGCCAGATGAATGTTTCTGTAACATGGCTGAATCAATATCATAATGATTTATATTGGTTTTTAACCTACTAATTCAACCTGTAAACTGGTGGAAGGTTTTCATATTTTTTTGCTTTTGTTCTTAGCTATAATGCTGATAAATGCTGTCTTTTTCAATGTCCTTGTCAAACAAGAACCGGTTCTGTGGTTTACACTAAAAGTCTGTCTAGTCCAGCATGTTCCCTTGAAGAACAGCCACAACAGGATGCTTCACAAAGACATTGGTGTCCTTTGATTTCTGTTGAACTCAAGGAGTTGCCCGGGGAGAGAACCACTGCTTGTTAACTACGCTGCCATTTTGTAACTAGAGTGTTTAAAGCTTATACAACTGCAAAAAACACTGTATCAACAACTCTTCCACTTCCCCCTAACTTACAGCTCTTTAGAGAAAGCTCTGTGGAGAAAGTGGTTATTTCTTCCTCGCACAACACGTTTTGTCAATCTTTTGATCTCAGGTCTTTAAGGAATATATTGAAACATAATAATTACAAATTATATGACTCTAGGAGAAGCTGTTGTAGTTCTTGCCCTAGTTTCAAAGTAGCTTGCTCAACGGTAAGCCAACTGCACTACTATTCTGTAATCCTGCAAGTTAAGTGGCAAAATTGTGGTCTTTACTCAATGAATTTTATCTAGAATTTAATACCCCGATTGAATATGTAGTTGACACTACTACAGAATATATTATTGTATGTTTTAAATAATGAATTGTCTTCATTAACAAATCTAAACAGTGTTTGCATCTCTAGAATAATCAAATTCTTTATATAAAACCTGTACTAGAACTAAAAAGCATAGGTAATTTCTGAATAATTCCTAAAAGATGTTTGCCTTGTTTCATTAAACAAACAATCCTTCCCTAAAATATACAGCTTACAATTGCGTGATTAAATACATATTCACAATAAATCACAACAAATATTTTTATTTGTGCATTAATTGGAATATTAAAATGCTGATATTGTGTCATTGATCTGCTTTTCATGTTCAGCAGTTTCTAACAGCAGAACACTGGTTTGAAAGCAAGAGAGGGAGAGTTGGGTCCATCCTTTCACTGCAGAGCGTTGCATTGCTCTGGCAGCTTCAACCACTGTACCACTGCTTATCCTTATCCTGTTATAAAAACAGGGAATATGGAATCCATTGTTATTCTTGGAGGCATATGCCAAGTGCTCTTGTTGAACTGTTCTCTAAGAAGGAGGAAGTGTTGTACATGTCCATGCCCAAGACAGGAAAGGTGGTGCTCAAAAGTCAAGAACAATTGTGTGGAGCTGGACAATTTCCATAGAGTGATTTTATGGAAGAAACTGGTTTTGAGTAGTTGTTTGCTGCTTTAAATGTGTCTTTTTCATTGATTCCTATCACTACGTGGATTCATAAAGCACAAATACCTTCAAGAAATGAGCACCATCTGTGTTTAATGTCAAACCCTTTAATACACCTTTGCCTCAGACATCTTTTTTTCCAGGCTTTTCAAGTTCTACAGTATTCTCTAGCAAGGAATACTCCATGAGTTCTGCAATATGAACCATGTCTATACCCTTCTTATCAATGAATGGGCAATGCCCATTAATGCAGCCATTGGAACAACTAGAATTATCTAGGCTGCATAGTAACATCAAAGAGATTTACACCTATTGCACAGTGCTCCTGGACATTGTTGTTTGTAGCTTGCTTCTGGAATTGGATAAAATTTGATTAGCTAACTGTAATCTAGTGAAATATAAGAGAAATTTACCCTGTTTTACAAGTCTTAACAAAAAAATAACCTTCCAATCAATCTAAAACAATTTTAACAAGTAATTCTTTAAATGTTAAAGTATTCATTTGTAGTGAAGTGTACTGGAATGTTGTCTTAAAATCATAAGGAATTAAAAACTGACTCTTTTTTGTGGCTGTGCTATCACTGCTGAACAAGTGCACTGAAAAACTCTTTTGGAGCAGGGAACCACATTTAGCATGTAGTGTAAGTTCAATGCAGTCTCTTAGCAAGCCTCTGGACACCAGCAAATTGCAAATAATAAATTAGTTGTATTAGACCATTGCACTAAGTGCCAGCTTAGTCCTTAAACTGTGAGCTAAAAAAAAAAAATATACAACCCAAAAGCAGGGTTGCATAATACTGGGCCTGATGCAGTATATACTTACAGAACAGGACTGGCTCGGTATTAGTAAAAGTCAATTTGTTAGATATTTGCTGTGAGCAGTGTTGCACAATATATGCAATAAATTACTGCGTGCATGCATGATCATATTCTGATCACAGAATAAGTGCCTGTGTTCTCTATTGCACATTCTCAACTGTAAATCATCAAGTTTCCAAAACTTCTTTGAAGACTATTTTTCCCCTCGTGATTGGTCTGATGTAGAATCAAGTTCAGTCACCTCAGACACTGACAGCTAAGCCTGAAGGTGAAATACACAAGGTATGAGTCCCATCTTGTTTGTGAATGTTTGCACAGCCAGCATTTGAAGCCGTACCCAATCCATTGGCTTCGAATTCCAAATCCGTGTGACTGCAGCACCCCGAGGAGAGCCCTGAGAGACCGAGCGCTGCTCACCCGCCTCAGTCCCGGGACAAAGCCCCGGGCACGGGTCGGTGCGGCCCCGACACTGCCCGGTGCCCCCGGGAAGCGGCGGGGCCGCCGCGGCCAAGGCACCGCTGTGAGGGACGGGGCGAATTGCCTGGGCCTGGGGAGTGATCCCAGAGAACTCTCCAGAATACCCAGGAATAGCGTGGCCAGCAGGACCGGGGTATTGATTGTCCTGTACTTGGCACTGGTGAGGGCACACCTCGAGTGCTGCGTCCAGTTCTGGACCCCTCAGTTTAGGAAGGACATTGAGGTGCTGAAGTGCGTCCAGAGAAAGGCAGCAAAACTTGGGAAGGGTCTGAAGCACAGCTCCTCTGAGGAGCAGATGAGGGTGCTCACCCTGAAGAAAAGTAGGCTTAGGTGGGACCTTATTGCTCTACAAGTACCTGAAAGGAGGTTGTAGGGGTAGGGGTTGAACTCTTCTCCCAGCAACAGCGACAGGAGCAGAGTACACAGTCTTA
>VYXD01012666.1:1848011-1920026 GCA_013397195.1 Hylia prasina
AACGAGTTCGGCTCGTTTTCTGCGGTATGCGTGGATTTAGGTGGCACTTGATTAATCCATTTTAGCGTGGTCAGGCATTGCAATAGGTTGCCCAAGAAGGTGATGGGGTCACCGTCAGTAAGGCGTTTAAAAGACTGGATGTGGCGCTGGGTGGTGTGGTTTAGAGGTTTCAGTGGCAGTGCTGGTTCGATGGTTGCACTGGACGATATTAAAGGTCTCTTCCAAGCCTGATGATGATTCCAGAATCAGCTTTGTTAACTAGTGTATCCACAGCACCTGTATGCACAGATGCACATGGCGGGTGCAGGTCACTTGGCTGACACTTGCAGCAGTGACTTTCTCTGGGACGCGGGGAGCCAGGTGGAGAGCTGTGCTGCTGTGCCATGCCTTTCTGCCAGCAAATACATTTGCCTTTGTTCCATTTGTGTGGGTTTTGTACTCTGTGTGCAAGTGTGCAGTACAGAAAACTGCTGTTAGTCAGTCTCAGTGCAGTCGAGAGATATACCAGGACTTCTGCATGTCACAGGCAATTAGCTGAAATAAAGACTGCAGGATTTAAAGTGAATAACTTGTTTAGCTTTGAAATAAATATCAGGAAAATTGTATATTTTTTTAATGTTTTGAAAACACCTCCATGAAATCTGGTCTGTCAGTGTGTCTAAAATACTTAAAGCTTAAACATCACTCACCTTTTAAGAAAAAAGCCAAGCTTACACTGTGCTGTGAGTACAACATGTTCTGAAGTTCTTGTTTATGGGAAGGTGTTCACACTTCTTCCTCATGCTGTGTCTTTTCTTTTATGAGAAAAAAATACCCAGGTTCTGAATTAATTGAGGTTTTAAAGCTCTCAACAGAAGCACAGCTGGTATTTCATAAAATTATTCCCTTCGTGTGTGACATTTTATCTTGTTCCTTCCTAGTTTTCTTTCCTGTGTAATTACTTAGGGCAGATGTGACTTTGTGGTATAACTTGCATTTAAAACTTGACAAGATTGCTGTCTGGTAATGACATCAGTTGTTAAGCAAATAAAAACATCTGGAAGCTGAAGATTCTTACTACATTATTGGGAGTTCAGAACATCTTTCAGGATTTGGCAGTATTTGGAGAAGTGCAGAAAACTGAACTTAATGATGCAAATGAATTTTTAGAAGCAATCATACAATAACATGGAAATCACCATGGAAATATTCACCTTTTCTATTTGTCAGATTCTGTTGAATGAGGTATTATAAACCAACCTTGATAGTGAGGATTAATAGATAGCTATTCAGACAAATTTAGTGCTTTATACACATAAAATACTTTAAAAATTGGAACTTTTTCTTGTTAGCCTAGCAATGAAATTAGATAATTGATGACACATTGGATTAATGTAATACTGGATAGGGAATATACTTAGTTGAGGTTTGGGGGTTTTTTAAACACCATTTAGATTACTGATGGAATGATTATTGAAAGGAAGAGTGAATATATTTTATCATAGGCCATTTATTTTTGTGGGCCTTTTTGGCATTTCCGCCTTGTAACCTCTTCCTCTTGTGTGTTTTGCTTTGGTTTTTTACATGTTCAGCTTTTAACTTCTGTCACTGATATGTACAGAAACCATAACATCAGCTTCAGCCTTTAAAAGAATTAAAAATAATCTGTTAGGATTCATCTCTGGGATCAAAATTGTGTGGCTGAGAAATGTCAGAGACATTTTAAGTCTGGTTCAAAGCCAAAACTGGAAAACCCCATTAGTGTTACTATATGAAACAGCATTTGATAAATGCCAGACTTTAAAATAACTGACTTTTTTTAAGATTTCTAAATACAGTGTGCACTAGGTTTCTATTGACTTAATCATATGTGTCTGTATATGTATATATGTACACACATACTCTAATATTCTAATAATTGAAATGCTGATGTTGGAACAAGTCCACTTAGTTGGTGACATGGCAAAAAGAAAATGTGGATGTGAACATTTTCCTTTTTTTTTTGGTAAACGTTCCATTGTATTGGAATCTATAGAAAACTAAAATATAAAATAAAAAAATCTGTTGTGTAATTGGCACTTCCTGGTGTGAAGACCTGAAGGAACTAGGGCTAGATTTGTGTATTGCAGTTGAGTTAAAAGGAGCAGATGATGCACCTCTGCTACTGCTGTTCTTGCCAGAGGTAATTGGAAAGACAAATATCTTAGAATTTGAGTAGGAAGGAACATGAAAGGTGCTAAAAGATGCACACAGTCTATTGAAATCACTTTACTCTCAGGGTTTTAGCCTAATAACACACTTCAGCATCTGAAAACTGTAGAAACTGAGAAAGCTGAACTAGTATTCTTAAGGCTTTAATGTCTCAGGTAGAACAAAATATGTAGCTTTTAAAACTAAAGAATCCTTGAGACATCTTTGTGATTTCTGTTTTTCCCTTTTACTTTCCAACCAACCAGGAATGTGCTGAAACTGATACTCTTGAAGGGTGCTAGAGATACAAGGTAAGTGCTGTATTTAAAAAAAATTAAACTTTTTAAATAAGTTTTTTAATAAAGGTGCTGTGCTGTTTTTTTAGTGAGCAGCGTATCCCTTTAAGTTCTGCTTGTTTTACAATCCTGTTAAAATGGAAGGTTTTCCAAGAGATCTGTTCCTATACAAACAGAAATTTGGTTATGTGTAGTACTTGTGTTACACAAACTTAAGAGCAAGTTACTCTGATTTTATGCTTTGGCCTTTGATATGAGTGGCTTTTAATCACCTCTTCAGATTATGACTTAAATACTCATATGCTGATTAAACAATATTTTCTCTTTTTAAAGGACTGTCATGCTTGCAAGTCTTCACAGATGTTAGATGTTTTCAAAATGTGAATAATTTTGATATTTAAACTTTGGCCTGTAGAGCATTTTGTTTATTTTTAACACTTTCTCTGCAGTGACTCAGGCTTGTACCAGCACAGCACCTCCAGAGGGACTCCAGACCCTGTGTGGTTTGGTTAAATCAATCCAGTTATAGATGAGGAAAATTCTCTCTCAAAGGGAGGAACCAGGGGTGTTTAAAGGCTGCTGATAGTGCTGTTTCAGGAGGTGTTAGGAAAGGAAGTCAAGCAGCTTAGTAAAACAAGGAAGTTGGGTTATATTGACTAACACATTCTCAGGTCTGGAACTGTGTGCTTCTGGTGTTTAGCTGGTCCCTAAAGGGTGAAAATTCTGATCCTGCCCTTCCCTCCTCATCTTCTGTGGGGGAAAAAGAGGGTGGGACAGGTTGCCTGATTTTCAGGATAACCAAGACAGAGCATCGACCTTAAAGCCTCTTGATAGTTTCCACTGAGGCCTCCTAGATGAAGCGGAGCATTGGTTCCACCTCTGCAGAAAAACAGACACTGCACACGGCTGTCATGGCTAAGAGCTGCTCCAGAGGCTGGAAGGACAAGATGTACAGAACTGGATATACACAGAAGGGGGTATGTATCTGTAGCATTGATGTATTCCAACAAACCCCAGAACTGTGTTAGGCTAAAAATCCCAACTAGAAACACTTCAAGGTAGGGGAGCTGCCCCTAACCTGAAGCAAGGTGTATTTAGGGTTGTGTGCAGGCTCCATGAGGAGCAGGTTTGATAAGACTTGGCAAATCAGTTCATTTTGTGTCCTCCTTTAGTAAATCTGCAACCTTTGATTATTACTGTGAATAAATCTGCTGCATTTTCAGCTGCATGTCCAAAAAAAAAGACAAACCACTGAAATTAGGACTATTTGCACTTGACAGCTGTGAATGTTTCATGTTTGCTTCTTCAAATGATACTAGTCCATGCTGTGCTGAGGACAGGGAACCAATATTCCTGGCATTGTTTTTAAACCTTTTTAGCACCTGAAGTTCAAGAGCCAGAATTGCCCAGTGTTAGTTACAGAATACAGCCTTTTTCAAACTTTCCTTCTGTGGCAAAGATTGATGTCTACCACAAAAATCTTCCATATCCTGAAACTCCAAAGCAAATGCACATTACAGAATTTATTGAAGTGTTCAGATTACTGTTATTAAATCCAGATGTTAATGTAACAGTTTTGCACTTGTGCAATAAACTGGATCTCTGTGATTGTTGACTCAGTAGAGAGTATTTTAAGATTTCATATTTGGTACTTGGCTTAAGCCATTAATTAAATGTTTGAAAAGGGGCTTTTACCTGGGTATGGTGCCAAAAGCAACAAAGTGAGAGAGAAGTCCTAGTTGCATTCAGTTTTGATCTTCACACCAACTAGTGAAACACAAATTAACAAAACAAAAAATAAAGAGTAAAAGGAAACCCACTGGTTTTCTACCCTTCTAAATGAATTTACGATATAGGTAGTCCTAGAGAAGGACATGCAGTTGTGTTCTTATTTCCACATTTTGTGTCTAATGCTAGAAGCCTGCTGGAAGGCTAGGGAACAGTTGCTGAAAACTTGTTTACAGATAGTGTTTGTATTAAAATTAGTTTCTTAGTCATTCTTTAAATGTAAAAGAGGTAGCTCATAAAAATTCAGCAGAGAAAATCGTTAAAATGAGTTCAAATTGTTAGTGTATTCAGAAAAGTCCAGTTAATACCCAAAAATGGTTCTTACATCTTGTGTACAGGGAAATTTCTCAGTATTTCCTGCACAAAAAACATAGAAGAGACATAGAATTCCAGCTACTGAAATTCTGTTAAATTACACTGCTGCAATGCTTAATTTTGTTCCCCATATTTTTAAAATTGAAAATGTATAGTTTGGTAAAGTTGCAGTCCAGCTTTAAGCACGTGTTTCTGACACCAAATGGGGTTGCACAAAGTTGAACACGCGCTCAAAGCTTTTCATGATTTAGGACCACAAGTTAGTAAAGCTTTAGGAAAGAAATGCTTTTTCACAGGCAGAGCAGTGTGTGTCCTCACAGTGCCACAGGTGCAGCTCTGTGCAGGGGCTGTGTCACGTTGGCAGGGCTGGTGTCAGTTGGGAATTGGGGTTTGTGCTGGGGCTGATGGACTGATGTCACCACTGCTCTCATGCTGTGTTTTAAAATGCAGCCTGTGCACTGTGCATTGGCCGCCTTGGCATGTTCCCTGGGAAATGAGTGACTGGAAGTGTGAAAGCAAAGGAGTGTTTGTACTTTTATAATCTCCCTTTGGTGCTCTGGCAGGTGTTGGTCTCAGGATTGGTGTATTCTGAGAATGGAGCTTGCTGAATATACAGAGGTGGCTATACAGAAACTAATGGGGATCTCCCTGTTCATTATGGTTGGCCTGAATTGTACCATTTGTGTGTTATTTTAGGAGTTCTTGAATGGACTAATAAATCTCTCTGAACTATTTTAAGTGTGTTTTTTCATTATATATCACTAGGTATGTTATTTGTTTTAGGATTTCATCTTTAAAAACAAAATTTTAAACTTTTCCAGGGAAAGTACAACTAAGACAGGTACCCAAAAATAAAAGCCTTAATCTTTTGCTAGTATTTTTCAGTATGTAATTTTTACTCTTTCTATGGCTATACTCTTTATAAATATATTTAGTGTTTATTAGGTTTTCGTTAAAGACTTGTAATCTATGTGAATTAGGAATTTATAGAAACAACTAGAAACCTCACCATTTTCTACTTAATGTTTTCAACACTGATTTCATTTGGAGTATCTGTACTGTAGAAGGATTTTTTAATACCCAATTTATGAGGGTAGAGCTCACTTACGGTGTTTCTAGTAAATACTTAATTCAAGAGAAGTTACTCCTTTATTTTGCAGTCTTTATTATTTCTGAATTTTTATGGGTTAATTACAGTAATGCTTCTTTATGTTAATGTCAAACAATACAGCAGCACTCAAATACAAAGTACTGAGCAAATATTGTCAGTTTTTGCAAAATATAAACCATTTTTATGGTTATGGGAATTACAAGTTTTCCAGGGGGAATCAAGCACTGAATAATCTCTCTACGTCTGTAGACAGTTTTAACCAACTTTCTTTGCTTCTATGAATAACAGAGTGTAATTTGTGATTTCTTTTGGAATCAGATCTTCCCTCCTCTGCCAGATGTTCCACCCTTCCTCTGTTAAACCATTTGATGGCTCTTTTACCAGGTCCTGCATCAGAAGCCTAATTTTAAAAAGGTGTCATGCAGAATTGGTAAAAGAGAAAGATGGAGTCTCTTGGAAGGGAGGAAATGCAGGTGGTGAGAACCTGCTCTGGCCCAGAGTTCATCTTTGCTGTCCTGGGAGCGCTGTGGGAATGTGGAGCCAGCCCTGCTGTTGGACATGGGGCTGCTCCCCTCTGCTGCAGGGTAAACCACACTCACAGGAGAGCCTTGGACACAGTCCTACACCTACTGTTCCTCAAATAGCTGGGGCACCTGGGGCCTGAAGGTGGTGCAGGAGACAATTCCAGAGCGTCTCCCGCCTGCCTGCGGGTGCTTGGCATCAGCAGTAGATTTGGAAAGCCTAAGCCAAGCCTTGGGCTGGCTGGCTGGGGAACGTGGTCAAGAAAAGGTTATCAAGGAAGGATGCTATACAGAGGATTTCTGAGGGGTAAAGCTGAGCTGAGGTGATTCAGTGGTACATGGAGGATGGAAAAAATAGAGAATTCAGGAATAGAAATCAGGAAAGTGGCTGTTGAAGTGATCTGGGGGAAAAATAACTATTGTCTGGCACTAGAAAAAGAACAATGAAAATAAACCAAGAGAAAAAACTCCTTGGCTACAGTATTTATAGCTGACCAGATTATATTTAATGAATATCTTGTTTTCATCAGATAATCAGAATTTTCCAACAGAGTTTCTAATAAAGCATTTTAGTAACTTTTTAAAATATTTGAGTGCTGCTCAAACTACAAGAATACAGAAAGTAGACGTGTGACAGCTGCTAAGTGCAGAATTTTGTAATCTACTGTGAACAATTTTATGTTACCATCTATTTCTTATTTATTTTTAAACAAGAGCTTTGTGTGGAATGAAATATTGGAACACAATAGTTTAACAGATAAGACTTCTTTGAAACTGGCCTTAGGCAACATAAACTCTCCTGACCCAGAGTTTCTGCCCTATTAGTCTTTAGCTAATTTCAGTAGGGAAAATTGAATTCAAGTTCATTTTAGCTTTGGAGATCGTGAGAAATTGGTTCTTAAAGCACTGAGGGCATGGACTGTGGATTATAGCATTAAACTGTTTAGAACATCAGAGTTTTCAGGCACCATACTAATAACATGCTTTTTCTGATTACGTTAGAATATGGGTGTTGATCTGGAGATTAAACTACATCAGTTATCATCTTGGATCTGTATTTATAAAGAAGCAATAAGTGATACTGCTTCCTGTGGTCTTACTCCTTTCCTTGGTAGAAGAAATGTTTGACTTGAAAAGTAAAAATTTTGCTTTTGTTTAGTGAAGAGTGTAATTTTGTCTTTAACAAATTATTTATTATGCTGTTAGTCATAACGCTATGTGTGTGGTATATCTTCATGCCTTATTTCCAGTGTTAAGAAGTCTCAGGGCTGGGATTTTGTGGTTTGATGCAGGATTTTTTTTCCTGGAAGTCTGCTTAACTGCATGGAATGCAGCATTCTTTCAGTCTGCATCCTTGTTGTTTCTATTAGAAAAACCCCACTTTAATTCTTGGGAAGATGCTGTAAGGTGTAAATCTAGTACAAGTGATATAATTGCATTCAGACTGTGACCTTTTGTCACTGCAGTATAAAAAATGAAGCCACATAACACAGTGTGGGATTTGAAGTAAGAAACAGGAAAGAATATTGTAGATGAACTCTAAGCACTTGGTGTAAATCAGGTAAAGAATGCACAGTGAATAGCTGCTGCTTAAGATGTACCACAAGTTGATTTTTGTATTTTTTAAATTAAACATTAATCTGTCACCTTCTAAGTTTTCCTTTTGTCCATTAGCAGATTAAATATTAAAAGTTTCATTTTCAGCAGTTGGGAACAACAAGTTGGCTGGTTTCCATGGGAGCTGATTCAAGTTACTGTTTGCATTGTTAATAACTCCAAGTCTCTGTGCTGGTCCAAGGCAATATGCAGCAAAAGGTTTGTGAGAGTGAGATTTTCTCAGCTGTCCTAAGGTTGTGAGTAGGGATTGCTTAACTGAGGACCTTCTGCACGTTACTGAATTTCAGCTCAGACAGAATCATTCTGATTTTTGCAAGATCCCCTAAATTGAAGTTGCTTGTAATCTCTAATTACTCTTACATTATTTTGAATTAATGTCTAATTAGCACTGAGTTTCTTGTTGAATGTAAAAAAGTACGTTAAATTCTGTCCAATAATAAAACTTTGCTAATCTCTGTAAAGTGTGTAGATATAAAAAGAAGCAAAGTATACATTTTTCAAGAAATCTCATCTACTAGAAATGGTTGTGCAATGTTCAGTCCCACTTCTGATAGGAGGTGGAAAGCAGCACGTTCAACAGGAAGCAGTCCTGCAGTTCCTTCCTCTTTGATTTGAATCCTTGTACTTTCCTTGCTTTGTTCAATTCAAGGGCTTGGTTTACAGGCAGTAAAATAAACAGAATAGCACCTGCAGCTTAGTCATAAATGGGAGCATCGTGCAGTATCCAAGCAAACAAATGAAATCATGGACTCATCTAACCTTTCCTGAAATGCCTTAAGAGCTTTATCAACATTCATTTTTAAGATGTGCCACTATTTTGGCTATCAAAGGTCTCTTAACACATAGAGGAATTGGAAAAGATTATGATCCAATTCATTGATAAAAGGTACTAATTATAATCTGAGCTATCAGGTGCATTTATAATACCAAAATAAAGACTTGGGGTTTGATTTTTTCCTATGTTGGCAAGTTCAATTACATGAATAGATTCTTCTGGCTACACCTTATGTTTGCTGGCCACAGAAAATCATGGAGCACATGGGATCTTACTAATTCCTTCCACAAAGTTCTATCATAGACCAGAAGAACTGAACTTGCTTTTGGGCAGGTTAACCTGAGTTGATCTCACAGTTACTCAAACACTACTGCAAAGCACTTCATATTAAAACTGAAATTACGAACTTCGGAATTTTTGTTAATTGGAATTCAAGTAAGTTGCTTCTGAAGTCATATGTCACTAAGTTTCATTGTTAAAAAAAAATTAATATGTAGACGTTTATGAGGCTGAGAAACTAGAAGCATCATTTGTTTGCACACCACACTAATGCAGATAGCTTTTTTTTCGGTTGTTTGGTTTGTTTCTTTGCTGTGCTAAATTTAGGTGTAAAACTGACCTTGTCTTGCTTTGTAAACTCAGCCTAAATGTATTTGTTGCCAATGTTAATGTCAGCTTTTAGAGTATTAAAGCAAATGTAGAATATTGACAGTCAACATCTTCACAGGCTGAAAACCAGGAGTGTCATGTTTAGATTTTTCTGACCATTTGCACACAGCATATTTCCATATACAATAACATCTAAACAAGATACTACTTCATGTTTTGCCTATATAGTTTTAAGTATTTTTATGAAGCTCTTTATTTTAATAGAACTAATGAGGATATGTGCTCTCACAGCTTTGTATTTATTTAATCAAGTGGAACCCACTGAACCACTTAACGTTGCCTTAAGAGGAGCATTGTTCATTAAGAATATCTACAGAAAAGACAAGATTAAATCAGATTATGTCTGCTCACATGGTGATTAAAAGTACAAAATTGTTGAGGACTGTGCCTGAAGACCTTCACTTACAACAAGTTATGGGACAACATTTTCTACACTTCAGGTATTGTGGCCAGAATTTGGTGGCTGCTGAGTGCTCAGGCAGCAGCTCTTAGGGAAGATAGACTTTGTAGATGAAATATTTAAATCATTGTCCTCTTGTGATTCAGAGCTTTCAGCACAAATCTTTATGAACTCTGCTGCAAACACTGCAAGTTAACACTGTAGCTTCTGCTTATGAAGCATTGTGTCAGAAGAAGGTAAATTGAAAGCTGTTCTGGGTTATCAGGATGGGTTAATGGATGTTTGTTTCCGTGCCTGGTCTTAAACAGCTCTCTAGAGGTGAGCATCTTTCTTGCAGGGTGGGATAGCAGAGCACTTCAGTCCTGCCTGTAAAGATGGGCTTGTTCACTGTGCTTTTGTTTGGTCCCTCAGACTGATTTATTGATTTTGGTGCACACTGCAGAGTTTCACAACTATTTCTTAAAGGAAGATGATGTATTTGAACAGTTTTATATAATCAGTAAACAATTTAAACATAACTTTCATCTGAAGGTATGGGTTTTGTTTCAGGGATGAATGTTGTGCATATTGAACCTTTGCTTGCTTTACTTAAAATATTTGTAAAAAGTTTAGCATTTTCAAAAAAATTTTGTTATTATAATTTTAAAGCCTTTGAAATATGAATACAGAAAATAGTTGTAATATTTATAACTACTTAAAACATTTGTATGAGACCTTATGGTATTTAAACATGAAGCTTCACAGCATTGCTATGAGGTAGATTCTTTCCAGTGAAGGTTTATGTGTAGCCCAGATCTCACCAACTCTTGTTTGAACAGGTTAGTTTGAGAAGGCAGTAATGTGAGAATAGATAAATCATCTCTATGGCCCTACACAGCGACAGGGTAGGCTTCAGTTTCCCCACACTTTAATGGAGCTGTGGGAGGCTGCCTTTATTCCTCACAGCCCCACACTGCCAGGTAATTCATTTGCACTTAGCAGGGCACAGTTCCCATTACCAATTACTGTAATTTTTTTTTCCTGCCTGGAGGTAACAGTGGAGAGAATATATCATCCAGGATTCTCTGACTCATCCCCAGCCTCTGTCCAGATAAAAGTAATTTTCTACACATTACCTCGTTTATGATGTGCATTTGCCACTGTAGCTTACTCTGCATAGCAAAATATGCAGAAGTGTTAAACGAGTTTCTGGAGGTCTTTTGGTGTCTGTTCAATGGTATTGCTTTAGCTAGAAAAGACAGTTACAAAAATTTGATCTCAGTTATTTAATAAAGTGAACATTTTTCTGCAGTATTGACCAGCCCAGTCCAGGAGGACTCTGTGCTCCTGGAAGAAACATGTTATTCCAGGTGCTGGAACAGTGAGAAGCGTGACAGGGCCTCAGTTTTGTCAGATACTTCTGCACACTGTTTTTTAAAGAAATTAATAGTAATAGTGAGTTTTTCATAATGCATAATCCAAGGTGATTACTCATGGTTAGTCAGCTGCTGATATTTCTCATCCTTTTCTGCTTTTGTATAATTATCTTCATAAAAATAGCTGTATGATTTAAAACCTTGTTGCCCTGTATTTGACCACAAATCTTAATTAATTAAGTTTATCAACACTGTGTTTTAACTGTAAGATTGCAGTTTCTCTTTCCTGATGGTAATTAAATGTCAGTTTTGATGTCAAAGTTCAGCTGCTGCAGTAAGAGGGTGTCTGTAGGAAGGGTGTCAGCACAGAGAGGTGAGGCTGATCAGGGCTCGTGCCCCCACGGCCCTTGCAGCGTTTCTGAGCTCTGGCAGCCGCTGGGCTGGGCTGAGGGGCTTCCCCCTCTTTGGAGCGCAGGCCCACTTTGGTGTTGCCCCAGGAGCTGGTGGAGATGGAGACTGCAGCTAAGGCCATAATTTGTTTCTGTATTTCTCTTTACCCCTTGCTGATAGGCAGCATGCAGAGAGGAGCCATCCTTTAAAACCCTGAGGCTTTTCCTCTCTTCGGAGTGGGTGTTCCATCCCCAGGGCTTGTCTCCGGGAAGTGACTCCTGGAGCTTCCAGTTCCCGGATCCTTCAGTGAGCTCAGTGTCCCCGACTGCTTTGTTTATGTTCAAGCCTGATGTGTGTTGATCCTTGGAAGAAAGGAGAGACCAAGCATTCCAAGGGTCTGACCACTGGACTGAACTGATTTGTAGCCTAGGAGGGAAGTTTGCTGTAGGCTTGCGTAGGCACCGGTAGGGTCTGCTGCATTCTGAAAGCACAGACCTTGCCCTTACTCATGAGAGGGGAAGGGGAATTGCCAAGTCAGTCTCAGATTGTGACTTCTCACATTCTCCCAGGTACAAATCATTAATGCCCACTGCTCAAACAGAAGGAATATTTAAAATTATAACAGCCCCCAAAGTGCTTATTGGCCTCAGTGTCAGAAATCAGTGCTCCCACTGCACAGATCTCTAAGTCTTTCCAGGCACTGACAGGGAGACTAAAAAGCTTAATGCAATGGCCTGCCTTGGCAGCTGTTAGTTAACCTGCTGGATCTCACACTTTTTAAGGATCGTTTTTAGTGTTTTCTGATACATTAAAGAAAAAGGTAAGAAAAACAAAACAAACCCAGCATTTTACATTTTGAATATTCTCTCTACTTAAAGATTCTGGTCTATTACAAACTGCTAGAGTTTTAAATTTTACTGTGTTTTATAAATGGAGAAACTGAGTGCTCATGTTCACACCATGATTCTGTAAATCCTGGAGCTGGTATTGCTAATGTCTGATGACTGTTAATTCAATACTGTACTGGGTACAGTGACCCAGGTTCTTTGCAGGTGTGAGTGACTGAGCAGTGTTAATGTCAGCCAGTTGACTTGGCCAAAGCTTGACTGCGTTATGATTCTTGAACTGTTATTTTCCAGCAGATTGCTAAAATAAAAGCTGATTTACTACTGAAGTGTCATCCAGATTTCAGAGCTTGTGCCAAATAAAATAGCAGTTCTGGTGTCTCAAGTAGCAGGGAAGTATGTATTTCCCCCCCTTATAAGATTTTCCAAGGAAATACATTTTGTCTTTTGAAGATAAAATGTTTAAAAATAAAAGGAGCGTTTGTCTTCAGCAGTTAAGAAGATAGCAACCACCTACAATCTGTGAGAACACTTACATAACGTTCATACATTGTACAGGAGTTCTGGTTTGCCAGTGCTGGAACACTGTTCCTATGTACTTGTCAGGGAAATGTGAACCAAAGCCTCCTAGCAGTGCTGGTGCAGATTCTATTTTGATAATGTATTCTAAAGGCTAAGTAGGAAAATAATTTTTTTCTAGTTTTCACTTTACTACTCTTAAACATTTTGTTGAATTCTATATTCAAACAACAAAAAAAAAAACACCAAAAACCAGCCACCTATAATTATTTAGGACTATTGGAACAATGAGTAAGTTTATTTTTAGTTTCTGGAAGTAAATTACTATTATGCTTTCCAATGGTTCATAAGCAGAAATGGTTTTCATACCTAGCAGAGCGATAGCTCACACAACTTTAACTTCAGGTGTCTTAGTTTCAAGGAAGGGAGTGGAAACCCCTGGAGTAATAACTGATTTTTTTCAGATCAGCCTGATATAAAAGGTGCTTTCTTGGATTATGCTAAGTAGAATATTGAAACTTTAATAGAATAGGTTTTTTAAAATTGTATTTTTCCTGTATATGTTTTTACTGTTGAGCTTCAATTGTTATTAATATACTTTGTGTATAGGTCTCCTTCAATTCAGGGGTTACACAGATAATGGTTACCATCTGTAAATGCAGATGGCAAATCTGAAATAATTCTTCAGGATTGAGGAGGCTTCAAACAAATGAGAAAGGGGAGGCAAATTGTTATCTTTAATATAAAATAGGAGAGTATCATGGGCTTTACATTCTAAATCAGAGGTGTCTCAGTTTTGCACATGATTGTTGGATAAAGTGTTTATTGTACAGGGTTTGATTTTAAACAAGCTGAACAAATGTTTTCTACTGCTCATTTTCATGTTTGAATTGTACAAACAATTGGTTATATTAGAAACATCAGAATGAAATGGCTTTTGAAGACTGAAAATAGATGGGAGACATTCTGCACATCTTTAGTTGAGTTTTATGTGAAGTAAATGCTGCTGGCTGTAGCCTGCACCTGATGCTAAAGCAGTTGTATTCATCTGGAGCAGTTAAAATGAATGTGCTAGAAAATGGTAATGGTTTATTATTGTACATGCAGCAGTGTAAAAAGATGTTTACAGAGATATTTACAGATGTCTTTTTTCCTAATTTATTTCTTCTTTGTTTGGAGAGATATTTATAAAAGTTATTTTTAAGTTTCCAAATTAGTTTGTCAGTCGATAAGGAAAACCTTATGCCAAAGACAAACTAATAATTTCATGGATGCCAAGTTCAGGAGCTGTCATCAGAAAGTTGAACAGATGAATGAATTCTTTATTAGATTCTAACAGAACAAGAGATAAGGATCAAATTAATTGTTTATTTTTATTATTGCAAGTCTTCAATTTGTCATCTTTATAATATTTTTTAGAAGTTCTGTTCGTTGATTGAGTAAGGAGCTGTAAGGATCCCAGTGTATCTAAGCCAGATGTTCATGATGTAGGTCACTGACTTTTTTTCCCCCCCCTGCAAAATACCCAGTAAATGTTGGGTGGGGTGTGTGTTTTCCTTTTTGGGGAAGGTTAAGAGAATTTGTTGTTCTTAGCTCAGAAATATTTCTGTAGTCTGATACAGCAGCAGTTCATAAGTAATAATGAAAAGAAATGAGAGCAAAATGTAATTTGAGATATGAGTACAAAAGTTGAGGAATTTAGACTTTCTGGGAATTCTAGAGTGTCTTTTGTTCAAAAATTATGTAGCAACGTAGCAGTAGGATTGTTCTAGTGTTAAAGGATAATTTGAGAACATACCTGGGGTTTTGGCAGCCTATCTAAAAGATTTAGGAAAAGGGAAGTGCAATAACTGGGACTTTACTGTGAATTGGAAAGTTTAAAATTAGGGTTAGAGTCTTGCATTGGAGAACTTTGGATTTAGAGGTTTCCTAATGATGACATTCATGTATTGTATGAAACCACAGTGAAAATGGGGACCCGAGAGTCATAATCAGCAGGAAAAGAAATTCTTTGTGAAGAGGGTGGGCAAAGCAATCATAGTGAGGTTACCCAGAAGTGGTGAAATCACCTGCTTTGGAGATTTTCAGAAGCTGACAAGGCAAGTTCTTGAGAGCTGGTAATCCCATGGAACAGGGGGATGGACTAGATGACCTCCAGAAGGCCCCTTCCAACCTGATCTATTAATGTTCAAACCACAGATGAAGCACATTTTGTGTGGGAAGTCAGGCTTGTTTTGAGTTGTGCTGCTGTGCTGCAATCGACATCATTTAATTGCATGCTGTGTTCTCAGTTGGATCTGGACAATAAATCCACATTTCTGTACATTCCTGAAACTAAATTTAAGAGATGGACATGTTACCAGTTCTGCAGTGCATTGTAGAAGTGCTGAAAGTCAAGCTGGTTTCATTCAAAGCATGATGTTTACTTATCTGTCATGGGGGAAAAAATGGTCATAGCTAACCTGCAGCATAACAAATGCTAAACCTTTAGTACAAGAAGGTGTTTCTATTAATTTCATCTGGTTTGAAAGCATGAATACAGCTCACGTGGCTTATTCTCTTTGAAAAGTGACTCCAAGGCAACCCATAACTAGTAAATTGTGGATAAAATGCTGTGAATACGAACAGATAAGCAGCTAAATTTTCACTTAAATTCTGCTCTGAAAAGACCTGCTTGGTTAATAATGTACTTAATTTGTATGGGTGAGTGGGAGTTTGAGGAGAGTGTAATGTCAGGAAATCGAGTGAGAGCTGAGTAAATTATGCTTCTAAAAGCTAAGAACAAAGAAAGAAAATCTTGCATAACAGTAAGTTAATGTGTCTTCATTTAATGTGAAAGCAGCAGTTGGTAACTAGGGAAAATAATGAAAAATATGCGCTTAACCATGATAATTGTCCTATTTAGGTGCATATCAAGCAGTACTTATTTCTTATTTTTCTTGTTTTCTTTCTTATTTTTCAATTCACACTTTCAGAACATGAATCTCTACCCTTTTGTGGTGTAGGCCATTCTTTGGTGGTCATGATAATTTTTTGTCATCTTGGTTTTTTAAATATCATGATACCACTTGAAATATTTTGATATTGATCATTGAAACATATATTGCATTTTTAAAATTCTGAATACACACCCCAACATGTGGTGTTTATATTCAGAATATTTGAAGTTTGAACTTTAAGGCTGAGTAGGGCAAGCAGTTGTGTTTCTTAAGAAAGATAATTAAAAATTAACAAAAAATCTCACAATAAGAAGACATCTCTTCATTTTTGTGGCTCTTTCTGAGTTGTTAATATCATTCAGGTTTCCAAGAATCCAGGGATAGGACTTTTTTGAAGTCCATATTGATTTATTGAAACTTTAATTACTTGATAGTTCTGTGATGTATAAAAAGCCTGTACCAGTAATTCATACTTCTGTCTCTCCTTACTGTAGATGAAATACTACACTAATGGTAGAAAGGAAGGAAATAGTAAATTGGGACTTTTATTCAACTATTCAATAAGTAACTAGTGTGCAGTAAAATTTTAACATATTTATGGCCAAAAGTCTTCCTTGCTGGAGAGAGTGAGGATTAACTAGTTCTAATCCAGTCCTGGTGGCGTGAAGTCCTGTATGAATACTGACGTTGATTCGGGATCTGAAGGAGAGTTGTGCAGAGCTTCAAAATATTAAAAGCCATTTGTATGTTAGCGCAATATATTAATTCAGCATTCCCTAGTGAAGCTATTGGGGAAAAGGGATGTTGTGCAGATACGCGGGTGGGGGCTCAGGGTGGGGCACGGGAGCTTCTGGACATCCAGAACCCATCCAGAGGGTTATCTTTGNCGTGGCGCACGAGCTGCGGGGGCTGTCGCTGCAGCCCGGCCCGTGCCTGCCGCCCCTCACCGAGCGCAAGAACGGTGAGTGAGGGCCGGGCGCGGGGGGAGCGCCGGGACCGCGGCCGCTCTGGGACTGGAGCGGAGCTGGGGAGATTTTGAAGTGGTTTTAAAGCTACGGCTGGTGTGTACTACAAGTATTGATGAAATGTTTTTGGGAGTTGTATTGTTATCAGAGTAAAAGGGATCGTTTTCAAGAATGGGGGTTTTTTTCTGTATAAATGAGATATAATTAATGTTTTGCATTCTATCCCACAAAGTTTAATTCAAAATTAGTGTNCCTCTGAATCCATTCCCTGACCGTATTTTTGCCCTCCCGTAATATCTGTGGGAAATCAGTAGGTAAGGTCCATTATTCTAAAGCTGAATTTTGGGTGCGGAGGAACAGCCCAAAGCCCAGCTGCGCAGGCGGAGCGGCGTGCGAAGCGTTTGTCGGTGTTGCCGGAGCGGAGAGTGACCAGAGGCGCGTTGTTTCCGCAGGGCGCCGAGGCGAGCGCAGGATGGAGCCCGCGGGGCCGGCGGACGGCGAGGACGAGCCCGGGCCGCCGGCGCGGCTGGCGNCTGCAAAACCAAAATGGATGAGGTGGGTATCTTGTGTCCTGTCAGATCTCCAGAACAGCCAAACTATGGCTCATCTATAAGTTCAGATTTAGTAATTTTGGTTAATTTGGTTAGGAACAATTTTTTGTAGAAATGATGAAAGTAGGAAGAAAATTTGTAAAAGTGAACTTTGAACTTGATGGATTCGAATTAAAAGTAGTTTTAATAATTTAATATTTTTACTTTTTGCCAAAAATTGGGTATTTGCAAGAGAATTTTAGCATGTCACTACTTTATAAACTCTATAAGCATAAGAGATTGCAGTTCACAGAAATACAGTGGCACTTAAAAAAATTCTGAAATGTTTAAGGCTATTTTTTGGTGGGATGTTTTTATGCAGGAAGCATTATGCTTACTGTGAGCTTTGGTAGTGATCCTTTAAACCTTTTGTTTACTTGAATGAGTCTTTTGGCAGTAGTCCAGTAGGAGGCTGAACTGTTCTAGTGTTGTTCTGCTGTGTTTTTAAGCTGACCTGCACAAGTTAGTACAGAAGCTGTGTTTCCAGCTTTTCCAATGTCACTGCAAGGGTAGAAGGCTTCTGCTCTGGTTTGGTTTTGTTTACCATGGAGGTAATCACAGCATGCCTGGTGAGCCAGCAGTCACTGGAGCTGTTACTACCTTCTCATTTTTCAGGTTTTCCTCCTCTCCCCTGCCCTCTGTCCCAGAGATCCCAGTCACAGAGCAAAGCCTGCATAAGAGTTTGGGTGGGCAGGGCTCGGTGGGTTCGCTGCAAATTCTCATGGTTAGCTTAAGCTCCAGTGGAATTATTGTCCCTTGAGTTTACAAAGGAACATTTATATGCTGTGCCAACTCTGTCAAAGAGGTTTTAACTTCCAGCAGAGGATCAATAACAAAACAGTTGGAGTGCATTAGGAGCTTAAGATTTTCTAGTCACTTACTACGTGCAGGTATTCACTCCCTGAACAAAGACAAATGGATAATTTTGGAAGGTGGATGTTGTATGTCGGTCTCCTGGGCTGTCACAGTTGTAAGGTTCTCTTATTTCATTTGAGCTGTGTTCAAGTTCATGGCTGTGGGCAATACTGTATTGCTAATGAAACTAATTTCAGGTTCTCATTAGTCTGCATCTTTCTGAATAATTAGGCAGTACTTACAGTGCATTGATCATGTCAGCCTGTGCTCTGTGTATTGCAGTGGTTTGTCGTGCCTGTTCTCTGGAGGCCAACTCTTGCTCCACTTGCTAAAAGGCAGCAAAAGTTCCTATTTCATTGGTTCTGCTCATCACGTGTCACCTCCTGGGTGATGATGGAGATGTGTCTGTGATTCTGGCACTCATGACAGCCAGGGGTGTGCAGTCCCTCTCATGAGCAGTGGGGCTGCACACACGTAGGGAGTTTGGGAAACAGGCTCTGCATTTGCATCCCTGCCTGAAGGATGCCAGGTTGGGTCCAGTGTCTGTGCTTCTTAGGCAAGCTGCTGTGTCCTTAGGAAGGGCAGTTTGGGGAAAAGTGACGTGGATGAGGCTCTCTGGAAGCAGGAGGGAGATGATGATGCCTGGCTGTTGAGTTGGGCTGCAGTGGAGGAAGGCTGACAGGAGCAGCAGCAGCATGGCACAGCCCAAGTACCAGTCAGAACAATGTGCTGCCCACACACTGTACCACAGTTTCACGAGCTGCTGTCTGAGAGCCAGGAGGTGGCAAGGGAGGGAAGGATAGGCTGTCTGCTGCTGACAGCAGGAGGGTGGATGGGAATGATGCTGCCTGAAGCTTTCCAACCTGCTGTTTCAGAGCCAAATGATGGGAAGGGATTGCACATGTAGATACCATCAAAAAAAGGAAGCAGTGCATGACCAGAGCTTTTTGCATGCTGAATTAGGACTTTTCCATAACTGGTGAGCATGCCACTTTGGCTGGAAGAGGAAGCTGTGAAGGGCTGGGTGTGAGGAACCGTGCAATCATTATTTCAAGATACATGTAAAATAGAAAGCTCCCAGCTTGTGTTTTACAGCAACCCCTCTTGGCTCTGTAGTGGCTTCCTTGACTATTTCATTGTGCCAAACTCTTCTTGTGACAGTGGGTACTAGTTTCTGAAAAAGAGACATGTAAGTTGCTCTTGTGCAGTTGTCATCCACAAGTGGGAGCCTGGTTATATTCTTGTGAAATGGGTGGATAAGTGGCTGGCACCTGTCTGGGCCATTGACTGCCCTTCAGCTCTGCATTTTCACCATAAATTCTGTCAGAAAGGGAGTGTGCCCATTCCCTGCCCTTAGTGTGGTGTGGAGATGCAGCTCTGTTCCAGGCAGTGGGGCTGTCAGATGTTTGCTGCTCCCAACTCACAGCCAGCATAGGAGTGGGATTGCTTCTGCTTGTAGGAGTGGGATTGCTTCTGCTTGTAGGAGTGGCATTGCTTCTGCTTGTAGGAGTGGCATTGCTTCTGCTTGTAGGAGTGGCATTGCTTCTGCTTGTAGGAGTGGCATTGCTTCTGCTTCTCTTTGGGGTTGTGCATCATGAACTGGAGGAAGGTAGAGAAGGTGGTGCTGTGCCTCCCATGGCTGGCAGCAGATGCTCTCCAGCAGAATTGGGCCAATTGAGAGAAGAAACAAGGGTCGTGGATGTTTTGTAGGAAAAAAGCCTTGGGACAGTGAACATCTTAAAGTAAAAGCAGGACTGGTAAAATCTCAATTAGGAGGAAGCAGCCCAAAGAAAGCAGTGCCCTTGGCAGTGTAAGAACAGGGACACTCAGGAGCAGACACCTTGAGGCACCAAAGGCCAGATGAGAATTGCAGCTTCCTGTGGGGCTGGAGAGCTTGTGGGGAATTCAGAGGAAGATGGAACACACACAAAACCCCACACAAACCCAAACAAAAACAAATACTCCAAATGGTGTATATTGAGTCCTCCTAAGGGACCAGTCAAGTCAGCTGGGAAACACAGTTCTTAAAATAACTGAATGAAATCCATATCCCACTTAACCTAACGGTATTACTTAAATAAATTTGATGATCCAAGGGATTTTTTCTGGCATCTAAAAGAGTTTTGGTATATTAGTTTGCCTGTTATCTCTTATCTTCCACTCCCTCAGTATGCAGCACTGGTAACGTGCATTCTTGGCATAGTTTTATGGCTTCTGAACAAACTCTCAATCCTCTGTGCAATTAATAGACTGGAGCTGCAAATTTGATATTAGGGAATCAGGTGAGCTTTGGGACATTCTCCTTGCATCCGTGTATGACAGGTTTTTCTCCATTCCTCTAAGATCAGTGATTAGGTGTGTTTTTTCCTCTTGTAATGATATATAGGTAGGTCACTGTGCTTAGAATGTATTTTCTTGACAGAGCTGGGAGAGACACTGTAGAAAAGATGGCTGGTGGAAAAACTAGAGAACAACAAATGGAAACCTTAGTTCTGATTAAAGTAATAGCTTGGCAGGGAATAGAATTGAAAATGTCATCTTAAATTCAGCAGTTTCATAATCACTAAGCTGAATGCAGTGAGATCTGGAAACCAGCATGCAGATACTCCGATTAACAGCACCACCCCCACCAATAACATCAGCAAACCAAACATAAACACCCCCCAGAAACCAGACCTCAAAGGAAGTGTATCCTGAAAGACTTATCTAGATAAAAAAGTGCACAATTTCTGTAAGTTTACAGTAGAAACATGTGTGCATTTCTAATGTAGTGCATAAATAATATGTGTATGTACAGTGGTAGCCCAGAGAGGCTGTGGAATCTCTCCCCATGGAAATACTAAAAATCAGACTGGACACTGTCCAGGGCAAGCCTGTTCCAGCTGACCCTGCTCCAGCAGGGCTTGGGCCAGGGGATCTCAAGAGGTGCTGCCAGTCTCAGTGATTCTGGGGTTTGTCTTTCCATTAAGGTTTTAATAGCCCACGGAACATCCAATGTGAATATTCTACTAAATAATTTTTGCTAAGAACACAGAGCATATTGTAATTAATATATATTTGTCTCTACGCTTTGGTTTTTTTGGGGAGTTTGTTTTTGGGGTTTTGTTTGGTTTTTTTAACATGTCAGTAGAAAAAACAAATGTCCCTTGGTCTCCCTGTAAATGTTTGAATGTCTTCCTATCAGTTCTGAGAGGAGAGAGCAAACTGAGTAGGTACTGATTTCCCAGTACGTCTGTCTTTGTCATTGGTACTGCCAGTTCCCACAATCCTAGCATTCCCAGGCCATCAGTCAGTGTCTACAAGGAACAATTTTCAAATATTAAAGCATGTGAAAAGACATACAAGCCAAAACCCAGAGATCTCTAGGGACTGTGACCTCTTAAATGGAATATATTCTGACATTTTCACAGGCTACATGAAAGAATTCCAGCAGGGTCATTCCATTTGGTAAACTTCTAAACAAACATTCCATCATTTTAGTTTGATTTATAGATACTATTTTTTTTAATTATCTGCTTATTGTGAAGAGATTAACACAGGAGACATGACCTGTGACTGACTCAATTCAAGGCATCTGGTCTATATGAAATCCTGATTGAGGGCCTGGCGTTTGAGTGATTACAGGAGATACAGAAAGCATGTTTTCCTTTAGAGAGATCACTTGATCAAACTTATTCAAATCTTATTCTGACCTTTTTTCTTGAAATTCTTGGTGCATAACTAAATGCATAGCTAGAAAAGAATGTTGAGTTAATTTTAAATTCCATTGTATAATTGTTTTAAGTTGTTAGGACTAAGTCCTAACTGCAGATGTTGTTGTTGAAGTGTCAGCTTGTGACAGAGTCACTGCAAGAAGGTAACACAGCAAACAGAACTGGTAATTGGTGTGCAGCACTTATTTTAGGCACCTTTTGCAAATCAGAGGTAGCACAGTGGATGACTAAATATTGTCTTCTACATGATATATATATATATGCAGTTAAATGTAGATCTGTATAGTTAAACATATACAAAAATGCATATTTTTATGTACTTGATATACACATTTTAAAAATATTTATTCATTTAGATGTGTATATGGGCAAGACCAAATGGAAGGTAGTTTTCATTTAAGCAGTAAAGACTGCCAACATAAGTTCTCCCTTAAAAGGAATATGTGTGGGTTTTAGTGGGAGAAGAGAACATGCAGACTTATAAATTGGACATCACTGTAAGTGTTTGTAGGTGTCATTTTTTCTGGGAAGGGTGACTGAGGTAAATGGTGACCATTATTTGTGTTGTTTGGGTCTTTGTTGCGACAGTGGTGGAGAATATAGGCAGAACTCCCCCAAAACAAATCCCCCTAATTAATAATTTTGAAGTAATGTTCTTAATGTTTATAGAAATAATAGAATAAGTTATAATAGGGGTTATGTAAACTGATGCTTTAGTTTGTGTAGTCAGAGCACTATTTTCCTATGTGAAGAAATTATTACACCATGATCAAGAACTAGATTATCCTAACAATATAAAGCACCAAGATATTCATCAAGGTGTATGTAAAGCCAAGGTGAAATAGATATTTGAGTAATTAGACTTTTTTCCCACTTGAAAGTGTTATTGTGGTAGTGAAAGAGTTTAAACACCCGAGGGCATTTGGTTTGGTTTTGTTTTTCTTTTTGATGGGATTGCAAAGGAATGAGTTCCATATGATGTGAAGAGTTGGAATGTACTGTTAAAGCACTTGTTGCTTAGTTACTTGGTGTTTAATAAGGCTGTGAAGCAGCTCCCAGTCAGTGATGTCACTCAGCAGATCACTGATGCTTCACCCAGATAAGGGTCTGTTGTGGGGGCAGGCACCGGGGAGGTACCTGGGGCTGCACTGCTTCCTCCTGGACTTTGGAATTTTGATTAATATCTACTAGACACTTCCACTTTTTAAATAACACTTTTGCTGTAGACTGAAGGCTGGCAGAACACTTGGAAGTCTGTGTTGCAGAAGAATGGAAGGAACAAGCGCTGACGACCTCAGATGTAAAGCAAACGTGTATGAAAAACTTGTGCAATATATTGGTATTAAAAGAGATGTTACTGGATTCTGCTTTATGGAACTAACGTAGATGTTCCATTCTGAGGCCTTTTTTTCTTCATTTCACCCACTCTTATGCAATATATTCAACTTGAATTGAAATTCAAATGAGAGGTACTTCTGTCCTCTGAAAAGAATGCAAATTTTAACAGATGTAATTTTCACTGAAATCGAGAGCTTGTTGTGTATTTTTTACTTCAACTTCTGGTTTGGATACACTGATGCAGTTTGTAACGGAGTTTAAACCAGTAATTGAAATATACAACATGCAGGACTCAAGATTTTCTTTCAGTGGAAAGAGATACTTTGGTTTTGTTGTTTGATAGAAACCAGTCTCTCAGCCACAGTTTTGTTTCTAGGTCATTATAGGTTTCTCTGTGATCTTTAGTGTCATTTTACTATTTGTAATGTTAAAAACAGCTCTGTTGAAAAAGGTACATGCTCAAATTGCAGAGGTTTTATGTCCAGTGTTTGGAAATTACTATATTTTATATTACAAAACATTCTCTATTTAAATAGTCAGCAGCAGAAAGAGAAGATGAAAAATTTGCAATTTGAAAAAGTTTTTTGCCTTTTTTTAACAATGGCATCAATTTCAAATGACAATCCAAATTCCAGTTCACTTTTAGACACTGAACACAAAGTCATTTCAAACTCTGAGTGGAGTTGAAAGATCCCAAGCTTTTTCTGTCCCTAATTTATATTGCCTAATTCATGGGTTGTTCTATTAACTGTATTACTGCTAAAATAAAAAGTAGTCAACAAACAAGTTGCTATTGTTTCACTAATAGTTACTGTAGGGGATTTTTTGTGGTAGGCCAAAATGGGTGATTCAAATGAGAAAGTATAAAGTTCCCACCTGTAAAGTCACCATTTCTTTTAAGATAAATGTGGAATTAGGGCCCTTTAAAACCAACAATGAAAGTAACTGAAATACAAAGCAGTTTTTATCTGTCAAAACAATCTTCAAGGCAGATACTGCCCAAACATAGGCAGTGTGTTTAATGTATCAGTGTGGTGGTGATGGCTCATGACAGAACTTCTGCTATTTCGTAAGAGCTTAAAAACCTACCATCAGATTTGAAGGTGCATGAGTAAATCTGAGGAGTCACTGTGGTGCTGTAGCAGTCAAAGGTAAGAACGTGTGTGAACCATTCTAGAGGAGTTACAAATTTATTTCATTTGGCAGGGAAGAGGGAATCCTTAAATGGCAGGTGGGTCAGCTCTGGGGGTAAGAGGCAGCTCTCTACCTTGGTTCACATGGGACCTGCTCAGGACACCTTTGAACACCTGGGTATTGGTAGTGAGCAGGTGAATTTAGTGCTGGAACGTGCCAACAGTGTTTCTCTTGCTTCTAGTACAGCTCTTACAACATTCTGAGGATTGCTGACAAAGTCCATCATAACAACGTGCCCTTTTCCCACGTTGCAGTGCTGTGGAGCTGGGAATTGTGAGATGCCCCTGGGTGCCTGTGGAACTGTCTCAGAGTTTTAGACTTTTCCAACAGACGTGTTGGAGAGATGATGATCAGGTTTTCTCTGAAGTCATATCACTAAAAATACAAGAACTATATTGTTGAACACTCAAGTAACCAGTAAAACCAAGTTAGCAATTGAGGTTGGATTAATGTATATTCAAGAGTGCTGGGAAAACAAGAGGTTGTTGGAATAGGAATATTTTTTCATGATGTGGGAGATAAATGTCATTCTTCATGCAGGGCTTTAAGAGAAACTTTTCCCTGAGCAGAATATCCAGATATTCCCAGTATTCACAGTATAACTGAATCTGGAGCAGAAGTATTCCTTCCTTCAAAGGCATCTTTTCTTTGTCTTCATTTGTTATGTCTGCCTTCACCTAACTATTCCATATTGTATAGCATTTACTGGCAACGACAATATTTGGTTACATGAAAAATACACAGCATCGTTTTGACCATTCATCTCTCCTAGTCTGGGCATTTCCTCATTCTTATTTTTCATAAATTCTGTGATTCCTGCTTTCCTTACTAAAGATTTTGCATGTAACTGTTGAGATTTTGATCAGACCTCTAAACGACCTCCTTTAAAATTTTCATCTCTGTGTTAAGCTTGTATTGAACTAAGAGGTGAACTTGAAGCAAAATGTGATGTGTAACTCCAGGTAGCTGAAGCATAAGCACATTGATGTTCTGTGGGGCTACCCTTGGGAAGGGGAGGAGTGGATAGCACAAACTCCTGGCTAAACTCATCTTTCTGAACAAGAGAAATGCTCCTGAAGGCTTGAACTGCTCCCACCCAGCTGCTGTTACTGTGATCAGCATCCACCTGAGCACTGGGCACTCTCAATTTATATAAAGCACTACAAATGGATAAGAATGGATAGAACTTCCCTCAGAAATATGGTGGTTGAAGGAAAATGTCTTCCTCTGGGTTCTTTAATTACACACTTCCTCATTAGAGCGTGGAACTTTTTAAATTTCAAAATACTCTGTTTTCTGAATCATGGGGAAATCAGTTCAGAGTGTGTGAAGTGCACTGTACCCTTTCTATAAAACAACTTCCTCTGTTACATATTGTTACACTGTTAGAATATAATTCATCCATCCAAACAATTACTTCTCTCTTGGTACAAGAAAAATGTGGAGTTAAAATCTGTTATATCAGCAAGTGTGTAAGATTCTGTTTATTGACTGTGTCAGAGTTTAGTGTGTGTTTAGGTTTAAGCAGTATGTGTTTGTATTCTGCTTGTCTGAGGTTTTATTTTCTGAGTGTGTGGAGTTTCTCAACAGTAATTTTGTTTCTTATGCACAGTAAGTGTTCAGCTGCAGGCAGTGAGGAAGTTAATTTGATTTATGAAGGAGCTTTTCCACAGTATGTTTTTTTTCTTGTGTTCAGTAAAAATCACTGCAAAAGCAAATGTATTGGAATAGTCTAACTTGTATTTAAGCAGAAGATAATTTAAGCTGATAATTTTTATACAAATGATGTTCAGAAAACTGATTTTTAGGCTGGGAAAGTGACCTCAAATCATTCATGCTGCAAAGAGTTTTTTGCCTGTATTGTCAGCTGCTTACATGTCAAGAGGTTGCTGAAGCCCGGTGAGCTGAGCAGGCTGTGAGGCTGCAGTTCTGAGCAGATCTAGGTCTCCCTGCTCCCAGCAGGAGGCAAACAGGGAGAGGCTCCCAAATCCTGAGCCTGGCTCCGGCAGCTTCACACCCTGTGCTGTCACTTGCCCTGGGAGTGCACTGTCAAGGTGAAGAATCAGTGCTCCCTGCTTGTCTTGTACAAAGATCCAAAGAGGAAAAGATGGTGGGGTTTTTTTCCTAGTTTCCACTTTTAGAAATTTTGTATCTGAATGTATATAGATATTTTCAAATCTGATTCTATGGAAGTGAAACTTTTTATATGAATGGAGTTGTCCTTTGTAATTTCAGGTTGAAAGATTTAAAATAAAAATAGAGGTGTGGAAAATGTGTGCAATGATAGCATTTCTAGGCCAAAGGGAAGGGAAAATACACCTGCCAGAGCTCCTAGTTGACATGTAGAAACTCTTTAACATTATGTATAGTTTATTTTCTCTAAGTACAGGAAATTAAATGCAGACTCGTCTGCTGTTCCCTCATGGCCAATGCCAGGTAATTAGAGGGGATCCATTTCCCTGAAATCTTCCAGGTTGACACTGAAGTTGATGACTCATGTAAGATAAATGGGATATGCTGCAGAGAATGGCAGATCAGAAGCTGTGGGAGGAAGTACTCCTGAAACTGCTGGGAATAATGAGATGTGTAACTAATGCAAAAAGGAAAATAATAAAATACTCGGGGTTTAGATGTTTACAACAAGGAACAGAGTCTCTCAGACTGCAGGGAAAGATATGGAAAAAATCACTGGTTTTCCCAGTTGCGTCTGCTGGATAAATGTCTCTGGAACCAGACCTGGGGTTCGGTGGGTGGGAAGGTTCCTTAACATAACTTTTGCTAATGCCACTGTGCAGCTTTGTTTATTGGTGAAACTTAATGAGTAAAGAATGCGCCAGTCAAGCAAAGATGAAGTATTTCTGCTGCCTGCAGCAGTGTTCCGAGGATTGGGGCAGGGAGAAGGAAGGGGGGAAAGGGAGAGCCCTCAGCATAGTTTGTCTTAGGTATCAGCGAATGCCGCTCCAGCAACTGCTGGATTTATTTTTAACCGCTTGACTCATTCTTTGTCAGATGATTGACCACCGAGCTGCGTATCGAAACACCAATGTGCAGAGGAAGCGAGCGTAACTAAAGGCAGAGGGGGAGTGTCTGTCTGGGACGGGAGGCGGGCTTGGGAGTTGTGCTTCACATGCTCGGTGCCCGCCGGGAGAGCGGGCTGCGGGCTCGGAGCGGGCACTGCCAGCCGACCCGAGCCGGGAGGGCTGAGCCGAGCCGAGCCGAGCCGAGCCGTGAGGGGCAGCGCCATGGGCGGCGCGGCGGCGCCGGGGCTGCTGCCGTAGGACTCCGCGCCGGGCCCCGTGCGGACCGCCCCGCACCGCTCCCCACTGCGGCCTGCCTATTTTCGGTGCTGGATGTTCCCATTCTAAAGGATTCCCACCATGATCGATAGCTCCAAGAAACAGCAGCAGGGCTTTTCCGAGATCTTACCTGCGGGAGATCTTAAGCCACTGAAGGAGAAGGAATGCCTGGAGGTGAACAGCCAGAAAAGTCTCAAGGAAGGTCAGTCACTTGCTGGTTGGGGGACAGAGATTGCAGAAGTCCTGGGCACATTCAGTTCATCAGCACCTCTGATGTAATGCTGTAGGTCAGGAAGAGGTTTTGCACGTTAAATGAGGTATTGTTTTCCCTCTGAAAAAAAACCCTCTAAAAGCTGAATTTCAATTTTACCTGAGACTAGTAAAATAACGATGCTGATAGCTTGATAGGAACTGTAGTATGAAGAAAAATGAGCAATCAAGTAATCTTTTCAGAGTATCATTTAGTGCTGAATTAATTAAGGACTCTGAAATGGTCCTGTAAATATTGCACAAAGTGCTTCAAAATGTCACTATTGAAATACATATAATGAAATAAACATTATTAAATATGGCATGTCAAAATTAAACCCCACAAACCTTTAGTATTAGACATTGCTACCTCATTTGCAACACTGCTTTTCTCAGCTCTTTTCTTTCTTTGGAATTCCCTTCTCCCCTCATACTTTAAATTAGATTTGATTCTGGTTTTGAGACGTGTGCTTTTCAAACCACATTATGTCTTTTTAAATGATTTGATTTCGACTGGGCATTAAATTGATGAAATGTACACACATTAGTTTCTAAAATAGCAATCATCTGAGAATATTTGGGACATCATTTAAAGCTGACAAGTAGAACTACATGAGATTCATTTAAAGTAATCCTTTAGGCTGAGGCAATAGTGAGGCTGAGAGAGGGAAATTGTTTTTCTCGCAGCTGGCCCAGCCAAAGGAGAAGGAGGAGAGCCCTGGAGGTCTGACACTGGTGGGACTGAGCACACCAGGCTCCTGCAGCTCTGGCCTCAACTCCAGCTTCTTAATCAATAGGACACAAACTGTATTTGTAGTAGACAAAATTCCTGCTTTCCTTTTACAGCACTCTGTCTTGGCTTTTCCTCCAGGTATCTCTGAATTGTCTGGTGATCCAGGGATTTCTCCCTTGGTGTGGTGGCGAGAGTTAGACATGAAGTCCTGCCTTTCTCAGAATTTAAATGCTGGGTTTGTTTGGGTGGGATTCTTTTGTGGTTTTGTTGTTGTTCTCGGTTTTTTGTTGTTGTGGTTTTGTTTTGAGTTTTTTTTGTTTGTTTTTTTAAATTTGGACCTTAATAATGTTTAAAATGGCAAAAAGATAGCCCATATCCAGTATTAAATTCAGTACCTGACAGGTTAGTTTAAAAATCCCATTACTTAGCTTTAAGTTAGAACCAGACAAAACACTGATTTTTATGCAGTGTACTGATACCAAAGGTCTGTTGTTGATTAGAAAGGTAATAAGAAGTTGAGTGTTGCTGCATGTGGCAGTGGCTGAGAGCAGAAGAGTTCTGCTTCCTTTGTGGCAGGCAAGTACTGACTGGGAGATTGGCTGAGAGGAAGGGCCAGCAGTGGCCTCTTGCTGGGGGTGGTTTTGCCTCACAGCTCAGGACAGGCCCAGTGACAGCCCTGCTGGGCTGAGGCTCTGGGGACACAGCGAGAGACGAGGGAGCCAGGAGGGTCAGAGGGTCAGAGGAGTGGGCAGTGCTGTAGGAAACAAAGCCTGTCTGGAGTGAGAGACCAAGAAATAAAGGGCAGAAAAACGTGGCAAAACCCAGCACGGTGGGTAGTGTAGGTGAGCTGATGAGTAACCAGGGTAATGATTGTCTTCAGGCCGCTTGAAGCATGTCAGTTATGGAGAAAGTGGATGAAAGAAGGTACATTTCAGTAATGATGGTCTGTCAGTAGCAAAAACCTGCAATTATGGGACACTGCCAGTCTAAATTCATGAATATTTTAGAGCTTAAATTATTCAGTGCATAAAAGATATAATTGTTTTCCATAATCACTATCTTTGCTTCCTTTTCTGTGTTTTAGTACCCGTTCTCCATTTTCACTTTCCCTAGTGAATATTGTTTATCCTTTTATCTCTCCCAAGTTTGGCAATGTAATGATTAAAATAATGAACATCTCCTTGAGAGTTTGACTACAGGATCTCCTCTTCCAGCCATTCCTCCTCCTAAAAAGCTTAGAAAAACAATAATTTTCTTTCTTGTGGTATATAGAATGAATTATTGAAAACACTCCAAATCTACTTGATTTACATCTAGAGAGACTAAAACAGAGCTTCATGTTTCCAGTTTGTAATGTTATGAAATATGTAGTTCAGATATTTTATAGATTTCAAAAAAATCAGTTGCAGTTTTTGATTTAATCGTATTTAAATAATACTACAGGTAACATATTTTAGTTTGTAAAAACCAGAAGTTGTAAGACAACTTATTTTACAGAACAGTATCTTCTAAATTAACTTTTGCATATCTTTCTTTTTTTGTTTTGCCCTCCTCTTTTCTCCTCATTTTTTTTTCCTTAAAATGATGTGGCTGCTTTTGTCACATGAATTCTCAAATATTTCTTTCTTAGGACACAAAATTACTTAAAAATATGATAAATGAATTGTAAAACCTGCAAAAATTAAAAATGTAATTATATTGGCAAACCCAGATGAAGTCTGTAGAGATCCAGTAATTCAAAAGGTGCCTTTGTTTCATAAGCTGCTTTGCACAGGTTTGATAAATCTAAAAATCCTGAGACAGTACAGTGCTGCTTTCAGCAATGAGTACCTCAAGAGAACTGTGAAGTGCAATTCTTTTTTACTTAGTATTTTTTTATAAGAGATTTTTGATGGAAACAAAAACCCTAACACTGTCTTCAGCAAATTAATATTATGGACTTTAGCAGTTTAGATTGCAGGGCAGAATTTTTTTCTTTGCTGAGGCTATTGATACACATTATAGCATCCTGTAGCATGGGAGGTAATCCTCTTAATTACCCTACTTTCTTGTAAACAGCTCAGCTACTATTGTTGCATATTGCCTTTTTTTGTGAAAACAGTTCTTTTATCTGTCTGATCAAAATTACCTTTTGTATGAGCAAGGAACAAAGATATTTTCTGTCTCTGAGGTCAACCACACAGGGCCAACTAAACAGCTTTTTCAGAAATTCCTGTACCATTGACTGCACTTCCTGCAGCATCTTGTAGCACTGTCAAGCAAGCAACCAAAACATTTGGAAAATTCAAGTGAAAAGCCTTAAATGTGCATACAGTTGCATAAGCAAGATTCAGAGTCATCAAACAGTGCATGTATAAGGAACTGGGAATATATCTGGACTGCAGACTGAAAGGTTTCTAACAGCACTGCAGGGATTTGAGGAAGTCTTGTTTTATACCCCAAATTGTTCAAATATAAAGATGGATGAGCTGTATGACCATGCAGAACTCTTGAAGACACAGTAGCAAATTGGTGAAACAGATCAGTCTGGTGCTTAGGTGGGATTTAAAAGGAGGTTGGATCCTAGTTTGTTTTGCACCATATTTTTCATATGATAATATGAGTTTCAAAGTTACCAGTTGCCTGCAGGCTACTCCAAAAAAAAAAAAAAAAACAAACAAAAAAAACCACCAAAAAAAACTAGCCAGGAAGGAAATTTTATTTCCACCTTATTTCCACCTTGAAACATAATTTCTTTCCGGGATTTGTTTCTCATTTTAAATTTACTGGTTTGTGAGGAACTGGAGACTGGCAAGTGCTGGAAACAGGATACAGGGGTGGAATGAGTGGATTTCTCAGGTGTGCACTGGAATTGTCTTTGTGCTGCCTGAGAAACAGATTACCTACCAGGTGTAGTCAGGAAGGATTTCTTCCCCTTATCCCTTGCAATCAAATCCATGTTGCATGAGAACTGTTAATTCAACAGACTTCCTGCTATTGCTGGCAATGTTGAGTATTGATGATACTCTTGACCTCTTCTGCTGTCCTGCCCTGGCATGGTAAAGAATGTGCTCTTGGTTTGTTGGGATTGATTGGTTAGGTTGGGGGTTTTTATAAAGAAAAAGCTCTAAATTGTGTTATCTGGTGTTTAGAGATGTTTTTACTACCCCTTATCAGTGGTAGTCCATCAGGTATGTTTCTTGAGACACAGATAATGAGAAAAAGTACTGGTGAGGAAGGTGTTATTCCTTTGTTAATAAAGGAAGCACTGTAAATTCCGTGTACTGATCTGCGGGGCTGTGCTAAACTCTACCATAAACAGTCTCTTTAATGTCAGTGGGATAATTGTATGTCGTAAAAGTAAATCAGCACTTAGTCCACAAAATTTTCTTCTTCAGTGTAGCACTTAAATGAATAATAAATATTGTAATACCATTATAATAAACACATGCTTAACTACTTCAATAAACCAAGACGCCGATGTACTAATTTGATTTTGTATGCAATCTCTATACAATTAGAAGATGCTGGTGGCTGACCAAGAGCTTTTAAAAAACTTGCTCTGGCAACAGTAAGATTTCTTGAACTTTTTGTAAAAGATTAGGATTAAGACTTCTGCTGCCAAGAGCCAGGTGTATTCCCATCCAGCCCTACCCTGCTTACTGCCAGCCTCATGCTGGCGTTGGCATTAGGAGTTACGCTGCCCAAAGTGAGTGGCATCAGTGACCAGGTATTGCTGAAGAGACTTATTTCATGGTGCTGCCAGGCCACAGCACGGACCTGACAGGAGGCACCTCTGCAGTGTGAAAGGAGCAGCAGCAGCTGGGGTTGGAGGAAGGCACAGACCATTGCATTTTCATTGGTAATCCTGTGTTAGATCATACTGAGTTATGAAACCACACTCTGAAACCACCGTCTGCTTTGCTGCTCTGCTGGGGGACTCATCTTTCCTGTCACATCCAACACAACACGTGTGAGCCTCAGTCTCTAGTGCAGGGTCCTCCCTAATGCAGCAATTTCCCCATCCTTGTGATCAGCTGGACTCACCCACTGAGCATCTGCAGAGTCTGGAGCTGTCTGTAGCAGAGTTGACTCAGTACCGTTGCTCACAGCCCCGTTTGCAATCAGGCAGCTCAGGGGCAATGCACCTCTCTCTGTTTTGAATTAATCTGTAGTCTCCCGAGCTGGGCAATCTGCTTGGGTGTGCATTTTGTTTGCTGTGCCTGGGAATAGCGTGGGCAATGGAGGGGGCTTGGCTGGAAATCATCCGTCATCATTCAATGTAATACACTCCAAATTATCACAAAGGAAGTTGTAATAGACGTAGAATTTGAACTCAAGTTTCATGAGTCCCTTGACAGTACACTTTTTGGCTAATAGTAGTATTTGAGGAAATGCAGATTATTTTTTAAAAAATCAGAGGTCTGCACTATGCAGAGTAATACTTGCAGATTTATAAAATGTTATTGTTAATATATGTAAGTTATGCAATTTTACAGTAAAGGGAAATATAAGCTTTAGTTAATTGAAACTTCTCACCCAAGCTGGTCATGATTTTTCTCATGTTGAAGATTTAAACAGAATCATGACAAGTACAGATTTTGCTTTTTACATATCTGTATACACACACACACACACACACACACACATATATATATATACATCCCAGCAGACATCCCAGTAATTTGTTTGGAGGCTTGTGTATGTTCTGGCTTGTTTCTAAGCAACATGTTCCATAGCAATAGAATACAATACAGATTGTCCTATATCCTAGTCATTTAAGCCTCCCAGCTAATGATATTGCTATAGTTCATATGTTTGTTTGAAATGTTGAGTTTACATGCAGCTCTTTTTGCCATCAAGGTTTTCATTTTCTGCTTTCAGTGGATGCTGTTACTGCTGGAAGCACTTACCTGAGCATCAGCACTGGCTACAGACAAAAGCTTTAAATCACAGTGGTATCATTTAGGAGATTTGGAGGTCCTGCAGGGCTTCCCTCCCGAATTCTGGAGAGATTCTCTGAAATGGCCCTCAGTAGTCTCCTCTCTTACACATACACAGTACATTTCTAAGCTGAAATGGAAGTATGATTGAATATGAATATGCAAAAGGGCTGCTTCAGCTTTTCTTAATTATTTTGGATATAGTCTTAGCAGAAAAATTGCTTATGCAATAATAAAAAAAAAAGAACATTAAAATTATATAACAAGTAAGTAAGGGGGTTTTTTTAACAAAAGCAAGTTAAACTAAGTAAAATAGTTCCTTTTTAAAATTATATCCTTGCATATATGGAAGTTTTGAAGGCATTCACCCATGATTAGATGACGTCTGATATATTTTACAAGATGAAATATTTTTGTTTTAAAACAGTGTATTTAACATGCTGTATTACCATCTTCATGCTGATGGCGAGTGTTGCAATTTTAAATGCATTTTATCTTTAAAATTCCATACAACTTAGAATAATTTCCAACAAATTAAAGGTAGCTATCTTCATGGTTTTCCTTCCTCTCCTTCTTTGACATGCCATATAAATGAAGTGAACATTATATTAACAAATTTCTGGCTTTGGACTGGTGGAATGTGTAATATCATGTGCAAACTACCATATTCCATAACCTTCCTGAATTATGGACTTCGCATATCACCTGCTCTTTTACTTACTGTACAAAATATACTTTCTACTATTTTTTTTTTATTAGTGGGAATATTAGTGGGAAAAATTAACCATTTTTTAATAAATAGAGTACAACAGCTCATCATAGAGTTGAGGGAGAGACAATCTCAACTCAGAAGAAAACAAAGCTTATCTGTGGCAGATTAACCTAGCGTAAAGTGCCGGTGTTTGAGAATACACACTTTTGGATGTGACGGGGTTTGGGGGGCAGGATGCACAGACAGCGCTCGGTGCTCAGGTTCTGCAGTTCTGTGCCTGCTGCCCTGGGAGGCTGGGCCACAGTTCCAGGACAGAGCTGATGCCGGATCACTGCCCGAGTTCCCCTGTGCCTGACGTTATTCTGTGCTCTGCTCAGTGCCACGTGCTGGTGACACCCTCCCGTTAAGGGCGCAGCCGCTCCAGCCCCGGGGGCAGGTCCGTGTCCCTGCCCGGTGCCGCTGCAGCGCCTGCGGGAGCCTCTGCCCTCTGTGCTGCATCCTCAGCGTCCAAGGGGCAGCGGCTGCAGAAAAGCTGTTGGCAGCTGGCAGAAGGAAATGGAGCTTTCAGTGTAACAGCTTTTCATTTAAAGGAAACGGCCCTGTTTCCAGCACTGTCTGTTTCCATGGCAGCCAGCCCAGCAGCCTGCGCTGGAGTTTCTGCCGCTCTTGGAAATTTCCAAGGGGGTATGCAGGAATGTTGGACATTACATTTCCTCATTTTTACTTGCAGTTTTAAGGGTTTAAGTAGGTAATATCCATTGGATATGAACTTCGAGAGAATAATGAGATGATTACATACAGAACATTAAAAAAAGCTTGATGCTTTTCTTGCTGCCATTTGAAAGGACTGTGTAGTGTCTGCTGGATGCCTTGTACATGGTGAAGGGCTTGTTTCAGCTGTGTAATTGGGAAATGGCAACAACTATTTGCTGTTTCATAGTACCTTCTATAATAAGATTAAAATTTGATCTTAAATTAATAGGCTGTGTAATGAACTATGTTAGACGTGGAATTATTCGTGCTGGAACTGTGCACAGCACGTGTTCTGGTTTTTTTCAAGGCAAGAAGCAGTGGTGAAAGCTTGTCAATCAGTGTAGATAGCATTGTTCCTGCAGGACAACTATCAATTTATTTTTGGCCTCTTTACATTCCAGTGCTTGTAATTATGTAGTGCTACTTTGAGACTGCTCTTCTATAGGATACATGTTAAAGATTCGTAACAGGAATCACTTGCTCAGCTCTGATAAAAGCTGTTTGTTGTAGGTGATTTAATAATATACTTTATTTCACTCCTTCTGCCACTCACAGCAAATAAGACATGCCCAGCCCGCTGTGTTTGCTGCCTTTCCAAGGTTGATACAGAACGTGCTGTGTCTCCTCAAGTGCCTGTTTGTGGCACTTCTGCTCTCACCCCTCGCAGCGCTGCAGCAGGAGATTGAGGAGCTGCTGGTTCTGGTTATCCTCAGTCTCTGCCCTGTGGGGCACAGTGTGTGTGAACCTGAGCAGGACTCCTGGTGTGAGAACAGGGCATTGGCTTTATAAAAGTTACTGCTTTATAGAAATACACTTCCACATAACCAAGTGCATTGGTTAATGGATGAGTTCCCCTTTCTGCACCATCATCTCCATTCCCTGGCTCAGAGAAGTGTTGATTCCCTGGTGAGCTAACACTGGAAGGAGCTGGAAGAGTGGGAGCACCAGTCTCCGGCACTCAGCTTTTGTGCTGGCAAAAAACTCTGCCTCCAGTGCAGTCACAAGACTTCTGCTGACTCTGAGAGTCAGATAACCAGATGTTCTTACTGTGAGGAGGGATTATGCTTTTTTGTTTTGTCACTAGGTATTAAATAGGCTATGCGAGCTTTAACGATCATTTTATTGACCTAAGAAAACACATGGAAATTTTGGAACCTCTCCATCTGGTGTTCAAGTGTTAAAGTCGTATGCTTAGTTGAAAATAAAAAAGAATATCCTCCCTTCTCCCTCAGTCAAAGCAGGAATTTGACTGACCTCTCAGTGTATTATTCAGAAGCAGTTCACAGACAATTTTTAGAGTTGCAGTGGTGTGAAGGAGGATTCCTGCCAGATAATGTGAAGTGCAAAATATTTGTACTGTATTTTAGCAACTACATTTGTTCAGTGGTGTTAACATTGCCCTTCTTGTGCACGTCTACTTTAAATAGGACGAACAGTATTAACAACATTAACAGTTTATCAACATATGTAAATATTTGTTAATTTTGTGCCTTCATCTTGACGATCGCTTATGATTTTAGATGTTGTGTAGGTAACTGCCTGGTTTTAAAAGTGTAAAAGTGAAAGGTAAACTATCTGGCAACAAGCTGAATGGATTTACACTGATAAGAAGCATCTGTAAAACACAATGTTTGAGTAAATACTATTCCAAGGGGAACTTTGCTTTGTAGTACCTCCACCTTCTGTCTTTTGAATTCTCTCTTCCCTACATTCCATGATGGCTTGTCTGTAAATGGTTCTTTAAAGAGGAGGAGGACGAACAAAAGAAGGAAAAAAAATTCAAACCCTGACCCAACTAGAACAAGTAGTAATACACATATATATGTTGTATTTGGGTAATGCTTCAGTGATTTTTAGATCGTATTTTTAGGCTGTGTCCTCTTATCTCATCCAGCTTTACTAGATTTACCACTTTGTGTGTTACTGACTGTTCTAGAAATCTCTTGCTCCAAGGATTTCCACAGATACGATAAGTAAAGTCTGTATTAGCTTTAATTGCATTAGATTTAAACCAACCTGCATTTTATTCCTGATAGCTTCTCACAGAAATAAATGAGCGATTCTTTGCCATGAGTGCAGTTCTCTCAGATGGCTCATCCTTGTCTCTGAAGATAATTTCATTATATTTTCCTTATTGCAAATGTGTGATTTAGTTTCCATGACTCCCATCCTCCTGTCGGGCTGGCTGTTCTTTGAGCTGCTTCTTGTGAGTCCCCGTTTCCTTCTGAGCTTTTCACAGACCTCACAACTATTCCCTTCCTTCATACCCACTTCAGGTTCCCCTCCAGCATGAAGATCCACATCTGTCTGTAATACAGGGACAATGTCACTCCTGGCTGTAGTGTGACCACCTGCTCTGACACCCTGACCTGTAACCCAGGTGTGCTCTGCCTACCTGAAGTTATGCAGCTCACAGACAGGTTCTATTTCTCCCTTAGAAACAGCTCTGCTTTTTGCATCACTCTAGGGGCTGAAAGTGTTTTAGATCCTCTAGGTCCTTTTATCTCTTTTCTAGAGATATCAGTATTGGCTTTTTTCCTGATGGATTTTCTTTGGAATAGCAAAACCTTTTTAGCTTTCCAACTTTAAAAAATAATATATTTAGGGGTTTTATTCACAATTGCTTTCTATTTGAAAATTTTGGGGTTTTTTAAATAATGTATTCAACTGCTCAATATTTATCTTTTTAAAAAGTGTAGATATGAAATACTTTTTCAACCTTAGTTTTGGAGTCGGTTGCAAAAGCAGACATCTGTTTTTCATCCAGCTTGGTTTCTGTTTAACCTCCTTGCTCTGGTCAAGTCAAAATCTTCAGTTATTATCTTATACCATCTTTCTAACTATGAGTCATCTCTTCTTTAGCATTCCCCCTGCAGTGCTTTCCTATTAGTCATGCTACAGGCTGTCCTTTCCTTATTATATAAGTTCATGATATTTATTTAGTAAGTGAATAACTACATGTTCTGTATCTTCTATATCTCTCATTTTCTCAGTCTTCTCACTGTTTTTATGACTTGTCCAGATACAGATGGGACAACTTCAGAATCCTCCCTTACTGCTTTGTAATGCCAAGTGTAGATGAACAGATGATGGGCAGACAAGTAATATTATGAGAGACAAGAATGGTTTGTTACATGTTTTTCTTAAAAAATGCTAAAGCTTCACACGTGAGCACATTCACACGTGAGCACACAAGGTTTTTGTGCAGGTACATTCTTACTGTTCTTCTCTCCCTTTTGCTCTAGTCTACTGCATATGCTTTTGTTACACTCACTGTATGTTGTTTAGAATATGGCTCAGTTTTAAGTCTTTCTGCAAAGCTTAAGCCAAATATCTGAACATAATTGAAACCACAAATCATAGATACAGTCCTAAACTAACAGCAGGGCTTCCCATCATTTATATTTAGAAATAATGTGCAGTATAATATATTCAATAATAATGTTCTTTCCCACTTGTGATTACTAATATTGAAAGCAGAACCCTAGCAATGCTTAGGTAGTTATAGCTGAATCAGCTACACCTACAAAATGGGCTTTATGAGAAAGCTTAGTGAAGAAGAAAGTCTGAATAAAAAACGTATTAGAAATCTGGAATATCACCATAAATGCATTATTTCTTAATTGATTACCTGCCTATGATATGTTGGTACATGAGTCACAGCAGTACCAACATTCCTGCACCTGCTGTGATATTGCCAGCATTCACTTATTGATCCACTGTGTTTCAAGTAATGGAACTGGAAAAGAAATAGTAACTCTGGTTTATTTACTTTGTCTGACATATATCAGCTCTACTGTGGACATCACTGATGTTGGAGCAGATCATTTTGCTTGAAGACCTTGGGCCTGAAATAAAGAGGCATGTGTTTAGAACTGACCTGTAACTAGGTAAAGATTGGTAGGCCCAGCTGTCATTTGGTCAGTGTTTCAAGAAAGCCAACTTTAAGTGCAATGTGAATTTGGACCAAATGCAGCTGTTAGCATGGATGAGATTCCTGCCCAGAGCAGGACATGATTTTCTAGCCATGTCACAGTCTCCCAGTGATGTAAAAGAAAGCATAGTTTAAGCAAAGAACAGAAGAAAGACAAGTTTTAATCTACTCAGGACTAAAAACACTGGAATACAGTAGTCTTGCCATCCTGCTTATTAATTGTCTTTCACATCTTTGGATGGGTAAAACTTACTTGAGATTTTTGAAAGGATTGCACATAAAGTTTTAAGGCTGACTCTGAGCTTGCTTACCATACTGATTGTAAGCAAGGAACAATTAGTGTTCTTTTGCTTTCCTGTAAACACCATTGCAGTCAGTGAGTTTCTCCATGCTTTGGGCTTGTGAGGGTCAGAATCTTAACATCACAACATTATACTGCATGCTTGAAATGCATTTCCATTGAATGATTTCTTAATGCACACTTGTCTAGTAAAACTGGTGCAGGATTCCAGGCAGTACAAGTTGGCACCTGCTGGTGAGAGATACCTTAAGAAGAAGTCATGGCTTACCTGGAACCACAGGAAATTAAGGAACACAAAAACAAACTATTATAAAGTTACTCTTCTGTTGACTTCTCACAGTTAATATTACTTGGAAAATACAATGCCCTACTGAAAGCAGGTATTTTCAAGTTTCCAGAGGAACTCAATACCTTTTGAATGACTTTTCATCAGTTCACATTTTAGTGTTCTTTTGCATCCTTGCATCTCTGTCCTTTGTGATTCTTGTGTCACAATATTGTAAAGTCTGAACAGATCTGCTGTGCCACAGCCCTGAAATGTTTGTATTTGAACTCTCAGTGTTTGTGTGACACAAAAAAATAATGTCCTTGTTTTCAGGACTTGCTATTCCCGGTCTTAATGCTTTAGCCAGAGGAATATCCTTCCTGTGCTGCAGAACAGGAAATAAGCTGGTTCCTTTTAAATTCTGGAAACAATGAACTTTGTCCTTAGCTTAATTTTTTAGAATTACATTCATTTTGATGTTTTGGACAATGCATTAGCTTGTTTTTCTTCCTTGTGAAATACAATAGGAACAGCATGCCATAATCATACACCCATAATAACCTCTCAGGTCTGAATTTCAGCATGTAAATATTACATCTTTAATCTGTTTTGTCTCTGGACTGTCCCTTGTTCAGAGGATGAAGTTTCACTTTGGGGTAGTAGCTATATGTGTCGAAGAGATAATGAAGCACTATGATAAATTGATATAGAAACATGGGGAAGGGAAGAGTAGAAGAAAGAAACAACTCTTTTTTTTCTTCCTCCTCAGCAAAAAGCCATAATCTTTGAAAGTATGAAACTTCTATGTGTACATCTTCCCCCACGTTTTGTGGTTTCTGGTGTAGTATTTAATATATGTCACATTGGTTACTCACAAAGGAACAATGAGAAACTTTTTATTAAATGTAATTAAATATAAGAAGTTGCCTCAAGCTTTATAAACTATTTTTCCACATTTGACAGCATTGGATTTATTTTGTCCTTTAATTAATTATGATAACACGTATCTCAATCAAAAAAACCAACATTTTCTGATGTTCAGAGAGAGAATAAGGTTCCTGATAGTAACAATTTGTTGTTTATAAATAAGGCAGATAAAATCCCGCTTCTCTTCCATTTTTTGTGTCTCAGCAAGGTTTAATTAAATGTACAGTCAGAACCCTCAAGAAGAAACAATCAACAAGACACAGCTTTTCTTCTAAAAGGCTCTGCAAACATCATTTCTTTTTCAGCACAGTGAAGTCATGTAAGATTGGCTTAGGACATGCAATAAGGCACTGTAATCATTATGGGCTGCAGTTTATGGTTTAAATAAACTCTTTTAACCTCACTGTTTTCTTGATGTAAGCTCAACACTCCTGATGAGGCCTGGCTGATAGGAAACGTGGATGCACATGGCATCAGATGGGATTGAGAAGCAGCAAACTCCAGTGACAATGGGGCTGGAAGTAGTCCCTGGGAGCTGTGTTAACAGCAGCTGTTCCTAGGATGGCTCTTGGGGGGTTACTGTCTGGTGTGGATACACAGCAAAAAGAATTTCTAAGGCTGCAATACTTGGTAGCATTGGAATGGGGGTTTTGCACTTCATGAGGAAGCTGTGCTTACACAGCAATGATGTTTTCTTTTGTCAGTCCTTCAGCTGAGGCTGCAACAGAGACGGACACGAGAACAGCTGGTGGACCAGGGCATCATGCCACGTAAGACTTACTTCTAGTAATTTGTCTATGTTAATTGTGAATAGAATATATAAAATAAGAAGATAAGCATTTCTTTGGGGTCATTAAAAATAACTAGCTTTTGAAAAGACTTGTGAGTTTTGATAACCAAAGTGAGCTTGTAGTAAATTTATCATGCTTATATCATGTTTCAGTTAAAACAGCCATTGGGATGGATTGCAAGGATTTGTAGACATAGTCTGAGTCTGCTTTTATTTTCTCTATTTAATTAATTATGACTAATTTACTACATAAACTGAATTACTTAAATGAGTGGACATTAAGAACAAAACCAGCAGTTTTTAAAGAGTAGAATGACAAATGTTGCCAAACAAATGAGGGATGCACAGAAAACATGGAGAAGCTCTACATGGACAGCACTGAGATGGAGCACTCTACAGTTTATGTTATTTCTAGGTGAACAGTGGGTTTTTTACTCTTTTTGGTTATTTAGCAGCTAACCATCGTTCTGTTTTCTAAGATGAACAGTTAAGGCCTCTACATTTTTATATTTTGTTTTCAAATCAACACATAGTTCTTAAGGGAAGGCCCAGTTCTCTCTAAAAACAGGAAGTATGAGTATGGACAACCAGAAAATTCACTGCAATAAATTAAATTAAATTGGCATTTTGGCTTTCTAAACATAATTTCATAAAATTTCCACTGTGGAACAGTTTTGATAAATAAACAAACACCTTTGTACACAGTGAAAAATTTAACATTACATGGTAATAATCTGTTAAAATCAAATATTCCAGGTATTTATATAGGAGAATTGCTCATCTGTGCTAAATATAGGTGGATACAACTAGCACAAATCAAATGTAAGCCTGGTCAGATGCAAACACAACTCTGAGGTGGTGTTAAACACCCATACATTCTTTAGCATGTTTCTTTCAAAATTCACTTGCTGTCAGTTTAACTCTTACTCTCCCTTCACAGCTTTGAAAAGTCCAGCTGCATTCCATGAGCAGATAAAGAGCCTGGAGCGAGCCAGGGTAAACCACTTTGTGAAAACTTGTGATTAACATCTGGAAATGTACAGTCAGTTTTGTGTGATACTGAATTTTCTGAGTACATGGAAAAATTCTTACCATTACAGTAATAATGTGTGCGTTTATTTTGGGAGTAATTATTTTAATTATTCATTAAAATAAAATATGTGGGTCAAATCTGAGAGGAACTTCTCTGAGCCTTCAGAGATCAGTGGGGGGTGTTAAACTTATGGGGGGTTAACACATAGCTACCTCCAGATAAGGATTGGATACTTGGGGAAATTATGCTTGTGCAGTTTTTCTGCAGCAAATCTGTGCTATTGGGATTATGTGGTGGTGTGGGATCAAATCCAGAAGCATTCCCACCTTGTCTGGGGAAGCTGGAAATCCCTCAACCCTGCTTAACTGCTAGGAAAACAGAACAAAGCAAGAGGAACTCCTCTACTGTCCGTGTCCTGACAGCGCTGCCCACCCATCTGAATGAAACTGCAGCTATTCATTGATTGGAGGCAGGTGTTTTGTCAAACTGCTCTGAGTTTTGAAGTGAACAGTAGTTAATGGTGTTTTCTCCTTTTTTTTAAGACTGAAAATTTCTTGAAGCACAAGATCCGGAGCAGGCCGGACCGCTCGGAGCTGGTCAGAATGCACATCCTGGAAGGTACGTGCCAGCTCTGGGCTGTCACAGCTGCTCACAGTGGGGACTTGCTTGGCTTGTGCTCTCAGCTGTCTCACTGAATTCAATGGGAATTCTTTCTAAAGGCTTATGTGCCCTATTTCTCTGCTTCTACAGTGTCTGTAGTAGTCTGTGTGCTAAATCTCTATAGTAATAGATACATTTGTGGCAGTGAAGGTATTCTCAGCAGTATATTTGTCTGCTACTGCATATTGGTCTTAATCTATAATGGTAGTTATATCATGGGGTATGTACATGGAGTGTTTCTATTGCTTCAGTCTCTACTCATGCCCTAAAATGACCTGACAGCCTTGTGCTCTCCCTTGGCCCTAAAGAACCTTTAATAAATATGACTGTTACCTGTTACCTGTTATACTTGACTGCTTTTGATATAAGTGGAATGGTTATTGCAAAGACAAGGCAATGTTGTTTGTCATGAAAGTGAGGAACAATTGGAACAGAATATTTAAATCAAGAAATCCTTTTTAGAGACCTTTGCAGAGCCTTCACTACAGGCCACTCAGATGAAACTGAAGAGAGCTCGGTTGGCAGATGATCTGAATGAGAAGATTGCCCAGAGACCCGGTCCTATGGAACTGGTAGAAAAAAATATCCTTCCTGTAGACTCCAGTGTTAAAGAAGCCATTATAGGCAAGTAGAAGTCCCACAGCTTCTGTTTGTGATCTATGTGGCATTATGGAAAATAACTGATTTAACTCCTGAGGGTAAAAGTTCACTAGAAAATAACATATGCTAAGTTTATTACTGCTTCCTGTTTCAGCTTCTGAGACCTAAACTTTGTTATCATTTAAATAAAGTAATCCTATTTTTATATGAAACTTTGAAAATACTTGTTTTTTAATAAAATTGTTACAAAGTAATCAAACATCTGTGGCCATTCCTCAGCCTGTCCTAGGTGTCTGTGTGCATACCACATCTGTTGAATGTACCTTTTAATCTCTTACTAAAACCACTTGTGCTCCACACTTGGTTTTATTGATTGCTTGAATATGATTTAGTATGTCTCTGATATTAAAAACACAATAAATACTTAGGTACCATACGTTTAGACTGCTGAAAACTGATCATTTTCCAGCAATTAGCTAATTCTGCCATGAATGTCTAAATTCAACTTATGCCATTTTAAAAAAACATTGTTTCTTTCTATGTAAACATTTTAGCAGTTGGACAAGAGAATTATCCTCAAGCTTTGGATGATTTCTCTTTTGATGAAGACAGCAGTGATGCTTTATCACCAGATCAGCCAGCCAGCCAAGAATCCCAGGGTTCAGCAGCTTCCCCTGGTGAGCCAAAAACAAGTGACTCACCCTCTCCTATAACCCCAAATGCTGCTACATCAACACAGGTACAGTGTTTAAATGTTAAAATCTTCACAGTATGGTTTTTGGTGTGGCACTGTAGAAATGGGGCACGGTTTCACATGGGATGAATACTTCTGCTGCTACAAAAGAGTATCTGGGACTTTCTTTTCAGGTTGGGAGTGCATGGAGTAGAACCCTGGCTTAGCTGGTGGCAGTGATGAAATTCCCATAGGCTACAGTGAAGCCATAAATTCCCTGAAATTCATTATGACCCATACAAAATCTGCAGCTTTCCCAGAAGTTGTTTAAAAGGTCATGGCCATGGTTTACACCAGCTGTTATTGATTACTTAATGTCTGTCTTCTTTCTGGGCAAGGTCTTGAACTCACTTAGAATTAAACTTAGCTGAAACAACAGTTGACGTCAGTTCCATTATCTTCAGAAAAGTCCATAAAAGAAATGTTCCCCACATAATTTAAATATTCTTTCCTATAGTTTTACTACTCTGTCTAAGCAATTAACTATTTAAGAAATCAAAATAACAGTTATGTTGATTTTTCTATGAGGTTTTTAGTATTTCTCAAGGTACTTACAAAGAAAGGAAAATAACTATGTCATGGCAGATAAAATGTTATCTTTATAGCAGAGCATTTAAATGTGTCAGGATTTAGAGAGCTGTGGATTTGCTCCATACTGCAGAAGGTAATGTAAAACATCAACTGTTAAATAAGTAAAAAAGAGGTAGCTCTTGTTAATGCTCCAAAGACTATATTGTCTTTATCACCATGGACACTTGACAGCTGAGGTTCAGGATCTGGTATTACTGTCTTTGGTTTTCTTATTACCACAGTAGACAGAAGAGGTATTGCAAAGTTCATATTCAAAAGCAATGTTGGACACAAAGTACAACACATCCATTTTATTTCATTGTTCCCTAACATACAGTTTAAAGATGTGAGTTGGGTTTCACTTTGAGAGAACACAATTTGTGTTGAATAAATTGAAAACAAACCACATGAAATTAGATTCCTGAGTAAGGAATTAGGTTCCTAATGGAGAGTTAAATAAAAATACTCAAAGCAATACATGCCAAAAGCTTTCCAAGTAGGAAGCATAAGAGAGATCTGTGATTGCAGAAACAAAAAGCAAAGCACTTGAACTTGATTGAAAAAGCACTTCAGATAGAACTTCAAGCCTTTGCTTGTGGATCTCATATCACATTACAGCCACTTCTGTGCACACGTCTAAAATGAGAAGTTGCTTTTCTGCAGAATAAAACAGATGCTCACCTTGTTCCTTTTGAATTAAAGAATAACAGCACAGCAGGTCTCTACAGGAGACGTGTCTGGGAATGGCTCCTTTATTCTTTTAATTTCCTCTGATAAATTTTATATTTTATTACAACAAAAAGATACAAAGAATGTTTTGAATAAAGCGGAGTGCAGCCAGAGTTCTTTTCAAGGCTTCCTCCTCCGCACATTTCCAGACTTCAGAGGATGTAACATAATTTTGAGAACCTTCAGCTCTTGTTGATGGATGACCTAAAACTTGCTTTAACCCTGTGTACTTGCATCTGGTAGGGATTAGGCATTTTAGTCATGCTCCAAACAGATCAAACTGGGATAGTCACAGTTCAGAAGATATTAAACAGTTATCTTCAAAACAGCTTTTTTGAAGAAGAACAGAAGAATTTTGCTTGATGGCACAGAATAACTGTTTTCTTAATATATTCTCTGTCGCTTGTTGATCTGCTAGATTCTTGTTGGCATCTAGCAGAAAAGGTGCAGAAGTCATATTATTTAGAAATAGGGATCTATTCAAACTAAATGATTACTAGTTTCTGAAATAATCAAGAAGGCCTATAAATCTAATTTTTTGAATTTAAAAATACATAAAGTAAATGATGTACATGGTTCATTGCCTCTTCTAACACTTGCAGGTTAAATTGGGAAGTCTGTAAAAAGCTTTGTGTGTGTGTTAGGATAATGACTGGTGTAAGGAAAAATAATTTACTCTGGCAAGAGGAAAATGTTTAACACCATGATTTTCACACTGTTTGAAAAGAGGTAATTTGGGGTTTTGGTGGTTGTTTTTTTTGTTGTTTTGGTTTTGTTTGGGCTTTTAAAAAAATTTACTAACTTTAAAGATTTCTGCCATACTGTCATCATGGATTTGTTTGCCTAGCCTATAATGGGTTACTAAATAGTATGCTTGAAGTCAAGTTGTTTGGGTTCAAGAAGGATCAGAATAATACAAGACCATGCAATGAATAAGTAAAATAGCAAACATCTAAAATGGTGTTTAGTTAAGAAATAGTGAAAATCATGAGGTCATTTTAATTCCTCTGTGCCTTATGGTAATATGGTGCTTGCCACTTTGATTCTAAGACAAACTAAGCGCTTTTTAACGTTTTACTGCTGTAACTCGAATAAACCTTTTAAACTGGATAGCAACAGGGATATGCAATATGTTGGGATACAGCATCCAGAGCCCTTTTTTAAAGGCTAAGTCCCTCAAATGCCCTTTCCCGATTATTGTGCAAGTCCAGCATATAACAGACACTGTGTAGATATCAGATGCTTTCCAGAGCAAACACTCGGAAACTGGGATATAAAAATAGAGGCATCTGTGTCTTTAGCCTGCCAGCATAAACTGACAGGAGCCCAGGACAGGTATGTGCTCAATGTTGCAGTGACTAGGGCATGGTAAAGCTGCTATTTAGTAAAGCAGCCATCAGGAGCTGTTCCTCTGTGTGGCTGCAAGACAGAAGGATCAAACCCACTATTGCTTTGCTGGGTTATGGGAAGGCAGCTATAGTTGCCTCTTGGCAGCTGATGGTTGGGAACACAGCGGAATGTCTAAATGAAACACAAAGATAAAATGGAAATTTATTACAAATTAATTGTAAGCAAAAGTCGGAGAGCTTTGTTCATGCAGACTGGCAGCTTGGGAACTGCTATCCCAGAAGTACAAAGGAACCAGGACACAGTTGCAAAATGTGTACCAAAATATGTCCTTTGTGGTGCAATCTCATAGAAAAACACGGGAAAGGTACAGGAAGAAATGAAACAGAAAGAAGTACCTGTCAGACTTAATTAGAATGCAAGTCTTGGAATTAATCTGGAAGAAAAAGGATGTTTACTGGTAGAAATATAAAGAAGGGGCTTTTATAAAAGGAACATTGTACTAGGTGATCTAATTGCTTTCTTAAACAGTGGAAGTGCAACTGATGTCATCTGGCTGGATTTATTACTGGATGATATTAAACATTAGTAAAATGAGGATGGAGATTACCAGAAGTGAGACAGAAAGAGGGAAGTCTTGGGCTGAAAGGAAGCTGGTAGCAGTGCTCTGTGGACATTCTGATTTCATGTTACCATTAACAAGCTTGACGTAAGAATGGGTCACCTAACAAAAGTAGGAAGGCATTGTCAGCACACAGTTGGATTGTTATCGTGCAAAAAGAACCAGTTGATTTGGTTTTAGGACAGACCAATAGAACGAATAGTTCTCGGAATAAAAAATACACAATGCCTCTCCTTCCTGTGACAAAGAAATGTGGAAACCTGGGGACTCTTGACTCAAGAGAAAACTGGGGAGGAAGAGAGCTGGGGTGCAGTGTTCAGCAGTGGAGTCAGGGAGCTACTGTGGACATCCTCTGTAAAACTGTCAGAACAGATGATTCCAGTAGAAGGGCTAATGCCACTGTAAGGATGCAGTGAGACCCTACATGGAATAAATATCCTGTACATTTTCAGTTACTTATAAGACTAATGAAAACTGCTGGCACAGTTACTTGTAACAGGTAAAGATAATCAGAGAATGAAAAATCTGCTTGTGAAAAAAGAGTAAAAATTTCTTTGTGTATCTAGGAACACAAGGACTGAGATCTGTTTATGTAGAATCTGTATTCCATCAGAGGGATGTTCACCACAGAAGAAAATCATAAGGTTTCTTTAAGACTTAAGATCACAAACCAATTTCAGCACAATAAAAACTGGTATGACAAATTTAAGATGAGCCAGAAGAAATGCACCTCCTGGCACAGTCAGAGGTGGGGTTCTGTGAAAATACCATAGGAAGGGTGAAAATACATCTGCTGTCCTGTTGTGTGATTGTTCTGAAACATTTGCCTGTGTTGAAGTTTGACTTTTATGAAAGCAATGCTTTTCTGACAGTATTTGGGTGGTAAAATTCTCTGTGTATACACAAAAATCTGGCTCCACAGACAAAAAATACTGAAGACCTCAATTTTATAGTAATAAAGCAGTGTTTTCTTAGCTAAGAAGTCAAAGTAAGAAACCATTTTATTTGCTATATTTGAAATGTGCCAAAATGTGCCCTTACAGAATACCTTACAGAATGTACAGGAGTTCTGTTTTCACCATTCCTCCGAAAAATATTTTGCGAATTTGACATGATAGTAAATTGTCTTAACTTTTTCACATTTTTTCCAGTTACTGAGGTGGTCGATGTTTTTAATGTTTCTCTTTTTCCTTATATTTTTTAATACTAGTATCCACCTTTAACCTCTCCAGTTCCTGAATTCCTCAAAACTCCCTCTACAATCGAACAGCACGTGACTCGTTCCACTGCTGCAACCACCCTGACCACAACCACTGTATCTGCAGCAAAGCCTGGGCCAACGTTAGTGAAGGTGGGTACCTGGAACTGTGGGCCCTGAGGACAACATTCTTCATCTGGGTCCTCAACACACAGTGCTGTGCTTAATGGAAAACTACACAAGTTTGCAGTGCTTGTAGCTAAGAGCTTCTGCTGGTGTTCAGGGGAGCATACTGGGCTGGTGACTCAAAGCTTTTGTGTGCTACGGTCAGCCAGTAACCCTTGTAAGGACCTGCTCATTATTCCAAGAGGTCCTTACAGTACAGTTGACAAAAGTTTTCAGGCAGAATTGTGCATTACATTGCTATGGAAATTTTTAAGAAATAGCACAATAGGTTTTTGCAATACAGAGTTACTACTTTGTCTGCCTTCTAATCTAATTTTGTATGGAGGATAGTTGAGTAGAAAGGGAGTAACTGCATTCATAGTTTACTTGTAACCAAAGTAGTGAACAGCATTGCTTCTTCTCCACAACTATTTTCTTAGTTGTTTTAATGTATAAGCAGAATGCATTGTGAGGGAGAAGTTACTGTATCCCTGTTGAATATCAGAAGAACGTACTCTCTTTTCTGCACTGACTTAGCCAGCAGCATTGAAAAACCTTTCAAATACAGTTAGAAGGGGATTTCTTTTACATGTCCATAATGTTTCATTTCAGTAACTTCACTCTTTTCAGGTGTGTTAATGAATATATGTACATGGCCTTCTACTTGCCTGAAATTAACTCAGTCAAATGTCTGAGGATGACCTCTGGCAATCAGTTTCTAATATAAATTTGGCTATATCTTTTGCAATCACTGGATTTGTACCAGCTTACTTAATACAGGACTTTAATGACAAATTCAGATATGCCCCAAAAGAGATTATCTGTGTAGTCAACATGCATGGATCAACACAGCATTTCTGCTTTGATACCTTCTGTATGATTAGGTAACTGCCTTCAATTTTTCCCTCAAAACAATTACAAAAAGCTTGTAAGGAGAGTTTTACCACTTGAGCGGGTATTGCTAATGAAGATATTGCTGCCTGTAATTTATAGGAATGTCTGTCCATGCTTTAGTCTAGACCTCTTAAGTACCTCAGATGTTTACAGATGGAATTTAGGGTTCTGGCTTTTACTTCCACAAATCTCTAAGTGGCTTTGAACTTAACCTGCTTAAGAAGAATGCCTCTTTGCAATGACAGGTCATGACTAGTAGAATCCCTTAGCTGTGCCACCTTTAAAAAAACATTCACAAGGGATTTGATGACCCCTACTTGTGCAGGGGATAAGCCAGCTGGAGTATGTTACCCTTCCAAGGATGGTTCATTTGGGGTGTTTTCAAGGACAACTGTTTTCAGCAGTTCTCTACAGTAAAAGTGCTCTGGTATGCTGCATCTCTGAGCCATGCATAACTGCTTTAAGTGACATGTGTTGTGGTTTTGTTTCAATCTTGTCCATCCATAAACAGCAAAGCCACCCAAAGAACCCAAATGATAAACATCGGAGCAAGAAATGTAAAGAACCTAAGCCAAGGGTGAAAAAATTGAAGTATCATCAATATATTCCACCTGATCAGAAAGGTGAGAAAAATGAGCCACAGATGGACTCCAACTATGCTCGTCTGCTACAACAGCAGCAACTGTTTTTGCAGCTGCAGATCCTGAGCCAACAGCAACAACACTACAACTACCAGACAATTCTACCTGCACCGCTGAAGTATGTGAAGCATTGTTTGTGTCCTTTAAAGAAAAACATATACATCAGTTACAGGCTTAGGGCTGTAGAAGTAAACGTGATTTGTAAATGTTAAAGAGACGGTTGGAGCCCAAGAAAGTCTTAAATGGCATTGTGCATCACTGTGGGTATTATTTGCCTTATTTAACAAGATGATGAGGTTGTTCTCTTGTTAAAATAACCCTGAAGTCTGATAAGCCTTGAAGTAGTTATTTTTATGTGACATGGAAACAGAACATCTTACCTGTCAGATGCGTTTTTTCTGACCAAATGCATATTTGAAACTCAAAAGCATTTGTGCAAAATCAAATTTTGGACACCATTTTCATTCAAATGTGACATAGGTAGGCAGAGCAGGAGAGAAGCTTGCAGACCATGTCTTTAACAAAGACATACACTATTCTTGTGGGTTTATTTTTTTTACATCAAATTCACAAACCACATTTTACAGTTTACAAGTAAGATGTAACAGTCATTTTAAATTTGATAAGATCTGTCTGTTGTTTATAGTCTCATCTCTAATGCTTATATGAGTTCCTCATTAGTACTGATCTTCAGTACTTTTAACAGTGAGAAGTACACTCAGTGATTTATAGGTAGAAGCAGTCAGAAAAATAAATGTTTAAAGAGTTGCCAGTACTCCATAACAAAACAAGTAGTTGACTACCTGAAGTTTCATTCTCATCATCTGAGACCAGTCTTTTCCTAGAAATGCTTAAAGTGTAACATGCCACAGTCACACAACCCTAAATTCAAATTGACTTTCAGATGGTTTTTTAAATGAGTTTTCACTGAGTTCTTTTTCTTCAGCAAGTGAGGCTAGGAAAGTTAAAGCTACCATCTGTGGTTGTATTTATAATTACCATGTATCCTAACATTTGGACTGGCGATGTTTCTGCCTGCTTGCCCACGCTTCTTATGTTCCATTTAGTGACATTTCAGAAACATTTCTTCATAAATCAGCTGAAAGAAATAAAAGAGCTGACTTATGGTACCTAGTGTAAATGGTGGCATTTTTAATTTTTTATGATCACTTCAGAATCCTTATATGAGATTTTTGAATACAGCTGATAAAAATGCATTATCTTCAATTGAACTGCTTTATGTCAGTCCCATACTGTGTGTGAACACTGGACATCTTTTGAAGGGTTGATACACAGATTTCAGTATTGGGGGGTGGTTATTGATACCAGACAAAAAACTAATTGCCCTGGCTGGTGATTAATTTGTGTAAACTGAGTTTGCAGTCCATAGTGTTCTTCAGGGACACCATGACAATAATCAAAACTGTGAAGCATAAATTGGTATGCTTAACTGCAATACCAAAACAAAATAGCATCATACTACTCTCTGTTTTCTCATCTGTTTTGTTTTACAGAAAATACTTAACATTAATGTGTTAGCTGAAGCATGGATTTGTAAAAGAAGTTAATTTGTTCATTAGCTTCACAGACATGAAATTCAGAATCACAGCCTCTTGATTGAAAACAATATATTTAGCATTCTTGTCCCTCTTTTTCCTATTACTTGAAGGCCACTGAATGAGAAACAGAGCAACAATGGGAATTCACCACTGAATACACTGAACAACAGTACACCAACATCAGCTGCCAGCTCACCAAGACAGAACAGCAATGTTCCTAGCAGGAAACCAGGTCCTCTGCCTTCGAGCTTGGATGACTTGAAGGTAAAAGATAAGAGGAGTTTGTCCATTCCTGTGCATTACTGTAATTCATAACTTGTGAACTGCTAATGACTGGTAATTTGTACCAATTATCTGAAATACATTAGCAGGAGTAAAGACTGTGAGGGACGAATCTGAAACAGCTTGTGGGGGTTTAGGATTCAGCAGCTGCAGGAATGTGCCAAACCTCAGTGGCAGGGTAGGGACATCTAGTGGGCAATTAATTCCTTTCTCTGCCTTTACCAAGGTTTGTGAGGGGTGGGAGGGAGGATTTCTTTAGATTTGAAGGGATAAAAAGAAGAAATTTCGGGAGATCAGATTCTTAAGACCATAATGTATTGTCCGAAGTTAAAGCCAATCTTTTAATATGAAATAAGTCTATAAAATGCAATTGAAACAACAGTGTTTGAAATAAGCATTCCAGTCTTTAAATTTTTACCTAAAACTTGTAAAGATATTTAAGTTAATACCTGAAATTATGCTTTGAAGTGATTGAAGCTGTTCATTTACCTATTTCTGCACAATTTATTGGTATTCCTGCTGATGTGGTAACACTAACATAAGCCTTCCTGCTGGTGGTGGTTTTGCCACTGTATATCAGCTGATTAAGAGTTCAGAAATGAATTGTTGTAAAAGAGAAAAATTAGAACACACTTTCAAGTGTAGAGGGTACCAGACTGGGGGAAACAGTCATTGGCTAGGAAGTTATTTAACATAAAATTGCTGTGGGTTTTAGAGATGTAAAATGTATTGCTGTGACTTTTCATCATTTCCAAATCAAAAATACCTCCAACTTAAATTCTAGGCTGGCTGAATACTGAAATATTACTGAGGTCACTACCTTTTGTTCTACTGTTCTTTTGTTCTATCAGAGGTAGCTCTAACATGCAGAGAGTCCCAACTCTGCAGTTAGCTGTGGTGCATGTTTATGATAAACAGAAGCCATTCTTTGTGATTGCTTTTCTTTAACTGGTATTTTGAAGCACCGAATTAATTTAGATTCAACACATTTGCACTTTACTTTGTCTGCAAGCTTATTGGAAAAAACTGAGAACATTTTTCTGTCACAAAGTATTTTTGACTGCTTATACTGTCTATGTAAAAGAAACCCAGATGGCACATAGGGTAACTGTTTGGTTGCTAATTAGCAAGAGAGCCTTTTGTGTTTGATGGGTCTATTGAATCAATTGACCTGATATAGTTTCTCAGAAACAGATCTGTCTGTCCTGCTGGTGTAACAAAGGCCCTCAGCGTGCTGCTGTTCACTGCTTTTATCTGCACTGCTGCCATTGTCTGCTGCTTTGCTTCAGAGGTTTTTAGCTCAGAACTGGAGCTGTAGGTGCATTTTTCCATGTTGAATATTTATGAAAAAACATCATCAGTTTGCTACTATTCACTGTACAACTGAACACTGCTAAGATTTTGGCCACTTAAACACTGAAGTAAGTAGGAAGTCATGGAAATGTGTTCATAGGTAATGCATGCTGTCAGAACCCAGAGGTGTAATAACTAGCAAATACACTAATGAAAATAATTTTCATTATTAAGGTGTGATAAGAATGCATATCAGTCCATTTTAATATTTTCCTTTTTTATTATAGTGTTTTATTTTATTTTATTTCAGGTAGCAGAGCTTAAAATGGAGTTGAAACTGAGGGGACTACCAGTGTCTGGAACAAAAACAGATCTTATTGAGCGTCTGAAAACTTATCAAGATCTTAACAACAACGGGGTTGCTACAAGTACCTCTGTGACAGTGACCACTTCTAGTGGGGCCACAGGTAACAGTGGGGAAGTGACTGTGGCATTTCCTGTTGCAACACTAAACAAACCAGTGGCTAATACGATATCCAGCTTCCCTCCAGACAAAACATCTACTGGATCTGGCAGCAAAGCAGTAAAAACTGAAAACATCAGCTCTCCCCTGCCTGTATCTCCCTCTCCTTCCGAACAGTCCAGTCTAAGCACGGATGATACGAGTCTGGGAGACACTTTCCCAGAAATGACCATGATGTCACCGTCCCAGTTCCTAAGTACTTCACCACTGAGAGCAAATACAAATGAGGATACTCAGAATCGCAGCAGTGGAAGCATCTCAACCGTGGAGTTTGATGTAGCAGAAAAGGACCGCAAGCTTCAAGAAAAAGAAAAACAGATTGAAGAGCTCAAAAGAAAACTGGAACAAGAGCAAAAACTTGTGGAAGTACTGAAAATGCAACTTGAGGTTGAAAAAAGGGGACAACAGCAACAGTCTCAGACTTTTGGTAACTCAGCTGCTTTGGAACAGAAGCAGTTCAATGCTGCTGTCAAAGATGAAACTGCTCCTGCTGACTGCTCAAGTACAAGTCAATCTGTACCTGTAGCCAGCCATTCCTTAGGACAGTCAGTGTACACTGCTGGCCAGAATCCAGTTGCCAAAAAGGCGGTTGTTATCAAGCAGGAGATACCTGTGGCCAAAGCTGAACCTCAGAGCGCCATTTCTCAGTTTTATGTTAGTCCACAGAGGCAGCCACAAACTGCAGTTGTTGCCCAGCCTCAAGCTTTATTAACTACTCAAGGAACTGCCCAGCTGCTCCTCCCACTGTCTATCCAGGGACCCAATGCTGCTACTGCAGTGCAGTTACCAGTTGGAAATATCAAGTTGCAGGTAAGGGTGTTTTTTTAAATTATTTATTATTTTATTATTTTATTACTTTTTTGTATTATTTTTTTATCATGTAACCTGCATGGCAGTGTTTCATAACTTAGTGTAGTAGGTAAATAGGTGAATGTGCTGCTTGTTACATTATCTTAAAAATCAGGCTTAGCCTGTTTCTGCGTAAGGGAAACAGTAAAAAATCTTGACCCAATCTTGTAATACCTGCTTCTAATACTTGTTTCTTTGCAACTTTGCTCCCAGATACTCTTTCCTGAAAAGCCATTGTCTTAGCATGTACTGCCTCCATGCAGAATTTGATTTATAGTAGCATATACCATCATTTTGTTAACTGCAAATTGTAATAGAGAGCTACAGTCTCAGTACTTTATCATGAGATAGCCCTGTTTGCAAAACATGTGAACTACCTTGTGTGGTGGTGCTTCTGCATATTTAAAAATGTGAATGCCAGGTTGCAGAACTCTCCTGTGGACTTAGAAAAAAAAACCCATGGTTGTGCAAATATTATTTCTAGGCTGATTGTAGGTAGTGAATAAATAGAGCATAAACCAAGACAGGCTATATAGGTATAATAGTAATCTGACCAAGCTGAATCAGTGTAACCTGTTGGTCTGAGGTAGAATTAAGTAGTAATGCTCTTCCCAGGGGCATTGTTGGAATTTCCCCTGCCACCCATCATGGCACAAAGTATTCTTCCAGCTGCAGTGTGTCTCTGGCTGTTGTGCATGCTGTGGGCTTAGCTGCAAGCCTGTGCAGCAGCAAATCCAGCAATCTTTATGAGGGGTGGAAAGTTCTGGTGAGGATGGGCCCCAGTCTGCAGTGCAAGAACTGTTCCTAGGAGCTATACACCCAGCTCTCCACCTAAATGGTTCTAAAACCCTGCTAGAATAAGCAGCTCATCCTGGTATTTTACTTCACCGATGCTACAGAAAGCTTTCCACTACCACTTAAAATTTTTTTCATGAGGTTGGACACACTTTTTGCCTTTCATTGCCATTAAGAATTACCGTGGTTTTAAAAGCAACTTTTTTCTTGCATCATCAGTTTTGTCTTGTGGTTACTCCAGCCAGTTCTTACAGTCCTTTCTTACTGATTTATGCTCTCTCTGTCCCCTGTTATTTCCATCACTGTCTGCTGGGCTCTGTCCAGTTTGTCTTAAACTTTGTTGGCAAAATAAATATCACCTTTTAGCTGGGAACTCCCCAGTACCAAACAGAGTAACAGTTTGGTTTCCTGTACAGTTCACACTCATCCCTCCCAGAATTGTGTTACTGCTATTCTGCATAAGGTACAATAGATTTTTACATGATGTAATTTACTGTGAGATACAAATAATGCAAATATTTTATCTTCATCCTTTAGGCTCAATCACAAGCTGGAATACAGACCCCATCACAAATACCTGCTCCTATTTCTTCCTCTGGCCTGGTGCAGACAGCACCTCAGATGCATACTCCACAATCAAAACAAAATACCAGCATGCAGCATGCACTTGGTCAGACCCAACAAATCAGAAAGGTTTGTGGACAGCAATAAACATTAAGATAAATAGTTGTATAATCTAGTTCTAGGCAGTACTTGGCAGAATCTTTTATGTGTCATCTGTGTTATATACAAATGATCAAGTCACCTAATATCTGTACCAAATTTTTCTGTGTGATACAGTGGGCTTGTAACTCCTCTTTCCAAAATTTTAGTCTGTGCAGGACTTGATTTTTCAGTTGCAAATAAATACATTGTTAAAGACTTTTTATCTTAATGGTACACTTAGGGCATGACTGTTACTACATCTTTCCTCACACTTGGCACAAGTGGTGTGTACCAGGTATATTCCAGCCAGTTTCTCTTATTTGCCTCTGGCTCTAAATGGGAGATTCTCATAGGTAGTTCTTAAGAGAAAGCTTTTACCTGTGACTTCAGAGATGTATTCTTTTATAGAAGTTAATTTTGGTTTTCTTACTTTCCTTGTTGATTTCATCCCTCCTTATGAAGAAAACTATGAACTCAGATCCTGAGGATGGTAATTCCATTGAGTCAAAACCCTACCATACCTCTTCCTAAGGAATGCAGGGTATGATTCAGAGAGATCCTTCTCTTCCTCTCTGCTGAAAACAATCAGCTCTGTAATGTTCCGTTCCAACAGATTATCCTCAGCATTGGATGTGCTGTTGTGACTGCCATTCCAGTCATGTTCATATGGGAACTGATATCAACCCATCAACACCAGTCATCACAAAAGAAAAGGTTTTCTCCTCCTCTGAGCCTCTTCCAGGCTGACCTCTATTATTAAGAACATGGAGATTAGTTTTGGACCTTTATCCCGTCCTTATCAGTATTGCTACGGACTGCTGGGCTCCTGTTACTTAGGACAGCAAGGTTTTTCAGCCTGCCCCTAGGGACAGGTAATTCAGAACAAGTTAAATTCCAAGAGGAAGAGGGTAGTTTTTACAGTATATTATGTAACTGTTACATTTCAGCCTTCAAAGTTCTTATTTCAGTTTACAAAAGTGCATCATGAACCCCATGTTCTGCTGTGATCTGGGGATTGTACCTGAGCAGTGTCACCTTATCTGCCTCTGCTTGGGCTCTTGTTCCAGATAAGAACTTACCTTAGAAGATGTATGATTGTGCTTTGCCATTCTCTAGTGTGCTGGCCAAGAAAGGGGGACACAGCTAAAGGAATATCAGTACCCTTCAGACTGCTTGTTCAGTGTTTAATTTCATGGACACTGAGGTTATCCTCCAGAAGTCAAAACTGGCGTACATCCAAAAAGCAGATTTCCTGCAGGTTCTCTGGGATTTGGTGAGGGGCTAATCTTACCCTGTTAATTCAACAGGTCCTGTAGAGAATTTTTCCAGTCATTCTGAGGCATGTACTTGTACCAGAGACTGGCAGCTTGCTGCCATTGCTGCATCCAAGGTCCTTGAAATGTCTGCAGGACATAACCAAGATGTGTACCCTCTGGTCCTCTTTAGATCGGTTGTCATGAAATCCACAGTTCCCAGCAGAGTTTGCAGCCTGCTACTGCACTGGGTTTTACACCAAAATGAAAATATTGATGTGATACAACAGCTCAGGACACCCCTCATGCATTCAGCATTAGATCTGCCTCTCTCCATCCATGACCTAAGATTTGTCACCTTTGTCATAAAGGTATTTGGGAGTGAATCTGAATTTAAAACAGCCTTATGTGCTGATGCATTCATAGCTTCTCTTCATTTCCCTTTAACTCAAAAGTATGAGAAGCAGGATACTGCTGAGAATCATTTGCAATGAGTACGTGGATTAGCAGTTGAAGAAATAAAAAGTTTAATATACCAGTAACCAAACTTATAGTTGATACCCATGTTCATCAGTTTTATCTTTTGCCTCTCCCTGTAATTAGCTGTAGTTACTTTCCAAAAGAAATTTAGAATTATATGGCACAGACAAATCATTCTGTCTTAAAACCAGCAGGTTAGAGCAGGTGTGGGTACAGGTACAGTGAGTATCAGGTCAGAAATAAGTCATGTTATTGAGCGTCCACTAGGTGGGGAAGTCATGGATATGCAATTGAACTGTTCCATACACTTTCCTCATGCTTCCTGGAAAATTGCAGGAAAATGTTTTTAGTAATGAGTGGTGAATGAAAGCATGTCAGAGCACAAAGCTTTTTTCAGGGACTAACTGTTCTGAATTGAGAAATTATTCCACTGAAAGGAAAAATCAGTATAAATAACATTTACTTCATCAGGAATTTAAACAAGCAAGTATTTTAGGGAAAAGGGCCTTATATTTCATTAATGTAATTTATCCAATGTTACCCTCTTTTCAAAATAAAACCCCCATAGTCTAAGACTGATGTGTTAATCCTTTTCAGGTTTTTCCACCTGCCACATCAAATGCAGTATTTTCCTATCAGACTGCACCAGTTTCAACACCTTCACAATCTTTTATTAATAAAGCATCAAACTCTAACATTCAACCTGGTGGTAATCAGGTCCTCTCTGTGCAGAATGGACCTGCTGCTCCCAACAAGGTAAGGATATCCCAACAATCTTCCATAAAGTTCAGGTTTATATCATGATTCTTATATAACATGCAACTATTTACATATGGCAGTTCACTCGAGGAAGAATATTTTGTAGATTTTAATAGTGCTTATATGTGCATATATGTGAGAAAGGGAAAAAGAAACTTATTTTATCCCTCTGATTACGCTAATACACAGATTGATGTGACAAAGTAGAATAATCTGTAGAGCTTGATACATGCTGAATTCACTGAATCACATTATTTAGTCATTATTTTGTTCTTTCATGCAGCCTGGGTCTCCATCTCAAGCCCAGCCTTACATTGTTCAGCAGCCCCTCTTCAACAACACAGTGTCCAAGACTAAAGATCCTCCTCGTTACGAAGAGGCCATAAAACAGACCCGCACTGTTCAGCCATCACACCGTGAGGTACTTGTTTTCTTTAGTCTGTTAAAAACAGAGCTTTTCTCTACCATTACCAAAACCATTGCTTGTTTTAGGGGTTTTTTTGCTTTTTTTGGAGTCAAGATTTTCTAACATACCCCGTTACTAGTTTCATAACTGTGTTTAACTACAGGACTTCTGTTTCATTATTCTTTTATTAAAGCAGCATATATGTAAATAAGTCTTACAGTTCCCAGTTGGAACATCTAATACATCTAATTGGGATAATGCTGCTATTGCTAACAGTAACTAGCCTTCAGATGATTTGTTTGGAGGATGTGTGATACCCAAACCTCACACTTAAGTGAGGAAATACTTTTGTATTTTCCAAAGTGAGCAAACTTGAGGAGAATGTGTGTGAATGTGTTTTTACACACAGGCAAACATGAGCGTAGGTGCTTGCTTGAAAAGAGTCTGTATTGAGTGATCTTGGTGAATAATCCTGTGTAGGGCTTTGCCAGTTTACCTTGATAAGGGTAAAAGTTCCTTTGTATCAGAGGAAATTTGTAAACAGTACTAATGAATATCCCATAATTTCATGCCTTTCAGAACTGTCCCAAAAGATAAAACCTTGTAGCCCCTAGTGTTGGGTTTTGTGGTGGCAGATCTCAGGCACAGCTATGGGTGTCTAATGCCCTTTCCTGTGCCCTTGGCATGTGCAGGATGCCCCACAGTGAGGGCACACAGGTTGTCTTAGGTCACTCTATCACCAGTCAGCCAGGGGGTCCCCACTAGATCTCCTGATGACAAGTCACTTCCCATCCCTGGGGTATAAGCAATGGCTTAAAATACTTCTTCAGACCTTCACCAAAGTCTCCACTTTTTCTAGACTTGTTTTTGAATGAGTGGGTTTCTGCGAGGGGGATTGTTACCTTTTGCTTAAGGTTCAGTTATTTGTGCTGTTTAAAACAGAGATAAGCAGTTTCACCCCCACTTTAAAAGAACACAGATCTACAAACTGGGAAAAAACCCCAAAGATATCTAATAAAATGCATCTTACATGATGGCCATTCACAGGCTATCTCTGAGAGACAGTAGAGCAGGGTTTGCAACCCCTAAGTGCTGCAGTTATTGTTACCCTGGTACAAAATGGGGTCAGTAACTCCCCTGATCCCTGGCTTACTGCACCTCTCCCCTAAGTTGCCTTCATGAGGTCTTTGTCATGCTTTTTCCCCTATTCCTTTGTACAACCACAGAGATTCCAAATGTCTCTCCAGAGTATCTATTTTCTAGATAGACAATTTCATATTAAGCATTTTAGTCTTTATCACAGGTTAGTACTTAAATACTGTTGAGAGAAACTAGGAACAATGAGTGTAGAGAAAAATACCACATGAAAGAGAATAACCCTGTTCTCCTGCACTACAGATTTCCAGTGCACACAGTCAGCAGATGGATGATCTTTTTGATATTCTCATCAAGAGTGGAGGTAAGCTCATTGACAGCTGTGTGGTGTAGAGATTTAAAACCTGGTAATAAAAACTCGCTGCTATGATCAAATGAGAATTCTTTTAGGAACAGGAGTTAGAAGCTATTGAGCATGAATGAAGCTAAATTTCTGAAAGTTTGCTTAGTTCCTTATTAAAGAAAATAAGGAAAGAAAACATTTACCAAAATACATATAGTCAACCTGCTGTGGAACCTGAGTGATTGCAAATTAGCTCAGGTAGACCTTTACAATAATCTCTACAGCATTCAAATGGTTAAAATAACACCTTAGGTTAGCACAGACATACTCTATCAAAATTGGAAAAGTTGAGCAAGTCCATAACACGTTTATAGAAATGATACAAAGAATAGAATAAGGTAAGAGTTTTAAAGCATGTTGGTAGTAAAATTTCATTAAATGTAACCATATGTTATCAACTGTAAACATCGAAGATACGTTACTGGGAAAAGTGTGCATGAACTACATAGAGACATTAATGAACAACAACTTTGTCAGTTAAAATAAGGGAGCTACCAGAAAGGCACTGAAATAACTAAAGTAATAAACAGAGTAGCTCAGCAATAAAAGAAGGAGGCTTTCAGCCATAATTAGGCTCAGTAGACTAAGAAGCCATTACAATACTGGGAAATGTTGTGGTGCCAAGTGATTGAATTAATGGAATGGTTTGTAACTGCTGTCATGTAAGGGTCTTGACAGGAGTGAATGCCAGGGCAGGGGTTCTAGGCCACTGGAAGATTTCAGCCGTATTCTAAACATCAGAGTGTTTTTTCTTTTTCAAAGCAAATTGCAAGGTCACCTGCAGAAAATGTCAGTAGACTGAGATAAATAACTTGTGCACTCAACAACTCAAGCTAAATTAATGATCATCATTATGAAAAAAACGAAGTAAAACGTTCAGGGCTTTTGCACTTAATGTAAGTAAGCTCTGCACTGAAAAATGTTTAGTTTATTAATGTAGTTAAGGAGAGTGAGAAGGGTGTGGGGTTTTGCTTGGAAAACCAGCACAATATATATTTTCAGGTGTGTTTTTGCTACTAGGAACATCACTTGTTCTAGAGGATTTTTTTGCATATTCGTCTGTCTTATTTTTGGGCTTCATTAACATCTAAGAATAAGTTGGAAGTTATGCTTTATTTCCCCTTATTGTTTCTGCCACTATCTTACATGGAACTTCTTGATAGAGGTGTAGTTTTAGATTCTAGAATTGGGAATGAATGCTTCTTAATCGCATCAGTTCATCTCGTGGACTCTTAATTAACTAATGTGGACAGTGGTAAACAGGGATGAAATTGAAAATTGGTTTGGGTACTCTTCTCTAGACAAGCAAATGTGTTGGTTCCATAATTATTCCAGTTAATGAGAACTATAAACATGAAGGAGGTTAAGGTAACATCTAGAAATACATTCCTTTTTTCATCAATACTCATGCTAATTGGCTGAGCTAGAGCTCTGGGACTTTTAAAAAATACTCTGTTGTTCATGGAGGCCTTATCAGTGTGTGAGTGTGAGTATGAGTGGAGCAGCAAAGTGACTGTTACTGCACTTCATTCACTGTGGATGCATCCCAAAGTGGGCAAAGAAGGGCTGGAAGTTCTAAGCATGAAAATATTATGTCATTATCTCTTTGAATTCACCAGTGAGAGGTTTTTTTATTACAGAGATTTCCCTTCCAATAAAAGAAGAACCATCTCCAATATCTAAAATGAGACCAGTAACAGCCAACATCACTACAATGCCAGTGAACACAGTGATATCCCGTCCACCTCCGCAGATCCAAATGGCCCCTCCTCCTGTGTCCTTAGAACCAACAACCAGCTTGTCTGTAAGTTTGGAAAACCAGCTTGAAGCCCTCTTGGATGGAACTTTACCATCAGGTAATGAAATTCCTCAACTGACAAGCAGTAATGAGGACAGAGAGTCATTTTCTTTAATTGAAGACCTCCAGAATGATCTGCTTAATCACTCCAGCATTTTAGATCACTCTCATTCACCCATGGAAACATCTGACCCACAATTTACTACTAATAATTCTTGTCTGTCTCTTGACCTTCCTGATACAAATTTGGACAATATGGAATGGCTGGACATTACAATGCCCAGCTCCTCATCTGGACTCACCCCTCTCAGTTCTGCTGCCCCGAGCGTGTTTTCCACTGACTTTCTAGACCCACAAGATCTACAGTTGCACTGGGATTAAGCTATAGCCAATGAGAACACCATCTGCAAGTCTCTTTGCAGCAGAGGTCCATTATTATACCATTCTGATTGCAGTTAACATAAATTAAGACAGTAATGTTTGGAAGAACAAATGCTTGAAGTTAATTCCTTATTGATTTTCAAGTTTACAACAGTGAATCACTTCATGCACCTATCAGTAATACAGATCAGGGCCCTCTGAAAGCTGTATTTCACAAGTCAAGAAAGGATGATTGTAATTCCTGATTAAAAGAACCCCAAGGTAAATGTTTCACAGACATTTAAGAAAGAAGTTTTGTCTCTAACTTTGTAAAGCTTAAATGAGCAACACAACATGACTAAACGTAGAGTGAGATGTCAGTTCTCTGTATTGACCCAGTGAGCAAATGTCTGGGGGAGGGGAGGTATCACTGCACTTCATTGTTCCTGTGGAAAGCCTGAGCCAGGTTCAGAACTAATTGTGAGGGCAAAGGCAAGTAGAAGCACTGGCTGGTTCAGTGAAATTTCATATATCTAGTCTCTTAATTTGTTCAAGTTGTTTTTATATTTTGCTTTTGTGGATTTTAAAACACTTCCCCCATTCTTTAATCGTGAGGGAGGAATTTAACTGCATCCAAAGGGATATTAAGTGTAACTGCAAGAAATCCACTGTAGCTATGCCAGGTAATATTGAGAACACTGAATTTTCTATAGCAATGCTCTGGATTTAATAGCTAGGTTTTAATGTGTATATCAGACAGTTATTTGTATACTCTTTTAACTTTATATAGCTTATTTTTGTGAACTGAGGGGAACACAGTGGTCTTGAAACAAGAGATTACTATAATGGAAGTAAAAATCCTGTTCTGCTTTGTGTTTGAGGATATTTGTTAGATCATTGAATCCAGTATCTCAGCATATTAGAAAAGTTTGAGGAAGTAGAAAAGTTTAATTAATAGTGTTGTACACTACAATCCTGCAAGCATCTATGCAAGAATAGTCCCACTGCCCTCAATAAAAGATGTTTGTAGGACAAGATCAAGTTGCTGGGGACGGCACTGACAGGACAACCATCATTTGTTATTGAACACTTTGTCTGTTGAACAGCTTTGTCTGCCACTACATAACATCAGAGAAGCCAACAGAGAAGCTGCTCAGTGCGAATCCTAAACACCAGGATCAGAATGTACTGTTGATAAGAAGGCATTTTGCATATCTGAAACAGAGAATAGCAAAAATTAAGCTCTTACCTCACAGCATAGCACAGCACATGAATTTTTTTTTGTTTGTTTTAAAGCCCTTGGTTGTTGTTTTCAGAGTCTATTATGAAAGCAGTTAGAAAAACAAACAAAAAATTTAAGGAGAACTAATACATTTTGACATTCTATGGTTGTCTCTCAGGTAATAGATGTTAAATGTTGCCATAGATGATGGAGGCTGAAAATCAAACACAAAATTGGAATTTCCTATTAGGGAATGCCTAAATTGAGATAAAAGGAAACACTTCCTGTTTCCTGAAATAGGTAAATATGTACGTTTTTCAGTCTGAAAACTGATCTCATCACATGGTTCTTTCCTCACCAAGTTTCAAAAATAAAGTTTTGTAGGATTGAATGAAAAAATGCCCCAAAGCTTTTGCCTACTTCTTAGATTAATGATATGTATCAAAGAAATACTGAAAACAGTAAGAAGCTGTTATCCACTTAGCCACCTTCATAACATTTGTCAAAAAGAAAACCACAACACAATCATGTTAACATCAACCAAATACTTTTGTCAGAAAATGTTATGGAATTATCTGAAAATGTGCACCTCCAGATACAAGGCAGTCTGGTTTAGTGACACGACAGAATTCCATTGGCTTCAGATAAAATAATGGATTACATCACTGATTCAGGGTTTAACTGATACCATATGTTTGCATCATATCAATTACAGCACTTTAAATCATTATGTATCTTCACTGGTTTTACTGGCCAAGAATTACTGTAATATGAAACTAAGTACAAGAAAACAATCTTTGGAGATTTTCACTTCACACAGTTGAAAGACATAATTCTTTATTCCTTCTTGCTGTGCCTACAATACTTGAGTACAATATTACATGTGGACTGTTTGCCTTAAGCTTTGATGGTATAGGACTTTTCAACAACAGTGAACTCTTAACATTCAACTTTTTGCATTCCTGTTCATCATCCTGTCTTGGGAGCTAATACTCTGAGATACGAAGTGCCCTCAGCTGTTATGAGAATAAGAACTAAGGACTCTTGGTCTGATAGGAACAACTCTGAATGAAATCTAGTGTTCTGCAGTACTGTCAGTTTATTATGTGTGATACACCAGACATCGTACAATATATGTGTGGTTAGAGTTATCCCTTTTTGACCCTGCCTCCTGATTAAATGAGAGGCAAGTAAATTAATTTTTAGAGGACAAATTAACCTAGAGCAACTGTACTGTCATTTTTGATATGCATGTAAATAGAGCTTGAAACTGGCAAAGTCATCTTGCTACAAAATTACCCTTATTGGCAGTGTAGAATGTTAATTAATCCATAGGAATTTTTGTGCAGAAATGAACCCAACCAGTTGAGATGTCTTGTTATCAGTACGGTATAGCTTTCTGCTCTGAACGTCTATTTGAAAAAAAAAATAAAAATTAAGGGATCATTTTAGTTTCTCAAGTACAAATATTCTAGTGTAGGGAATGTGTGATTACTTTTTTGTACGTTTCAGAGTTGTGTATTAAACCTTATATAAAATGGTTTGCTTTAGACTTTGTTCTGAAATGTGATATGTTTGCCATAGTTGTATATGCCTGTTTATGGCAGAAATAGGTTTTGCTTAGACTTCTGTGTGTGCATGTTTTACATGAAAATTTTTGTAGCACAAATACAATACATCTTAGAAATGTAATCATGACTGGGCAGTTTGACTGCCCAGAAGTGAATCTTTCTCATTAAGAGAACAGTTGCAAAGGAATGCACTGGCACTAAATTTGCCATTTAATGGCTGCAGTATACTAACACAATGCATCCTATCAAATGTGGTGTTAGTGGGTCCTTCAAAGTAATTAGGAATACCTTTGAATCAGTGTGAAAATCAAAAGCTGGTTGTTTACACATCTAGACAGAGAGAGCTCAGACAAATTTTACAAGGCTCATGTTACTCAAGAGGAGTCACATCCTGTGTTCAGCAGAGAAATGGAATTTGTTATGCACTTTTAGTGCCATTCAGCATCAGTTACAGCAAGGATGTTTACAGGCAAAACTTTGTTTAACGTTAGAAATAGTTAAAAAAGCATTGCCATCTTCTCTCTGACAATAAAATTAATTTACAGCGGTTTGTTCTCTACAGAAATTTACAGTGTAATCCAGCAATGTGGGCTTGCAGACCTGCAGAACTTTAAAAAGCTGAGTCCCCAGCTTTTAGAAATAATCACTACTTAATACTGACACTTATTTCCCAGGTATTTCTAAATTCATCAACAGGAGTCATGTTCAGAGAAGATGATGATCCAAACACAAGTGTCAATATTAAACTCTTCTGTTACATAGTCTCAAACATTCAGATGCCTCAGAACTGAAGGCTCTGTAATGAGAACCCAAGCACAAGGTGCTGAACTGTTTTCAAGGCAGAGAAACTGCAATTACAGGATTCATTGAACTGGAAGGGCATTATGTAATCAAAACACAGGAAAGCTCACTGATGGAAACAATTATTATTTGGACGGCATCTTAAGTGTATTATGAACTTAAAGCAAACTCTATTAAAACTGGAAAAAAACCTTCCACTTATCTCTAGTAAATGTTCTGTTGAAACTCTTCGTATTGTGGTCTATGAAATCACCTTTCAGTAACTTCCAGACCATACCCCAGAAGGTATTTCATGTGACATCCATGGAATTGAGTTACATGTAGTATATACATGGCCAATAAAGAGCATCCATTAAAACATGAAATAATCTCAAATATTACTTTTATACCAGTTTGCTAGGAATAAAGTGCAAAAAAGAGACACCTACATCATTCTGTAGTGTCCAATACTGAATATAAAGTGTTTTTAAGTTGAAAGTGCATAGATGTATTTGTAGAAATCTAGCCAAAAAAGCCATTCTAGCTATGAGAGCAAATTCTCAAAAAAAAGCACAGAATGGTTAATAACTATATAATCACACTATTTTTATAAAAATATACAGCTCAGATATTCAAAAGACAGCCTAAAATAAATTATAATAATATAAAAAATTAAATAGGAACCAAAGCATTGCCATTTATATTGCCAAAGGAGGCACTTTGTATTTTAAAACATAGGAAATTAAATCCCCAAGAGTGTTATCCATACTTTTTTAAAATTAAGGATGTAGATATTTTCAAAGCTGTTTTTGATGTTTAACAGTACAGATTTGTTTTTGTTGTTTGAGAAATTTGTAGTAAGTAATAGCACAGGCTTTTTTTCCAGATAGGATTTTCTTCACAGTACGGCTTGCAGTAGAAATAACGCTAACCCTAGTAGGTGTTTCTCTTCTTATTTTCATAGTCATAATTATGTCTTAGCATCTCATTTTGTGAAAAGAAGAAGATAAACACCTGTCTCTGGGGCCCTCTTCAGTTAAGCACTACTTTACTAAATGCAAATTATGGCAATCAGGGCGTCAGTTTATGTATTGCCTTTCTAGAAGAAACCATGATGCCTTTGTATTTGCTGTTTGCACCCCTGAAATCAATTCCATATGTTTGAATGCCATATGTTTTGCACATTGTACTGTATATATGTAATGCATACTGTATTTTTATATGTGTACTACATTTATCAAATATTTTGTACATAGTGGCAATATTGTAGCTACTGAGGAAATGTTTGATATTTCAGCATTTTTGCTAAGTGTCTCAAATAAAAAAGGAAAACTGCTCATTTGTCCATGGTTACTGCTTCAAAGTGAATATATCACTGACTTCTGTGAGTCTGAAACATTTGGCCTACCTTCTCAGTACCTTTCCCACAAAAAGGAGCAAGAATGAACCTGCAGTTAGACAAACTCCAAAAGAATTATGGTTTGTCTTCAAAATCAGAGCCAAATTCTGTAAGAACAGAGACTTCCTGAACCCCCAGAGTTTAGGTTTGGACTTCCTTTTTTTTAGCAATTTTTTTCTAGAGAGTTATTTACTCATAGAATGGCCTGGATTGGATGGGACCTTAAAGCTCATCCTGTTCCCTGCCATGGGCAGGGACACCTTCCACTGTCCCAGGTTGCTGCAAGCCTCGTCCAGCCTGGCCTTGGGCACTGCCAGGGATGGGGCAGCCCCAGCTGCTCTGGGTGACTCACTCGCCTCAGCACCCTCCCAGTAAAGAGCTGCCTCCTGATACCCAACCTAAACCTCCTCTCTCACTTTGAATCTGTTCCCCCTTATCCTCTCACTACAAACCTCTTGTAATGCACTTTAATACGTGGCTTTCCCAAAGGTTTCCAAGGTTTTCAAGATGTGTTGGGTTGTGAGATTTTGTATTTTTGATTTGCAATGTGCTCAGCTGCTAGAACACCTGAACGCATTTTTGTCAGGAGAATGAGCTATGAGCTGTTTGCACAAGCTGCTTTTGGGGATGAAGCTGTTTCATTTAACTATTAAGTGTTGTACTTCCCCTTGTGAAGGCAGTCCTGTACTAAATCACCCACCCTTTCCTCTTTAAAGTCTGTTCTACTTTGATGCCATCAGAACTTGGCCAAATATTAAAAACCCTGTAAAGTAATAAGTAGTAATTGAGTAAAATTGAATAAAGAATTACTAATAAGCACTTTAAATTTCATGAAATACCTTTTCTCTATGAACTTTAACCATTGTAAAGGTTTGTAGGCTATATGTGCCACAAACTTACAGATATCACACACCAAACACAAATATTGCAAAACAAGTGCAGCACTTTTTGACCAGATATTTGTGCATTACAGAAATTAGAGCTGAGTATAACAGAGATAAAGCATTTGTTGTGGTGCCAGCTGGCAATCTGGGGAATTGACTGTTTCACAATGACAAAGAATACAAACACATAATCCTCCCTCATAAGCTGTTTCCATATTACTATTTGATGTAAACACAAAACAAGGCTTGATAAAACTTGAAATTTTGCTGAGTGAACTTCTTCCACAGGCTAAACCCTGATTTTCAATAAAACCTCAGTTTATTCAAACATGTTCTACAGATGGCCATCAGCAGATTTGTCTTTACTCTGTACCACATTCAATACCATTTGCTCCTGCCTATTGGCTTGTTGATTGTACAGATGTTGCTAGAGGGGACATACTTCTCACAATATTTGTACTGGCTCAAGTAGATGTTTCTTTGATGGCAAAGAAGTCACACAGATTTCCCCACACCCCAAGGTATAGTCTGCAACCTTACCAAGACCTTCCTAATGCAAAATCAAAGTAACCAGTTAGAGCTTCTGCTAGCCAATAGCCAGAGCTTGGGGATTTTTCCTTCGAGTGTTTATCCATAAATGTAACAAGTAACTCTGAGATAAATACTTCCCTTTGTGTAAAAAACTTACCTGAAGTTGAGTCTCCAGTCTTCTCTGCAGCAAAAGGACTTCAGGGCCACTCTGCCATCTGCTGTGTCATTCTTGAAGCCCTCCAAGACAAGTGCTGTGGATTAGAAGTTAAAATAGTGAGCAGAAACATTCTTTCATACAGCTAAGACAAAGTTAAAGCTCAAGTAACTGCAGCTGAGGAGCATTTCAGCTCATCAGCATCCCATAGCAAGTCTTTCTAAAACTCAGTTGCACCAAATACACATAAATAGGATTGTTCCCCTGTATCTCAGAAGAGTCAGGGAATGTGTTGAAAGACCTGGTTTTGCACATGAAACAGACACCAAAGTCTCTCCTAAAGCAACACCTCCATCTCATATGTGTGAGGCTAAGGGAAGAAAGAAAAAAACCCCAGTGATTATTTCTGCATCCAACAAAATCTCTGACAGTATCTTTTCAGCAATAGAGTCCCCTAAGACTTCCCTTTTGAAAAGCCATGTTGTGTTCAAAGAAGCTTGTGTCAGAAGAGAACAGCCCTTAGTGCATGAGAGGATTCAGCCTGGAGGAAAGGCTTCCACACCGAGCTCAAACAAGGGTAAGGGCCAGCATAAGACACTTCCAAACAAAATTATCCAGACACTGAAAGGGCAATTCCACTTTTTAAAATCAAGTGAACTTTTTAAATTATAAAAACTATTACAGTAAATCAGCTCACCATTAAACAGTACTTTGTTTAGGCACAAAGTTTCTCCAGCTACACTAAGGAAGTTAGGCTCAGAGAGTACACAAAATTTTTAAACCAAATCAAGTATTTCCTCCTAATCTAGTTAGACAATCTTAATGAATTCAACTTGAAGTTTCCATCTCCTCATACAGTTAAGGAAGAGCTTGATCAATAGAAGTTGCTTTACCATTAAGTACTATTCCCAATGCCAAGCAAATACATTTATTAAAATGTAGTGTATTTGAAGACATAAACACACATGAATTCCACCAACAATTCAAACAGCCCTCATACTCACCACAAAATTACCTCTCAGCTCCCAAGGATCCAAAAACATTAATAAACACAGATGTGAGCTGCACAGGAACTGTAATGACAAGTTACAACTGGCAAATACAGCACATAAAAGAGCATATTTTGAAATAAGCAAGTAGGCCAGAAATCAAACTCATCAATCAAACATGATTTATTAAAACTGAACTCCTTCAGCCAGGGGACATAAGTGGCTCTCTGAGGTCACCCCGTTCACAAACATTCCAGGTGTGAGGGTTGAGGGAGGCAGCTTCCACTCCTGCACTTTGAAATGCTGCAGTGATTACACTGACAAGACAAAAGCAGAGTCCTGCAGTGCTATTCTCACTTCCCAGCTTTCCATAGTCCAGATGAGGGCAGGTGATGAACAAGACTAACAGATAAATCCCAGCAAGCATTCAGATTGGCCAGGCCATCAGTTATGCCCACAGGGACTGGAAAATCAGGTCACTTTGGGGGCAGCTTTTCAAAGGTAGCAGCAAACACACTTAACAAGGGCTGACTATCCAGTAAGGTAATTTAAACTGAACACTTCACTGCAGGACAAGCTAATTCAAATCTCTCTGTTTGTTTAAACACAGGCAGGCATACAGTTATCACAGACAAACTAACAAAGGATAATTTTTAAAGAACTAAAATGTTTTCATGTTGTCAAGGCATCAAGCATGATTTTTCATGACAAGAGTTCAAAGAACATCCCAAAAGGATACATAAGCATTTCCCTGCTCACTGCAGGGTTGTTCAGATAGAGGACCTTTGAAAGTCTCTTCCAAGCCAAGCTATTTTGGTTCTATAAAAACCTTTTAATGCACCTGCATTACAGCACTACCAAATCAGTAACTCTCATCTCAACCTTTACAATGGTACCTCTGTAATATGTTTACCTGCTTCTTCCACAAGGAAACCAAAACCATACCAAAGGAATATAAAACTTGGATATCAAACAACAGTTCCATGGAGAATTTAAACAGACATCCAAAACAAACATTAAATGAAAATGAAAATTAAAAGCTTTGTTTTCAGGTCAGACTTGTAAAAGTCTAGGAGACTCAGCCTAGAAAATATCTATCTTTTCTGCGTTTCGCACCGAGTTTTTTGAGGGAACAGGTACCAGGCAGCAAATGTATTTAATTTAGTATTTACCATTTAATTATCTCAACGTTTTGCATTCCTGCTTCTCTTCTCGGAGGAGGGAAGTTTTAATACCGCTTGTTTCCCCCTCGCTAAGCCGTTCTGGCCGGTGTGAAGCAGCGCTTCGACTGCCATCTGCGGGCACCGCACCCTCATGGCCCCGGGCCGGCGCGAGCAGAGGGCGCTGCCTTCAGAACGCCTCCACAGCCGGAGGGAAGCTCCTGGCAGCTCCAAGAGCAGGAGAGAGACGGAGACGAAGAGAGCAGGAGACCGGGAGCGAGAGCCACAACGAGACCGGGAGCGCTGGCATTCCCGATCCCACCCTCC